>VMOF01000220.1:15161176-15373902 GCA_011764245.1 Trialeurodes vaporariorum
ACGTCTGGCAATGGCAATAGCGTCGAGAAGGCGGTGCGTTGTGGCGTTTGCTCAATGAGAGGGGGACGGAGAAACGGGATGACGTCCTTGAATCAGCGTTTCAGATTTACGGCCCCCTAATATAATCCATAAGGCTGAATGTAAAATATTCGGCTTTCGACCAGTGCTCGGAAGAACCGTTCCTTCAAAAGAATCGATTCATTTAAACCTTGACTCTCACTGATTTCCCCATCAAGATAAGTCGTTAATTCGATTCATTTTATCTAATAAAACTCGTGTTATGGAACGATTCACTGAAGCTCATGCTGACTTTCTCTATAATCGATTGATTAGTTTATTCCAGATTTGGGGAAAAAAATTTTGGGAAAATTTATTCGGTGTGTCCGGCAACGCCGAGTCAATCAAATTATTCGACGAATAATTCTACAATTGACCTATACCTTCCGTGGGTTTCCCTTTCCTCAATCAGGTAGCAAACCCAGTTTTCAGTGTTGCCGAAGTCATTTCATTTTTTCTGATTATTCGGTTGTCCAACTCTGCTTTATTCGTGAGAAAAATCCAGCGAGAATTACGATGAGCACGGAAAAAAATTACAAAATTTACTCACAGACTCAAAAAATGACTTTAAATAAGTTTAAGGCGCAATGGCTGAGCCACGCAGGTACCATGAGAGGTTCCTGTATAATTTTAGACTTTCGTGAGTGTAGAGGAAAGAGAGAGAGAGAGAAAAAAAACTAGATAGGTTCCTATAATACCTGCAGAGTTCCGCCATCTTTGCTCGTAAATGGCGCAGCTGCGCGGTGTCACGGGGATTCCTGTCTAATTTTTCACTCTTTTTCTGTATAAAACACTCACAGGAAAGTCTTAAATTAGATAGGAATCTTCCATGGTTACCTGCGTAGCTCAGTCACTAGACATTTCACTTTAAAGTAATTTTGTGAGTCTGTGAGCGAATTTTGTAATTTTGTAATCTAATTATCGTTATTTTCTATAGTTTTTACAGTATTCAATCGCTTATTAAAGAAGTTAAGGTCTCTCAACCTGCGAATTTAAAAGCGCGAATAAGCTGATTGAGCCCAAAGAGGCCTTGAAGTCGATAGGTCGAGTCCGATGTATCGACGACAAAGAAGCCCTGCATCCATGCAGGAAAATTTGCGCTTTTTAAAATTTGCAGGTAGAGACCCCCCTTTTGCAAGAGTCAGGGTCAAAAACCAGTTGACGAATTACTTTAGGACAAAGTGACCAAGAGTCGTTTAAAGAATCGGAAATTGAACGGATTGGATCGGATCGGAAGAACCCTTTTGAACAATAATTCTAACCTCAAATCTGGCAAAGGTTGCCTTCAGTTTTCTGCGTTTTCCCAAATGAATGAAATTACTCTTCAAAGGGAGTGAGAGGGATTTTGACGAGGGGGGGGGTGGAGTTGAAGCGGATGGTCCCTGATTAAACATCGTCGAAAATGTTACCCACAAGAAAAACAGTTGTTGTTTTGTGTCCACAAATGGGCGAGTGAAAGCTCGGCTCGGCTCACGAGCAAGCTTGGGTTGTCGAGGGAATCAGCGGTGCCGGATTTTGGTTTTACACAATTTTCCCGATTTTTGCTTCAAAATCAAGGCGGCCGTTCTTCGGATCTTAACCCATTCAGTCATGGTTTTGAATTGCGAGTTTTTCAATTCGTGATGCGGATACGTGGATTGGTCGATTGATTTTGGTTTTAATTCAAATTTTAAGGGCATACCAATTTCTATTTTTCCCCCTATCTTATATAGCTCATGTTAAAGTAAGTGCTCTGCAGTGCACTCGGTGAGGAAATGGGTTAGGTAGAATCTTATTTCAGATCAGAGTAAGTAAGCGTGGTTATTTTCTCCCAACTAGAGTATTTTTTTGCGTTATAGTCACACTGCTGACCCGCGAGCTGATCGTTTAATCTTACTTTAAAACAATAGTTAAGTTTCAGATGTTTCAGATGCCTCTGATGTTTTAGATGTTTCACATGGCACTCTACGTACGTAGGGCGCTCTCTCCGGGCATAAATAATTTCCAACCCTTAATTCCGCTCATATTTCATGAATGACTTACCATGCACTGACACGAAAAAAACCATAACACTATAGTGTTCGAAGAGTGCGCCTCACATTGAGCGCCATTTGAAGCGTCCGAAAATACGTTTGATCACTCGACCTTGAATTCACATGCGAACGCGCACTTGCGATGTATACAGTATAATCTATAACTTCCTCCAAAGTAATCGTTCTTTGTCCATGTAAGGTTCGTGATGCAGGGTAAATGTCAAATCAATGTGAAAAAGGCACTGATTTCACCGCAAATTTGGCAACCCTTGTCAGAACGCATTTTGGGTCCTCGGAAATAATCCACTGCCCCACAATGCAAATCGCTGCGCGGTGGTTGGAGCCGCTCCCGCGCGAGAGAGGGGGTGAAGGGGTTCAGCATAAGCTGAGTTGTCGGATTATAGACAAAATCGGTCATTTGAGTGGGTCTTTGAAAACCCTGAATCACAGAATAATACAGTCAGAATGGAAACACCCATGAAACTCAGAGATTACTAAGCTAAAGAGATATGGCAAGTCCTAGCCCCGCCATGTTAGAAAACCGTTAATCGACATTTCGTAAAAAGCGCCTTCAAATAGGCCGTGATACAATTCGGCGTACCACCTGGTGGACCATTTTTCGTAAACATTGCTATAACTGCTGTTAGTGGAAATAAATTCAAGGCACACACTTTTCTGAATTTTTTTACTTTACAAACACGTTGACAAAATGGAAAATGTCAAGGGAAAAATTTAACCACTAAAATAACGACTAAAACTTTAATCAAAAGTCATTTACTGGCAGCCGAACGCACTTCGGTTACTTTCAGAATTGTTTACAAAAATGGTCCACCAGATCGTATGCCAGTTTGCCTACTTCGTAGGAGTCGATTAACAGTTTTGAGCTATTCTCCCTTATCTCTTTAGCTTAGTAATCTCTGATGAAGCTCGATGGAAAGATTTGTTCAGTCTCTTTCGGTGATTTTTCATTAAGGCGGACGTATCTCTGTCTCTCTTTTTCACATTGATTTTAATGGGGACAGTTTGGAACTTCTTACGATGGTGGATCAGAAAAAAAAAATGCTTCTAAATGAACCGAGGTTTCCATTCTGATTGTACAAAGGCTGTCCCATAAAGAATGAGACTGGTACTGGAATTTTTAAACAAAAACTTAAATTATCCATCTTTGCGGATCCAGCAATCTTGCAACTGTATTATTCCCGTTTGATTGCTTGAGAAACCATAGATTGGTAAAGAGGCCCCACAGCCCTTTCAAGTATCGATTATTTCTTATACATTTAAATGGGATGAATTCATGGTTGATAAATTGCTGGATCCGCCAATGGATGTGGATGCCCTTGAAAGAGCTCTAGGCAGCGCAAAGTTCAGATGCCGCTCAGAAAACGGCATCTGATTGAGGACCCACTGGCCAATCATTTCTATTTCTTAAACTGATCGCGAAGACTATCAACAAGTGTCACTATCGGTACTTTTCCATTCAAATGATAGGTTAAACTGTCTTCGAGTGACGCTGGAATTGTAAGACTTGACTGTTTCTACAATGAACCATCGTAAAGATAACCAATTTCAATAGCTATAGGTACACATCAGAAATCCTGCATCAAACCCATACATGCGCATTGGTTCGTTAATGACTCACTTGTTGTGTTGTCTTTGGACGAATTTTCAGTAACGTCAGGCCAATTTCACTCAAAAACCAATTTTGGGATTCTTCAGCACGTATTATTTTGTTGGACTAAACATATTTTGATATTTTTTTCATTTTTTAATATTATTTCTCAAAAAACACCTGAAAATTTCAAATTATTCTAGGCATTAGATGGGTTCAAGTAATTTAAAATCTAATGAATTTACCTCGAAATTTGGCAACCTTGCCTCTCCTTTACTTCACTGTGTTGCCTGACGGTGGGAACTAATCGCCATATTTCTGCATTTAAATCAATGTAAAATCTACTGAATTATCCTCAAAATCTGACAACAATGGCAGAGAGGGTGAAAGGGAGGTTTATAATCTTGAGTAAAGTAAACTTATCGCTTCCATCTACGAATAGCGCACCGCAAAATCGACCACGGTTGGGCTGGGACAACGTCAATTTAATCACCACTCCTCCTAGGAAAATTGCGAATATCCAAATGCGGCCTTACTGTGTAACAAGACGTTGCCAATTCAGTCTTTTTTAAATTAATTGTGACGTCTCTAAATCAAAGTAACCAAAGCACGGTTTGGCGACCAAATAATCAGGAATTATGGTTTCAGTCTGGCAAAAGAGTTGATGCTTGAGATATTACTGCATTGTCCGTGAAAGGTTTGCCTTGCCACGTTTATTGCGCGTTTATTCCTTTTACCCCCTTTTCATCCCTCTTGTATTTCAAATGACACTTTTCAAGTCATGGAACCACTAGCGGATCCAAGAATTTTTCCTTCTCTCTCTATGGTTATTTGATCGAGTGCGTTAGAAAAGGACAGATAAGGGGAAGTCACGTGACTTTCGCCGCCCTCTTCTATCCTTTTCTATCACACGTGTTTAAATGGACGGAGAGAGAGAAAGACAATCCACCGGATTCGCCAATGCTTGGAACTTTTGAGGACTAGCCCTGCAAGAACGTGTTGAAAATGTCTTTATAGCCTCGACCAGCTTTACTCCAAGCCCGAGTAAACTCGTTTTTCTCCTCTAGTCTATTTCACATATTGATTCAGTTTTCATTCCAGATTAACGCAAATATAGATGAAAATACTACAAGATAAGATCTCGTCGGGTGCCTTCAATTCGTCGTATAGGCAATTCCAACTCCACCGAGCACGAACAGTTAACTACCTTTCCCTGTATAACAGTAGGAGTGGCGTTCTCAGAGATTACTAAGCCTAAGAGATATGGCGTAACGATTAAAAAGTGTTGTTCGACTCCTACGAAGTATGCAATGTGGCGTACGCTGGTGACCATAAACATTGTTACTACTGTTGTTGTTTGAAATGAGGTTAGGATCTCCTTAACAGTTAAAATCTTGCGAACATTTGACTGGAAAATTTAGCTCTGAGTATATTTTGAAAGTGAATTTGAAAATCTACGACACTTTAAGCATCCCATCGGCCACTAAAGACAAACATTTAGATGTTGCAGAGAATCTAACCTCATTTCCAACAACATGAATAATAACAATGTTTACGGTCACCAGCGTACTGCACGTTGCATTACGGCCATTTTGCAGGCGTTTTTTTTCGGAGCCCGCCCAACGGTTTTTCAACACGGTGGAGGTAGGAAGTGCCATATCTCTTAGGCTTAGTAATCTCTGGGCGTTCTCTTGAAATAACCTGGTCCTTATAAGAGGTTAAAAACTGCGTTCACTCCGGACGACAAAAGGCCTTCCTATGGCCTATAGTCAAACCTATGGCTAATATGTTGGCTGAAAATAGGAACGAGCACTCAGCAGTGGTGAAGTTCGGCGTTTACGTTAGAGTATAATAAGAGAGTGGTATGGGTTTGTAGGGAGACTGATGATGGTGAAGGAGGAGAAATAAGTGGGAGTGGGGTTAGAATAGATTGGTGAAACATGTCATTTAACGTGCTCGAATTCGACCCCTAAACCAATAGAAGGCGTTAGCGTAGGGACGTCCAGCAATGATAACATGGATTCCTATTCTCCATCACTTCGCGAGCTCTATCCTGAGCCTGGCCGCAAGCATTAACGTCCTATGCTGCGTCGATATCACGCATTAACACGCCGTGTAAAGACAAGGTCGGGGGGAGGTGATTGTGGTAATGGCGAGGAAGGGTAGAGAGGGGTGTGTCATTCACAGGATTGCGTTGCCGCATTTCACAGGAGGTCACATCTTCGTTTTAACCAAAGCTGCCGTTTTGCGTAAAATATTACACAGTTCAGTTCCGTGTGTGACTGTACTGCACGAAAATACTCGAATCTGTAATCGTTTCTCAATCGGTGCAATGGGTCTGTTGCAGACTTCGGCTACAGCGTTTTAAAATATCAACTCCTATGTAAAAAGCCGAGAAAATAACAATGGCAGCATCAGAAAACACTAAAATTCAGTATTAAACTCACAAATTGCGAAAAACACTAGACACTATTCACCCCTGTATCTTTCCACCACGTGCACGATGTTTCGCGAAATTAGCGCGGCACATTCAAATAATCACGACCGACTGTCATCACAGCTGACTTCATAAACAATGCAGTATAAACACTGATGGCGTCTGTTCGAATTCTTACGTTTCAATATCCTCAATTCCTCACAAAAGGTTGTGAAAGGTACGAAAACCGATATTTGTGTCGAAAACTTATCAAAGTGAAACAATAACTCACAGGAGTTCCAAAGATGATTCCAAATTCGATCATCTTCTTTGGTACTCCTTGTTATTGTTTCATTTTGATAAGTTTTCGACACAAATGTCGGTTTCCGTACCTTTCACAACCTTTTGTGAGGAATTGAGGATATTGAAACGTAAGAATTCGAACAGACGCCGCACTATGTGGTATTTGACCGAAAAAGTTGGCATAAACTGTTTCTACTGTCCAAATAACTTGAAATTTGGTATTCGGGGGTACTTTTTAACGCTGAATTCAAATTTCACATCAGTTTTTCAAAATTTAAAAATCCAAGATGGCCGCCGACAAATTTTTTGGCTAATCGGTCGGCAGCCATCTTGGATTTTCGAATTTTGAAAAACTGATGCAAAATATGAATTCAGCGTTAAAAAGTACCCATGGATACTGAGTTTCAAGTCATTTGGACGGTGTTGCCAAATTTCACTCTTGTAGCGATGTAGCCCTTACAACACGTAAAAACGAGAATTTCGTGCAAAAACGCAAAATTCGAACTAATTTTCCCGGAAAAGCCGCATTTTTCCGCAACTTCTGACTTCAAGGCCTATTAGTACGCACTAAGGACTATCATTTCTCATATATATACCCGCGGGATGTGGCAGGATAATTGAACTTAAGTTCTCTTGAAAATCGGAAAATTTACGTTTTTAGCTAAAAACTTTGAAATAGCAAAAAAATATCAAATTCAAATTAAAATTGGATAAAATAGGCATAAACTGATTGTAAATACCTTCAGGAAGACGATCCATGTAAAAAAATTTTGTTCTGACTTCATTTGAAACACTTTTTTTTTACTTTGATTATAGTCTCGTGCTGAGGCTAAATTTAATGGTGGTAAAACTGATTTTTCCCCTGGTGGATTCTAGTTAAATTAATCTAGTTTAGACCCGCTAAATACAAGTTTCTAATGCAAAAATCTATGTAGATTCCGAATATCACAACAGTTTTTCCCAATAGCGACTCTTTTTTTTTTAGTTTATGCCAGCTTTTTTGGTCAAATACCACATAGTGCGCCGTCGCGTCAGTGTTTTCTGTTTATTTCTTTATGAAGTCAGCTATGATGACAGTCGGCCGCGATTATTTGAATGTGCCGCGCTAATTTCGCGAAATATCGTGCACGTGGTGGAAAGATACAGGGGTGAATAGTGTCTAGCGTTTTTTGCAATTTGTGAGTTTAATACTGAATTTTAGTGTTTTCTGATGTTGCCATTGTTATTTTCTCGGCTTTTTACATAGGTATTGATATTTTAAAACGCTGTAGCCGAAGTTAGCAACAGTCCCATTGCCGTTTAATTATTAAAATATCCTCAAGTTTTTTAAACTCATCTACGACTGCACTGATTGAGAAAAGATTACAGATGCGTGTTTTTTTCACGCATTATAGCCATGCTCTGAACTGAGCTGAGTAATCTTTTCTCAACCGGTGAAATCATCGGTGAATTGAAAAATGCAATTTATTGTACTCTAAACAGCAGCTCTGGTTTCAACCCCTCAATACGTATATATCGTGGGATTCATGGTTCATCTATTATCAGGTGCAATTTAGAGCAAAGCCGTAGCCAGGAGTTTTTTCTTCTTCTTTTTGCTCATTTACATACAAGTGTTACATAAGGATGGAGATAGGGGTTGTGACGTCACCTCAGCCCCAAAGATTACTTATACTCCAGATATGGCACTAGCAAAAATCTTGTTGAGCGCCTTCATTGCTAAAACACATACACTGGCCCATGGTTTGCTTACATTTCGGCAAGCGAGAGACGCGCGGGCGGGGTGGGACCAGTCGGCTGGCCCACGACCCCCACCCCGCCCTCACGTCTCTCGCTCGCCGAAACGTAAACAAACCATGGGCCAGTGTATGTGTTTTAGCTCAGTTTTAGAAATGAAGGCGCTCAACAAAATTTAACATTGGCGAGATAGCTAGTGCCATATCTGGAGTATAAGTAATCTTTGCTCAGCCCCTATTTCTACCTTTTTTTGTTCACACATCTGTTCAAATGGACTATGGGAGAGAGAGAGAAAGAGAGAGAGAGGAGATAGAGGGAGAGAGAAAGAAAGAGAGAGAGAGAGAGAGAGAGAGAGAGAGAGAGAGAGAGAGAGAGAGAGAGAGAGAGAAGAGAGATTTTTGTTCATGATGAAATTGGACTTTGCTGAAAAAACGATTGTGATTTTAACGTGGAAAAGAGGTCGTTTCAGAAGTGTACCGTGACCGATAATCATTGGACTTTTTCCAATGTTATTTCTCATGATGACGATGGAAAAAAAATGTGAGCCTATAGGCTTTTCATTGAAGGACGCTTTAAAATAAAGAAATCGAAGAAGTAGGCAAAAGCTTTGTTTTGATATGAAGGAATGAAAATTGAAAATTCGCCAAAGATAATCAGTGAGCTCCGCCTACACTGCTGGAAAAAACTAATAAAACCCAAAAAACTCATACGGCCGTCTTAAAAAAAAAAAAAATAAATAAATAAAAAAGAAATCTCGAAAAGTTTCCTTTCCTCTCTATTTTACCGCGACTCTCGGCGTGAGATACAGAGTTCAAAGAAGGCACTTGAACTTCCTTTCTAAACGAGTGCGCGTTGTCATTCCAGAGCGATTCCGTTTGGTGGTCGTTTTTCTTAGGGATTGATCGAAACAACTTGGTTTTTTTGTGAACCAGCTTTTTCCATGGAACTATTCAGGTCGCGTCTTTTGAAGAGTTCGGCGAAGAAGTCCCTGTGGTGAGACAGCGATGCAGGCGTGAGAGAAAAAAAAAAGAAGCTTTCAGAACGAACCCGAATCCTATCTTTTCCATCTTCCTTTCCGCGGCTTTACGGCCCACGGCGGCGGCGGTCGATTTGAACTCGGAACTTTTTTATTTTATGCCTTTCATCTGGTCAGGCTACTATAGCCATACAACATACTTGTGAATTTCACGGGGCGCAAGGGTTGGTGGGAGAGGAAGGGTGTGGGCGAGGTGGCGCACTACGCAGCTGCGTCGTCGGTGTCGCGTTGAGTGGAAAATATTTTGTACGGAAGGTGTAAATTTTCTCATTTCTGTGACGTTGTTATTTTTCCCCCGTTTACCTTCTTATTCTGTTCCGTTTCTTTCTTCTTCTTGGTCATTTGAATTTAATTTTTTTGGTTCTTCCTGGTGATTTTTTGTTGGTCTCACTTACCTACTTTGGGTTTTTATTGGTGACTTTAACCCTTTAAGGGCCAAGCCGGAGTATACTCGTTTTTATTCTCTAGGCTCCTTCACATTTTTTCAGTCTTCATTCCGGATAAACGCGACTATTGATGAAAAAATGTAGAAAACAAGATTTTTTGGCGCCTTCAATGTATCGTATAGGCAATTTTAACTCCCCCGAGTACGAACAGTTAACTACCTCCCCTTTATAAACGGAAGAGTGACGTCCTTTTGAAATAACCTGGCCTTTAGAGGGTTGATTTCTAATCAAAGCTGATGCGGGCATATTCATTATTTCAGGAGACAAAAATCAAACGTCTAGTCTTCTTCTCCTTCCTATCCTTCCTCTTCTTCTTCTTCTTCTTCTTCTTCTTCTTCTTCTTCTTCTTCTTCTTCTTCTTCTTATTTCTCTTCTTTTTCATCTTCCTTTCCTTCCTATTCTCCCTCTTCTAATCCTCTTTTTCCTCTTCTAATCCTCTTTTTCATATTCTTCCTCTTCTTCCTCTTCTTCCTCTTCTCCCTTTTCATAGTTTTCTTCCTCTTCTTCCACCTCCTCATATGTCTACGTACACCGTTTTGCAATGAGAGTGAGATAGCAGTTCATAGAAGTCACGTGAGTTTGGAACGCTCAACGAATTTTTCCACCGGATGAAGTCATCCATAAAACTCCATTGTTTAATTATTATCGCCGTACTGAAACTCTATTTCTTCACTGTTCCTCTAAAAATTATATAAATTTAAATTGTTGATCTTTACTTTGTTCCAGGGGTGGATTACATGCACGCAGATTTAAAATTTAATTACGTAAGTATTTATCATTTTCGTTTTTACTTTTCTTTTCCCTTTTATTATATTTCAAAGAAATCCAATTTTTCGATCTTGGTGCCACAATTTATTAATGTTTGCTTGAATTCATCAATTATCTCCAGATATTCAGTTAGGCTTATCTAGAGACTATCGATAAGTCGATTTTTGGAGGTCATGCATTGATGAATTTTCCGTGTAAAAATACTTTTGACACTAATTTTCATGGCATTCGGTCCATATTTTATGAACGCTATACCAAAAAACTATTAATTTTACAAATGCAAAAATTTAAATAAACCCGAAATGAAGCTCCATGGAATAGTAAAATGTCAATGGAATTGCATAGGACGAAACGCGCGTGTTTTTAGGAACAAAACAAACTCGGACTAAAGTTGGAGGACCAAAAGAGTATCTGGACCAATGATTTGGAATAAAACCTCAGGGCCGTTGTAGTCGACGGCAAAAATAAGGATTGGACCAATTTTTTAATAAGACTAAAGTTATATTTATATAACTGGAAAAATTTTCGAGGATCAAAAGTAATAGGACAAGAAAATAGTGTAGGTACGAAAAGATCAGTCAACGAAAGAGACAGGACGAATCGTCCTATAACCTTTAAGGTTTTTTTAGGCCAAGTTTTTTTTACAGGTATACTAAAGAATTACAGTTGAGATTTCCAGGAATCTATATATTCATCGGTCCATATATGTAAAATCTGTACCTACAGTTAAAGAAATAAATTGTAAAAAGAAATTAAATATCACTGTGGAGTTATACGCTTGTTTGAAACAAGAGTGGGCTAAAAAACAATACTCCGATTCAAAAATCATGAATAGTGAGGATTCTCTCCCACCAGCCACCTCCCATTCTTTCCGCATGAATCGGCGAAAACGCAACTCTGCTTCTTGAAATCTCACGCCCGGATCGAACACAAAAACGCAGGTAATATAAATGTGGCCACGTGCGGTCGCCGAACCGCGAGGGGGACCTTTGTTGGCTTTGTTCTTCTCCAGTCAGTGGGCGGATATCGCGTTTCAATTTTAGTCTTTTGATATTTCATCGTTGTCGCAAAAATAGACTGTTTTATTTTTATTAAAGAGCGATGTCACCGAAGCCCTTCCCTGCCGCTCTAACATTCAATCAACTGCATTCACGCGCTAAGGGTGCAACAGCAGATCTTTTTCTGAAGGGGTGCCCCCCTCTCTCACTCTTTTTCTCTCTCTCTCACTCTCTCTCTCACTTTCTCTCTCTCTCTTTCTCTCTCTCTCTCTCTCTCTTTCTATCTATCTATCTATCTCTCCATCTCTCTATCTATCTATCTCTGTATCTATTTATTAATCTACCTATCTATCTACCTATCTATCTTTCTCTTTCTCACACTTTCTCTCTATCTCTCTTTCTCTCTCCCCCCGCGCCCCCGCCCCCTCCACCTCTCTTACCACCCCTTTGAACACCAATGTTGGAAGAGGCCCAAGATAGGAATAAAATTCATATGATTACCTCTCCTCCTTTATCAGTTTTCTCTTCTTCCCATTGACTTCAAATTCGAGTAGGCAGTTTTCTTCCATCTCCTAGTAACCCCAAATATAAGTGGGTAAAAAATAGCGTAACAGAGAAAAAGTGACAAATGTAGAGAGGAAGATAATGTTTCTTGTCCGTTTTCGCACAAAAAGGACCAAGAAAATAGAGCACCCAAGTCGCCGCCCAAATCCAGAGATTTACATAAGTGCAGGCACACACGTCGCACACGGTCCTTTTCCCACTGTTTATACCCCCCCCCCCCCGTCATTCTACTATTTAAACTTTTTATCATTTGTGCAAAAATGACACGATAAAACTCATTGGGACTTTGAGAATTTTGGTCAGCATGAGGTTTCGCGCTGAATAGTATAGGTACTAACTAATTTGATAAGAAAAAAAAATCGTTTGGGACCGGATTTCCGTAAGAAGTAGGTATGCGAGGTCCTTAACCCGCCGTCAGTCGCGCCCTAAAAACTTCCGCCAGTAGTCGCGCGGGGTCGTTTTTGACCCCAAAGTTCTTTCGTCCCATTTTACCAACGTCATTCAAAATTTTGATTTCAACCATGCAGAATGGTAAGAAGTATGTATTTTTAAAGCTTTTTACGTGAAAACTCGATTTGAAAAAAGATTTTTACGTTCAGTAATTGGTATATTGTAATCTGTGTCGGAAAAACCCCAAAAATGTGACTTTTCCCAAATTTTTATCGGTCAGCTGCCTTTAACTAGTTTTGAAACTTATAAATCGAGGTTTTTTTACTTCTAGGCACTATAGAAGATAATTTCATGAAAAAAAGTATGGAGTTGTGGGGGCAAGTTTTTGAGATATCCCCCCTCAATACCCCTCCTATATTTAGTCCTAAACTTTTGGATATGAAACAAGTAACCATCTGAAAAACTTTATTTGTTACCGAATGAGATGGTAAAAACGCCAATTAAGGTTAGCAAGATTCCACCAACCAAAAAACAGAATCGAAATTGAGGTTTTAGGGGAGGGCTGGAGGGGAAAAAGGGGTGGGGGGTAACAAAGTGAAGATACTTAGATTTTTTTGCTGTGATCTTTTTGGTTTTCGTACTTGATTCCACGTACCCTTTTACACCTCCCTTCCGCTTTCCCCCACCTTCCCCTTCGTTTCCCATCTCATTCCCTTTTTCCCCTCCCCACTCCCCGCCCCATGTGAAATAATCAAACTTTCGGGGGGAAAAAAAACAAAAAAAAAATTATGATCAGTGGCGTCGCGTGTAATCTGGCAACGCCGCATTTCGTCGATTCAAATGCATGCAAAAGGCCAAACTAATGGAGGTGCGAAGTGCACTCCCTCGAATCGACACTTTGTGCGGGTTTGAATGGACAAAACGCGGTGCTGCCAGATCGCAAGCGGCGCCGCACTGATTTATGTAAAAATTGATACGGAACAAATTGGGATAAACGAGTAATTATAGCGTTTGGTCAAACGCAAAACGGAAAGTCCCAACAGAACGAAAAAAAGACCACACACTATAATTACAAGAATCATTTCGTTTGGACCGTTTTGTTCTAATATGACTCTCTACCGAATTAACGGCTGAACGAAACCCTATATCGCCGTATACCAATCGTCTCCATTTGAGTTCGTTTTGATACTTTTCTACTTTTCGACTTTTAATTTTATCTCGTAAGCGAGAAATCTCGTTTGCAAATTCTGGGAATTTCAAATGATTTGCCTCAAAACAAGTCGTGGCAACCTAAGAAAAACAAAAGATGTAACGGACCGTGCGGCTCGCAAATCAATCAATGCTACCAACCGCATCAACCACCGAATACATCACATCGGCAGCCGACCTCTGCTGGAATCAGGAGGACAATTAATACTATTCTGTGCTCGTAGTGTTATTATCTTTCGATAAAAAGGATGAGAAATCTGATCTTTCATTACCTTAATCCTCAGAATTCTCCTTTAATTACCAAAACTTACTGGGAATCGAAGAGGCTCTCTGATACAACCCAGATTTCGTTGTTTACATAGCGGTCCCAGCCCTAACCTCTCCTAGTCTCCTCCTGGCATATGTATTTCCTTTTTCCTATTCTATCAACTTTCAGCTACCTATTCATTGCTTATGCTCAACGTAATAAAATTACTCTGCTGGCGTCTGTAGTAGCTCTGACTCGTGAATTGGTAAGAGTTCAAAGGTTCAACAATGGGAACTTCTGAATAGACCTGTTCTTAGTGATGAGCTGACTTGCGATATACTTCCATCATGTTGTGATTGTATGTGGAATTCCTTTCTCCTAGAAATTGAGTCTCATCTCTCTACCTTTACATGTTTGGTTTTGAAGGTCCTACAGAAAGTCAGCCCTCTTTCAATTTCAAAGGAATGTGCTTCGCGGTCAAATTTTTTGACATTCTATTTAGTCCGCCAACTCTTGTCAAATGACCTTGCGCTGTAAGCCAACATGCAATCAATGTAGTTACATCGCTCCATATCTATTTACAAGTCAATTTCAAATACTCCGGGTAACTTCCTGATTGAGTGTCAATTAGTGGATATTCTGATTGATTCTGTGTAACCTGGACCTATCTAAGGCATAATAATCTAATTGGTCGGTATCGTCATTTTGCATGCTCAACACAAGAAGTTCTACAGCAGAGTCATTTTGAGTATCAGGTTCCGACAAGTCGTGGTGCCTGAACTGCATCCAAAACCAACCGTTCAGCAATGCGCGTTGATACAGTTCGGAAGGAGGCACAGCTACTTGTCAGAGCCCGACACTCAAAATGGTCTCGCTCTACTTGGGTTTAAGTTAAACTTACAACTATCCATGATATACTCCTGACCTGTTGTTGATTAGGTGCAAATATGCTCTAACAAGTAGCAGAGCAAGCTTCCAAAATTCATTAAAACGCATCAGTGAAGGTTGGTTGGCAATGAGCGGAAACTCTTAGCTAACCAATCGCTCACCGATGCGCTTAGTGGCAATGAGCGGAAACTCTTAGCTAACCAATCGCTCACCGATGCGCTTAGATGTATCACGGATAGCTAATCCATCAATCCGTCCGTAAACTAAAGGCTAATTTTTAGACAGGAACGCTATGGAATGCTGCACTCTTTTCATGTGGTTAGCGGGCATGGTTCACACGATCCATCAGAACGGAACTAGCCAACTAATTTCTTCCAACTGCGGTAATTTTTTATCAGCCAAGAGTAACCCGTTCAATCTTGTTCCATAAATGAAAATATTAGCTTCCAGTTAGTGATCAAAAGTAGGTACCTACCGCAACCTTGAGAGGCTTCTCGAAACAATAATGCCAGCACCTTGACAGCTTACAACTTAACGAGCTTGAGCCGATCCACTTATCCTTGATCAAGTCAGTCAGATTCTTTCATGAGGTTAGAGCTCGTTTCACAAGTGCAGGCAGAGCTCGACCGATAATCTTTAGCTATGTTTCAATGTATTCATTTCTCCAAAACCAAATTTTCCGTAGACTTATACAATGTGCTTTTAAGGCGCTCCTTCATGAATGGCTAAATCTCTCTTATTCAATATAATTTCATTCCATCATGCCATATGAAAACTAATGCTGGAACGATGGCATACGGGCTTGGGCCACACAACAGCACCTAAAAATGCCAAAGATTATCGGTCGAGCTCCTTCTCCACTTCAGAACCCAGCTGTTGCACTGACCAAACAAGATTATGATGAGTTGAAGCAGGACTGTTTTGAGTATGAGGTTCTGACAAGGAGCGGTGCCTGCTTCCGAGCCGCATCAACATGCTTCGTTGAGCAGTTGATTAGCGCAGAGTTTCAACTGGATGTTTATCAACCGCTCACCGCTGTGCCTTGATGCAGTTTGGAAGCAGGCACTCCTACTTGTCACAACCCGATACTCAAAATGGTTCTGCTACAGCAACCACCCTGCTAATTGATGCTCTAAAAGCTCTCTAGGAACTCAACTGTCGAGTAAGAAACAAACTGTCACTCGATTTGTCTGTTCAACTATTAGAAAAATCCAGCATACCTTAAACTCAGTGGCATGATTAAAATACCTGATTCATGCTTGACTGTCTAGATTTGGGTCCTTCAAGAAACCCTCTGTGCTCCAACTTTAAAAAAATGTTATACAGTAGTGACAAGCTCAACTGCCCTTAAATATACTTAGCATCAAGTTTTGCTCAGCAAGCAGTCAGGGAGAACGATTTCCGCTGCCTTGCAGCTCAAGAATTTTTTAGCGGAAATATTAGGGATTCCTTCATTTTAAGGCGCAACAGAGAATGGCAACATTAACTTGAAAATTCATGAGCACAAGCAATAACTAATCGAAGAAAGTGAGAGGAACTCGTGTATCACTAGCAGAGTTGGTCAGAATATGGTGGTAATCGATTACACGATTTCATGGTAATCAGGGATGACTTTTTACAAGCCATCTATCATATTAGTTGGAGAAGATTTGGATCTAACCTAAAAGACCCTGAAGTTTACTATTTATCTAGTAAGAATAGGTACATTTAATTACCATCCAAAGGTTTGACGATTACCGATTAGCCAGAAATCGTGTAATCAATTACGCTCCTATTTGCCCGACTCTAATCACTAAGTAATTTTGGAAATGCACTGATTCCATAGAAGCTTGATGGAAGTCTTCAAACTAAATGAAACTCAAGAGGAAACTTCAGAACTTAAAGAACCGGCAACCGGTTTTCTGACAAACGTAAAATAGATTCAGCTTGCGTTTACACAAAATATAGGTAATGGGCAACAACATTTAACATTGTAGGTACAGGTTGTGAATTCAAGAGTGCGAGCTTGAGTTGATATTCCTGGTAGAACATGCACGAAAAATAAACAATGAGCACACCAAGTTAACAAAGTCATGAAGACTGAAGAGGTAATTTTGGACTGTTTCGGACCAAAATTGAAAACATACATAGGTAAGAGGTTATGCTCTGCTTTCACAAATGTAAACAACACGGAGAAATTATTTTCTCGCTCATTATATCTCAGCAAAAAGGACATTTGAGAACAAACTAAAGAATGGTCAGAAAACTAGTCGTATTTAGCTTTCAAAGGAGACCAAGTTTCTTTAAATCAGACGCGGATTTATTACTTCAAAATTAGTTTGAAAGTCGCAAGTTCCCAGTTCTTTCGTTTACGGGCCGGATATGGCCATGGACTAACTTCTGCTTCACAGTGACTGGATGATTCGCTTTACAGTGGCTATCTGTAATTCGCTTAGATGCTCAGCGCTGAGAGACCGCAGCGGCTGCCCTGCGAATTACAGTAGTTCCGCAAACCGCTGTTCAGAGCGCTACGGTCTGGCTGGACTAACCAATGACTCGGCATGGTCCGATTTCTTCTTACCACTGAATACTGATCACTTTTTCATCCCCTTATTTTGCGGGACATACTATATCGTTGACTGTCTTTTTACTAAAGGGGTTTCCTCGCTATTCTCTTCCTCCTGACAGCTTTCTTTCCTCGCATTTACACCTCGAGAATTCGCGCATCCATCGTGGGATCTTCGCAGTAGGAACAGCTGTGCATTACGATGTGGGATCAGTCTAAACGAACTTAATGGACGGTACCACGTCAGTAAAAAACAGTCGTGATATCTCAGCAAAAAACGCCTGGCGGCGTGCTACGGTGAACGGAAAGTCCGGGCATACATCTCGTTCGTTCGAATGGCCAACTCTTTCTTCACCCCAAAAACGATCCCGGAATATTTTCGTTTCTGATCTGATGATACTGCATCTCAAAAACTCGACTTCGTTCCGATTCATGCTCTACAGGCACAGTGATATCAGGAACGAAAAGTCCTTTCTTTGATTCTCTTCTCCCTCTCTCTCTGACAAATACTATGTATGATAAAATCGCCTTCAATTCGACGGTTATGCTTTTCCACGTACACCCACTTTTTTGAGCTAGGTAATAAACTAATAACAGATCAGTTTTCATCGAAATTAATTCGAAAGGAGAGGAGAGGGGGAAAAGGGGGAAAGGGAGGGAGACTTGCCGTGACTAATAGACGAATGGCTATGCAATGTAACACCTTGTCTTTGCACCTTGCTGTTAGTGGTGAATTTCGGGGAGACACCGTAGTGGGGCAACCCTCCTCCTCAGCGAATCCGATAAAATAAATTATTTCGGTCCAAAGACCTAGTGCAATTGAAAACTACTAATTCTAGGAAATGCCTCCTCCTCGCTTTTTTCCTCGACCACAAGTGTGTTCTGGATGGCCCTTGCTTGCTCTGTGCGTGATCACTCAATTTACATAGGACGAAGGTTCTGTACACACATCAATACTCACACCCCAAAAAAGTCACGGCAAGTCTCCCTCCCTTTCCCCCTTTTCCCCCTCTCCTCTCCTTTCGAATTAATTTCGATGAAAACTGATCTGTTATTAGTTTATTACCTAGCTCAAAAAAGTGGGTGTACGTGGAAAAGCATAACCGTCGAATTGAAGGCGATTTTATCATACATAGTATTTGTCAGAGAGAGAGGGAGAAGAGAATCAAAGAAAGGACTTTTCGTTCCTGATATCACTGTGCCTGTAGAGCATGAATCGGAACGAAGTCGAGTTTTTGAGATGCAGTATCATCAGATCAGAAACGAAAATATTCCGGGATCGTTTTTGGGGTGAAGAAAGAGTTGGCCATTCGAACGAACGAGATGTATGCCCGGACTTTCCGTTCACCGTAGCACGCCGCCAGGCGTTTTTTGCTGAGATTTAGAAAAAAACAGTAAGAGCAAACATTAGATTTGCTAAAAGTATTATAGTAAGTAAAGAAAAGTAAAAAACCAACGGCAATCACATCACGCGAGTGCAAACACCGCAGAATCCACGTTTACGTTATGTTCACTCGGTCACATTTTATGAACGTGAGTAGTCGCGCGGGGTCGATAAGGACCCCAAGCAACTTTGGCGCGTCCGTGCTTCAAAACGAATGATTGAATTAAGTTCATATTTACAGAGTGGATAGTCCAAACCCTTGAAGGAAGGTACTGAAACGGACGAGCTAAAACCTTCAAATTTTCATGGACGAAATTGCATTTTTCTGACCCCTGGGGTCGTTTTCGACCCCGCGCGACTGACGGCGGGTTAACAGGCCTGCCGTTTTGCGTATTATCAATGCTATTTTTCTATCCAGTGATGATTCCAACGGTTGAAAAAAGATTACACAGTTCAGTTTAGTGTCTGACTGTGATGCACGAAAATACTGTGATCTATAATCTTTCCTTAATCGATGGAAACTCTGTTGATTAATTAAAATATCCGCAAGTTTTTTAAAGTCATCGACGACTCCACCGGTTGAGAAAAGATTACAGATGCGAGTATTTTAGTTTATTACAGCCATGCACTGAACTGAACTGTGTAATCTTTTCTCAACCGGTGGAATCATCGGTGAATTGAAAAATAGCATTGATTGTACGCAAAACGGCAGCCCTGGTCCTTAAAGGTATTCCATGGTAACGGGACTTTTTGCTGACGCCAACAAATCGAATAAAGCTACGAAATAAATGAAAAGTTCTGTTAAAGGCATTTTATCTGTCTGTTGAGTCAGTCGTCAAAAGTGTTTGTATAAGGTAGGTGACCCAAAGGTGGCCCGGCTCTTAAGGTGACCCACCTCAGCTTATTTCAGTTAATTTCACGATTTGACGATTGATGGCTTTAGTGCTGAGTAGCAAGATGCTATAGCTTCTCCCACTCCAAAAATCAAGAGAATCGGGCGATTCAGTCGGCGCGGAACAGTGCAATGTCCGTTTTCGCAGGTCTTCAGCTAATTTTCACGGAAGTAAACAATCGTAAAAGCTAGGCCCTTAAATTGATTCCACCTTTGACTTTCATTTCATCATAATATCATTATAATTTGTGATGTAGCTACGGTCTAAATTCCGTTTTTGAACGATAAAATAGCATATGAATACTTATTAATGAAATTTAAAAGAGGGTGTCCACCTTTAGGTTCATCAAAAATATTAGGGGTGGCCACCTTAGGTACATGTTTTGCGCGATGTCAAAACTCTACTTTTTTTCAAACGCAAAAAAACCTCAAAAACAAGCAAATTTAAAAAAAATGAAATTAACATATGATAGCCAACTGTCTGAATAGTAATTGACTTATTTAGTTTTTTTTATCTCTCTTGACTTATACGTGCATATTGGCCCCAAGCATAGGTATGGCTACCTTTGGGTTACTTACCATATAGATTTTCATGTGTCAAAATATGCGGACCTTGCAGAATGAACATAGTCATTCCGTCACAGCAAAATTACTTTTTGACTCCTCAAAATCAGTGTGATTTCTATGTTCTCATATCATTAAAAATGTACGGTTTGTTTATTGTTTGAACTTTGTAAAAAAAACACACACATTTGACAGACATGCTGATTGCTGAGTCGTTTCGTGATAATTTGGAATAGCTTTAAATGTTTTAATCTTGCGATTTCTACGACATTATCGGCGTCAGCGAAAAGTCAGCTGTCACCGTGGAATGACCCTTCAAAATAGGAATTGGACGAGTTTTACTTTTTTTCAGCTACTGGCAACGGTGAGTGGTAATCCACCCTCCTCGCCTCGATCTAAAAACCGATGTTTGACAACGTTGCCAGATGTTGAAAGAGAACTGCGCCTATTTTATTGCTCTCGGGAAAAGGAGAAGAATGAGAGTTTTGCCCCGTAATTTCACAACCTCTATGCGATGTCGGATGCCAGTATTGCCACTTATAGCGGGAAATTCAAAAAAGGTTTAGACTGAGTTAAAAAGGAAAACAAGTTTACAAGAAGTATACGCAAAACGGCAGCTCTGTCGGAGACTGCGAGAGAAAGAGAAACGGAATTCAATCACCGTTTTTCCCTTTGACATTCAAATAAACTGCTACAATGTAGAGAAGCATGCGGGGGGGAGGGGGGTTCGAATACAAATGGCGTTATCGCTCTGAATTTCCTTTTCTTCTCTTCTGCCTCTGATATGGTCGACGCTCTGAAAAAAGGCTGCTCGACTCGGCCCCATTTTGTTTTTATGTGCTTCCACTTGGCTTCATAGGGCATGGGTCCCACACTCCACAGTTAAGGAGGTTTTCACAAGACAGGCCACATTTGACGATCTTTTTTGAGTGCCTATATTCTATTCAAATGAGCAGCTAGGCCATAGACCAGTGTTCCTCGTTTCTAAGTTTATGGTCACTCCTCCTTCAAAAACACACTGAAATTCAACTGAACAATCGTGAATTTTCATATTTTTAGGTCACAAATGGCCGAGTTAGTTATGATTTTCTCTTCTACTCCTTTTTCTTACCGGCTTATCGTTACTTTTTTTCCTTTTGAGGGTAGGTTAGGTGTTGTCCCAAAGGTCTCCAGAATACTATACTGAACTCTAATTATATAGTCTCAAATACTATTATGAAACTATAGTTTTATTAGTTCAAATCTAATGGAGAATACTATACAACTTCATGCACTGAAAGTTTGTTGTTTATAAACAAAGCTATGATCAACTGTAGCCTCGTACGTAACAAATGGTTTTAGATGCAACTTGACAGAAGCCAGCGGTTAGCTAACAATGCCAGTAGCGAGGCGTGCGATTTGGCAACGTTCCTTTCTCCCATTTAGATGCACTAGAAAGGTTGAAATGCCTGGTCATCACCGATAACTGAACCGTTCGAATTTTTTGGTGAATTTAAATGGAGAAAATACATTGTTGCCAAATTTCGCGCCTCTGAACAATGCACTCATCGGTCGTAATCTGTCACCGTGACGTAACTTTCTCAGCATTTCAAACTAGCTCTTTCTCTCTCACTCTCGCGTGACCTTCATAAATTGCTATCTCTTTCTAGTGTTGAGTTTTGAATGCGGAGGATTCTTTCACGACTTTTTCATTTCGCAATCACGATGAAAAGATTCTAGAAATTTCATACTTGACCAAGGTGGATGGAGAACAGGTATGGACAACACTCAGAGGTCGGCTCTGATTGGTCCCTAACTGAGAGATGAAAAGACACTTGCTTTATAAATTCAAAACTATGCATAATCACCTTTAAAAGCTTCTTTAACTTTAACTTTAGAAAACTTAATAAGTCACAGAAACAAGATGGCAGCGAAGTCGCTTTTCAGAGGTGACCACTCCCCCTGAGCCGAGTGCTGTCCATACCTGTTCACAATCTACCTTGATACTTGACATGCAGCTCTGTCGGTTTTTTTTTTTTTTTTTTTTTTTTTTTTTTTTTTTTTTTACTGGCGACCTTTACATATACAATCCATCGATGACTCTACCGATTGAAGAAAAGATTACATTTGCAAAGTAGATGAGTGGCTCATTGAAATATTCAAATCGAGAATCTTCGCTTCAATCTGTTGAATAAAACCGGTAGAATGCCATTAAGTTCACTCAAAACGGCAGCACTGTAAAATGATATGGCAGGTATCACTGGTTGCCTATAAAGTAGTATAATCTAGCGCAAGAAAGAATACCTAAATACAAGATAGGATATGCAATAAGCGACACACGCAATATGTCGCTTAACACACATATCAGGCACTCTTTAAGCATTCATACCCGGTTTCTCAGTACCCTCTAGAATACAAGCACATATATTTATTGCTTCGAATCTGGCGCTGTTGCCGTAGGTAATGAATATCGCACTCATTAATAATATCTTTTTTTTTTTTTTTTTTTTTCACTATATATGTATTCAAGTTTTCAATCATACTTTAACAGTAAGAGTTAAACAGTGTGTTGTGTTCAACTTCAAGAAATTCTAGATCTTATTTTTCAAGTCCTGTGTTGCTGGGGCGGTTCTTTTGTGACGCATATGCCTGTCATGGTCAACGTCTGGCTTTTCTAACTTCAAAGTCGAGTATCTCATTTAAAATGTGTCGGAAAGAAAATGAGATAGGTGGCTTAGAAATTTTTATTAGAGTTTTTGCGATTTGAGTTTTCATAAAATTTTGAAAACTCTCAACGGCAACAAAACATGTTTGCCAGCAAATGATGAAGAGTATCAGATCAATACATTCAGTATTATTCTATGATCATTTTATGAGCTTTTAATGAATTTCACATCTCAAATATACGTCTTGTATCAAGTTTTAATGAGATTTAATTGCTAACTTTAGCCAGCCACATTTTTTTTTTTTTTTTTTTTTTTTTTTTTTTTTTTTTTTTTATAAAAATAACCATTCTTCTTCGAAACTTTAAAAAATTGTAACTCAGAGGAAGACCATTTTAAAACGCATGCATTTGGAAAAAAAAAGTCTTATTTCGACTTCAAAAATCAGTACCAGAATTTCCTGACGTTAAGTCTAAAACACCCTATGTACTGTCATCTAATATCTTTGTGATAGGTTTTTTTTCATCTGATGCAATGCAGTTTATTCTACCATATTTTGTTCGGCCGTTCTATTTCCTTCCCATTTCCGTCCGGATTTTACCTTTCCCTTTTTTTGTACCTTCTTTAAAGTATTTACTGATCTCTATATATCAAAGGAAATTGGGCTTTCGGTGCAAGATTGCCTTTTAGATACAAATGTAAGTTGGTTTTGGGACTTCTTTGACCTTTTGATTGCTTTTTTTTATTTTATTTTATTTCATTTTTCCTTTAGGGATTGCATTATCATCGAAGGTTCCTCGGAGTCAAAGCGGGGAGTGCAAAGAGCCCCACTCTCCATTTTTTCTTCCTCTCTCATTTCCTTTCCTTTCTATCATGTTTCTGTGCATTTAATGACGTCATGACAATACCGTCGTGTCGGTCTCTCGTTCGGTTAAGTGGGGTGAAATGTGGGTGTAAAGTTGAGCAGATGCTATTTTTTCTTGGAGAGAAGTAAATATATTACTGTTTACCTTTCTTTTTGAGCTGAACGTATTTACGTCATACCTGAGCCCTCCATTTCTCGCTCTTTTGAACACGATTTTGACGTTTGGAAATGCCGTGGTATCTGTGCCATTAAAATATTTGTCTCTCAACCGAGCTGTTGACAAACGTTTGAGATACATAAATAACGTACATAAAATGTATACATATAAACGTACACAACTTTCGTAAATATCTACGATGATTATGCACGAATGTTGAGTGTACTGAAGAGTTTTGAAGTAAGTAGGAAAACTTCAACTATTTCAATCAAAAGCTCAACATTGCCAAAAATGAATGGGCTTGCTTAGAACAATTACTGCAGCAATATGACGGATTGATTCTTAAGTAAGTAAACTGCTGTGCAAATAATTATGCGATCATTACGAATTTCTGAATCCATCCATCAATTCTAATTAGATCTGCTTTCTTCGTTGGAAAGAGTAACGACGAACAAACTTTGAACAGTAGCGGCTCGTGCAATCCGGCAACAGTGCTATTTTGCCATTTAAATCTGTGCTAAAAGATCGATTCTAGGTGAGGCACAGCGCCTCACCAAAGAATCGATTATTTTACATAGGTTTCAATGGAGGGAGTCCATTGCTGCCACATTGCACGAGCCGCCACTGACTTTGAAGGGTTTAAAAGCTAAAGCTGCCAAGTCCTTTTCATTGCTTCAAAGTTTCCGCTGACAATTTATTTGATTAATTTTTAGGCCATGCAAATGCGTTTATTTGAATGGTATGTTATTGTTCGACTCTTTACATTTTCATGAAAACTAATGTCATCTGTACCTGCACGTTTGAGTCTGAGCTTGAAAAAATAAAATGTCAGCGGAAATGGTGAAATAATAGACTTGACAGATTTTGATTTGATTGAACCCCATTCATTAGATTTGCATGTAAATCTTCCATTCAGGGAACAAATTACGATGCCAACGATTTAGTTCGATATGTTTGATATGAGAAGGTCTACTGCGGTGAGCTCAACTCAAGACCAACCTTTACATTTTCATGAAAACTAATGTCATCTGTACCTGCACGTTTGAGTCTGAGCTTGAAAAAATAAAATGTCAGCGGAAATGGTGAAATAATAGACTTGACAGATTTTGATTTGATTGAACCCCATTCATTAGATTTGCATGTAAATCTTCCATTCAGGGAACAAATTACGATGCCAACGATTTAGTTCGATATGTTTGATATGAGAAGGTCTACTGCGGTGAGCTCAACTCAAGACCAACCCATATAAGAGACCATCCATTCTTGACACCTACATTATGTTCTCAAAGATGCGGCAAACGACTCGTTTGATTGGGGGGGGGGGTCTTCGAATATGGAACAGAGTATAGTTAGATTTGCATTGATTCATGTGTAGATCGCCGTTTCAAGGACCCCACGTGTGCCCTCCACGTCTAGAATCTTAGAGGTACTCGTATTAGTTATTAGGTTTGGAGGTTACGTGATGAGAGAAAAATGAGCAAAATGACATTCAGCAAGTATGATCAGAACTCGTAATGGAGTAGCGTAGAGCTGGTATGGATCGGGAGAACAAAGAATCTCATTTTTCAATTCATCAATGATTCCGCCGATTGTGAAAAGATTACACAGCTGAGTTCAGTGTATGACTGTAATGCACGAAAATGATCACATCTGTAATCTTTTTTCAACCGGCGGAGTCGTCGATGACTTTAAACAACTTGCGGATATTTTAATTAATTTACGGAGTTCCCACCGATTGAAGGAAGATAACATATCGAAGTATTTTTTTTGCATTTCAGTCATACACTGAACTGAACTGTGTAATCTTTTGTCAACCGGTGGAACCATCGATGAATTGAAAAATGCGACCAATCATACGCAAAACGGCAGCAGAGAACGCGTCCCTTTCCCTCCGGCCTATACTTTAAACTTCGATTTGCAGCGCTCATAGACGACGTTTTATCGATTTTTTCTTTTGGAATCCCCCAAGAAACACCTTAGAGAGTGTGCAACTGTGCATGCCAAATTTGTAGGAAAGAGCTTCGACCAACATACAAGAAAAAATGGAAACGGTTTTACAGAGACAGACAGCTTTATAGATATAAATAGAGCCCGAAGAATACGGTGCGTGTAATCATTTTAATTGCTCCGAGCGGTCAGACAACCGCGCTTGCAGGCGGTCGCTCAATACCGTTCGCAATGCGTGGGAATCGAGCATTTATGATGAGTCAATTTCACCACTCACCCTTAACTTACGCTGGAGACAAGGGGGCTGCCTACACAATCATTCGAAGGCGTTCCATTGATCTTCTATACCCTCATTGAATTCCGATGACAGGTTTAATGAACTAAGTGCCAAAGTTGTCATGACGCTGAGACCCCCTCTTTTGACCTGACCAATCAATTTATGGCATACTTGATGTTCCACAGAGTTTTGGCTTTGAAAACTCCCATCATTACTTAGTCAGAATTAGGGATCAAAAAGTTATCAAGTATTGACATCCACGCAATTATTCCTTATTTTTTGTGAAAGCTTTCAAATTTTATCCAATTGAATTCAAGGCAAAGTTAATCCAACCACGGATTACTGAATCAGTTTGAATCGTCTAACCATCGCAAAAAAATGAATCACATAAGTTCCTCTTTTGAACGAAAGATACCTTTTAACAGATAGTTTTAAAATGATTTAAACAGGGCAAAACCCTCTTAAGGTAAAGAATCTAATATGTTTTCATCCGGGACCTTAGAATCAATTCCAATTTATGAATTTTGGCATTTTCTTTCCAAATGCACTAAGTTTTTTTTTGTGGGGGAGGGGGGGGGGCTCAAAAAGAGAGGAGAGTAGGCTCAAAAGGAGGGGAGAGAGGCCTCAAAAGGAGAAGAGAGAGGGTGGGTTTTATGGGTATGGTTGCGTAACCAGTGGACATAAGTATCAAAAAGCTCAGTCAAGCAGTATGGTTGCGTCGACTGAAAATAATTAAATCTTTAATCAATTTTTCCACCGGTTGAATCGCCAATGAATTTCAGAATCTCATCAAATTCAAGCCAAACTGTAAGCCTGGTAGACAAAATTGAGCCTCGAGCTTTACTCTTAAATTTATGTCTGATCTTCGGCCTTATTTTCTTTTGTTTCAGAATGCAAAGGCTAGTTATGATTTTAGCAGTAACGATCCTTACCCATATCCTAGGTACACGGACGATTGGTTCAACAGGTAAATATACGTACCGCTACTAATTGTAAGTTTACTGGTACAGAAATTTAATTTACGTGCCGGATTTTTTCTCTTTCTTAGAGGCTGTCGTGCAGCAAATGATGAATTGCTTGGTTCCTTCTTACCATGTGTCCTTATTTCCTCATTATAAAAATACAATACTGTAAAACAACGTTGGGACTATGGTTGGAGGATGCGATGGGTAGAAGTCGAATTTTTCCAGCTTTTTGACTCCAGCGTGCATCTGTCAAAGATTAAATTTAATCAATCTAAAAATACACGAAATTGAATCTTGGACCACTGTCTTGAATTAATTCCTCATACTTTATAAAGCTAATTTGAAATATTTCTTTAAGTTTTTAAGATTTTCTGTGACAGAAGTGTTTGCTCGTGACGAACTGATTTTTGTCCCTTCAACATGGACATTAGTCCGCATTATTACAAGCAATCGCTGATGTCCTGTGTTGACGACCGCAACCCGCACTACTAGTTGAAAAAACACACAACTTCCTATCTTTTCTTTTGTCCTCTGAAGATATAGAAATGTTTGATCTACGTGCAATGCTAGTTGTCAACACAGGACCTATATGTGACTGCTGGTACTTACAAAGAAATGAAAGCATCGTACTCAATTGAGAAACGATAGCTGACTATAATAGTTAGCACATTTCGCCGTTTTTCTTTTGAATTGTGAAAGGTATAATACTCAATTGGTGGGGGCTCAAGAAAAGCGATACATCGAGGTCTGCTCCATAACAACCAATGAAACCAGCAATAACTATGTGTACCCTCTTCTAACAAGTCTGTCACATAGGTTTTTATGATTGATGACGCGATTGCTGAAAATACGCCGTTTTCCAATCAGGAGAAAGGATTTGCTGCAATGAGTGACTGTAACTACTCTGCAGGTGGAACACTACCCATCCCTCCTCTGAGTTCAAGTGTAGACGCGTCAAATCTCTATTAAATCTCTCAAAACTCTTCCAAAGAGGAGGAAACTTCAAGTTCAAGGAATTCATCTTAAAAGTAAAGAACAAAAACAAGACAAACCAAACAAACAAACAAAAATAAAAACACACCATTACTGTAACATGAAACTTTTGTCTTTTATTTTTCATAGTTAAAATTTGCGGCTTTTTCTTGTATGCATTCAGACTTATCTTACTTGCTTTCTCTTTGTTGATAGTCATGGAACCAGGTGTGCTGGGGAGGTAGCTGCTGCTCGTGATAATGGAATCTGTGGAGTGGGAGTGGCTTACGACTCAAAAATAGCAGGTGCGTCCTTCAAACCTCCACGCCATTTCCGTCCGTCATTTATTTTATAAAAAAAACTTCTTGCTTTCAAAAAGTGTAATAATAGAAATTCAAAACCACCAATTTCGAAAATTAAATTTGCATAACAGACTAGGTATCCCTAAGCAAATTTTCCGGAAGAGCAGGAATTAACTGTTATAACCGGTGAAAGGAGGTTATAGTTATGATTTGGGTGGAACATTTAGAGGACCCTGGAGTCGTTGGCACACTTTTTTACACATTTTTGAAATTAACCTTTCACCACCAACATATCTCTTTTTTCAGGTTTTTACACTTTCATTTAAAAAAGTTTGGGTTCTTTCAATGTGGTTTGCTCAAAATGAATTTATTTAAGTACCTTAAAAATTCTGTGCTCTGATAATTCGGTGAGTTTTTAAGGTATCGAGACAGTTCCATAAGAACAAATAGTTTTTGAACCAATACATCATCTAGTATGAGGAATGCCTAGCTTAATTTAATTTCGCGGGAACGCTAAGTTTGAATTTTTCCAAAAGACTACGAAATTAAGTCTGCAGTCGCAGTTACCTAGTTTAAAGAAGCTAGTATCTCCAGAGAACTGTGCTGAATGTATCATTTGTTCAGCAGTTAAAGTTCACATGATAAAAGTGAAGTAGAATATACACGGTGCTTCAGGGTTTTTCTTAATTCAGACTGAAATAATAAATCCCTGTTCGTGTAAAATTATTACGTTCCTTGTTTCTGACGCAACTTTTCGTGCTTTATGCAACTTTGCGCAATTTCTCCTCTTTTTCTCCTCTTTTCTCTTTTATTTCAACTGTGAGACTTCTGAGGTGGAGTCTAGACGCAGTCTGAGAAAAGCACGGAAATAGGTAGGAACACTAAGCTCGGAGAACTTAATGAAACCTTTTTTATCCACCCTTCTCCACTCTCTTTTTATCACTTCGTTGACCCTTGGCACTAGGTGTTGCCGATTCTCGGCATAAAGTAGATCATAAAAACCACGTACAGATTCATTCCTAACCTGCACAGTAGAGCCGGTTGGAGTGCTACAGACCAGACATTAACTGTATCAATAGCTGTCTACTCATTAGACTTTTTAATTCATTAACAAATTATGCAATCGAGAGGTGAATATTTTCTCTCCTTCATTTTTTGATGTTATCTTCAATATTTTCCGTTCCAAAGTATATTCTAGATCTCTATTAATATCCTTTCTGGCGCAAAGGGACTTTCATTAATTGAGGATTTGCATTATTTATCACTAATAAAAAATAAATTAACATACAATTTTTTGGACCATAATTGCATGGACAGCAACAATAAAGCATCCTGAATGGGACGCATTTAGAGTTTCAAAGATTGAAAAATAAAAAGGTTTAACTATCTAGCTTTTTTTGAAACGTTGGAGTAGCAGATTGATTGGCTGCCTGGCAGAATATAGCTTTTGAAGCTCGAATTTTGACACTTCTTGTTTATTAGTATATGAAATTTCACCAACGTGGATCAGTCATAACTTGTCATGTCAAAGTGAATTGAATAGGGAATGAGTAGACTTAGGGAAAATGGGTCACGAACGTACTCAGCAACGCAGTTTAAGGGGATATTTACGGAAAACTGTAATCCCTAAGAACCTTTTTATACACATATTTTTTTTTAACAAATTAGTTACTCAAAAATGACAATTTATAATCAAACAGTGGGAAAAAGGTATTGAGAATGGCTTAATATGGGTACAATATTTTAAAACTGTGAGAAAAAGGTTATAATTTACTATTCTTGTGATTCGAGTATTATAGGAATGTCAATCAACATACGAATTCACAAGTACAAAGCGCGTGTCTATGCAAGTTTCGTGTCTAGAATTACTGACGTTGCTTGTAAAACCAAAGGAAATTTTTTACAGAACGCAGAAAAATTATTCAATGCTAATTTTAAAAGAGCGGCTTAATTTTGCAATCGGTTCAACATGATGTGGTAAATGGGACCACTTGGGCTGAGGCCTCCGCGCACTTTTTAGTCTTACACGCGTTATTTGTCGATAGCTGTGGAGATTGTCTCTAAATGGATGATCCGTTTTCTGCAGCGTACCTTGCGCTCTGTTTGTAACCCGGACAATTAATTAGAGTTTCGGATTTTAGTTGGCCAGTCCAAAGCTTAATGTTAGATGAAGTCAGGGATCTTTCGTTCTAGCTATTCTTGAAACATCCTCAGTTTCCGAGTTAGAGTCAAGTCCTGCCCAGGAGTCTGTTCTTCTTCCTGAAACGACATATCTTCGATGAAAGAGAATCACGAGATCATAGAGTTGTCATTATAACACTAACGAGTCACGAAAACCCAATTAATACACGACATAGCGTAAATTAACTACGCGAGGCTCTCGTAGGCATTGCTCTCGTGTGTAAGATGTTTAGTAAGATGACAAATATTTCAGAACGCATTTAGGTTTTTGTTGAGAAGATAACGTCCTTGGTACCGTCTATAAGTTTATCAAAAATACAGATTGTTTGGTAAGGATGTGTACTGTATCAGTGCTTACGAGATTCATTGATTCCATAACTCCAGACGTGACAACGTTGCACCCGACCATTACAGTTACCATTGACTCTGCGCTATGAGATCTACCTTACTCCTACCCAGCTTTTTTGTGGAAAGGGTTGTATGAAAGAGAAAAACTGAGGGCAAGAGTCTATTTTTACATTCACATCATGGTCGTCTGACAACTTTTCTTTCTTTCTTTTTTTCTTTTTTCCCTTTTTTTTAAATCACTCGCTTTAATAATGTTCATTACGTCTTTTAAAGCCGCGTGTGCGTGCTTTCCCTTTTTCCTTTTCGAATTCTGCTCCTGCTTTCTTTTATTCGCCGCAGTAAAAACAACTTGGCTGACACATTGCGATGCTTGCACAGTGCCCTGTGTACTAGTAATCAATTTTTATTCGTTGCTCGTGAGAATATCTTCTTACAAGTCGTTAGTACTTGAAGACACGTAGTCTTTCTTTTCTGCAACAATTTTAAACTTGAAATATTTTTACTCTCGCTGACAAAATACACCGTTTTTAAAGACTTTGTCCGTTCATTTTTTTTTAATTTATTCGATTAAAAATATATGTTTTAAATTTATCACCGGATTAAAAATTCATGAAATGCATCGCACAAGCTCTGATGGAGTTAGCGGTTCTCCAAAATCTTGCAGTGAATTAAACAATTTACGAAGCATTGTTGAAGAAATACATTTCATTTTGACGAACGATCAAATTGCTATGTCCCTCGGGACTTTTTAGATATTTATCTATCTACTTTTCTTGATTATTTTCTAAATTCTGGTGCAAACAACCGCCGCTCAGTTTGAGGATAGCTGACCTAGCTAGAAAAACACACGTTTGGGGATATTAGCAGTCATCAAGCTTTGTTTAAGATCAATTTGAAAAAAAGGAAGCAAGTGAGTACTTACAACGACAATACTCCAATGTTCAATGTTAGAGCGAGTGTAGAGTTCCTTTTCGACTCATCGATAAATTATCACATTTTCGATTTTTCTGTTTGTCCCAGGTATTCGAATGTTAGATCAGCCCTATATGACAGATCTTATTGAGGCTAATTCAATGGGCCACGAACTAAATTTGATCGATATTTATAGCGCATCTTGGGGTCCGACAGATGATGGGAAAACAGTGGATGGGCCGAGGAACGCAACAATGCGGGCGATTGTCAAGGGAGTCAATGAGGTAAGAAAAATAAGGTTGCGGAATTAATTTTGCAAACGCAAGCATGCCAATTATTCAACTCTTTCGTTACATATTTTACTCCAGTTTTATTTAGACGTATTTTGCGTCTTTAGACAAAGAACACCTAAAATTATTTTGTCCTGTAGTATCTCTCTGTGACAAGATCGCTCATTTAACTTGCTCTCCGTCTCTTTTTAAATTCTGAAGAGTTATATGTCCAGACTTTTAGATTTCACAGCTCATGAGTATATTTAAATCGTCCGAAACCGCAGGATACCTTGACTAAAAAGAGCAAATACGTGATCTTTCCAGTAGATATTAGATCCACCGACTACAGGAAAAATCACGGATCCTCATTTTTGACCAATTTTGGGTTAGAAATATAACTTATATATACGGAAAGTATAGCAATATTACTTACCGTGAGACTGGAAGTTTTTACACAAGATTCATCGACTTTGATTATTGGAGCTGAGCCCATACAGTGTGGTTTTGAAGAGTTGATTGCGAGCCTATCCTTTAAAATGACCCAACCCGCTATGAAGTAATTTTAGATGCTTAATAAGTTATTCAATTATTTCACGCTGCAGGTTACTTATGAATTGACAGTGGTGTGCAGTGGATATAAAATTAAAGAGGACAATTCATAATGCGAAGAGTATTCAGAATATTTAGATACTTCCCCGTAGAAAAATCTTCATGTTCTCCTCTTACTAAGTGTAGAATTTAGTCAAACGACGGAAAAATTATTGAAAATTAGTAGGCTTATAGGGTGATTTTGAATAATTTTGAAAATCTTGGGCAGGCTGTGCCTACCTTGATTGCTGGTACCTCATACAACTGTTTATCAGCCCCTTTATTTCTTATTACTATATAATTTGAGTAAATGAAAAATTACGAATCTTCAACATGTCATAACAAGTTCCAAAACACCAAGTACTTTATGTAGAACCGTTTTAGCATTGGAATTGTTTGAGAAGAAATTATGAGTATACAGTCGGGAGTCTATGTCATGAAAGAGTGGGTAAATATTGTGGTTTTCATTGATGGTCTCTTCCACTACAACATTATGATGCGAGGAATGATAACGGGTGATATACATAGTACGTCGCCATTTAATATGGTAAGGTTGTGCACTGTGCAGCCAGTTTAGATAACACAACCTTGCTAAAACCACACACCTTTGCCTGCTCATTAGCCTAGAAACAAAATACACCTCACGATAAAATCAGGTTTTACGATGAAACGGCGCCATTTTTGCTGAATAAGTTGTTACGTCCTGAAAGACTTTCAAAATTTTGTGAACATGAACTAGAACACTCGCTTTGACCAAATAATACTGGGAACTGTCTTGTGGTTTGCCTGAGATTGCGTTTTGCCTATGGTATTTACTAATGATAAAAAAACTACGAGTACCAAAATTAGTCTTATTGTTAGTAATCCTTGAAATGAAACTACTTTCAACTGACGACTTCTGGGTGCGTTTAAAAAAGTATTTATGATAATATCTTTGTTCTTTTAAAGGGTCGAAACGGTCTTGGAAACATTTACGTTTGGGCGAGCGGGGACGGTGGAGAGGAAGACGATTGTAATTGTGATGGCTACGCTGCGAGCATGTGGACGATATCGATAAACAGCGCCATCAACGACGGACAAAACGCCCACTATGACGAAAGTTGCTCGTCCACGCTCGCGTCTACTTTTAGTAACGGCGCGAGAGACCCCAACACAGGAGTGGTAAGCACATAATGTACTAAAAGCTCTTTAAAATCCTTTCATCCTTATAAAGAGCGCCATTGCCAAATTTCAAGTAAAGAATAACCAGACGAATCTTTTTTCGGACCACCGAGTACCGCCATTTGCTTAGGTACTAAAAAAAATCATAATGCAGACCCTTCAATATGCCTTATTCGTGATTCAGAAAACCTCGTTCTCTCCGTTAAACTGAGTAGTTCATTTTGAGAAACGGTAAGAATTTACATCAAAGCAAACTAAACATTCGAGACAAAACTACTCGTTTCTATGGGGTTGATTTTATCCAAATGTACGTAAATTCTTCAAAAAATCGTCTAGAGTACACATAAGCTATAAATGTTTAAGAAATTTCTTGGAAAAGAACGGATGGATTTTCTATCTACCACCACATCCTGAATGCAATAGCAGATTTCTTTAGACAAGCTTCGTTTTTTATCATAATTAGATTTACAGGAGACAGATACATTATATTTTTAAGAGAACAACATCATCACGTAACGGTGTAAATTCATTTTTGCATTTCATTTATGTGAAGTAAAAGTAGGTCAGGCAATCGGTGCTTTTTCTTTTCAAAAGCTCCTCACAAATTTCCGCGATAGCCGAGCCTTTTTTCCCCATCTCAATTTATTTGCAACGAAAGAGGCTCAAAACGATTTCAACATATTGAGACTCAATGAACTCCGAAGCTCGCGCTGGGTTCTTAAAATGCTCGACCGTTTCGAAGAATCATGAATGCACCTTTTGACTCTAAATTTATTTGAGTCTTTTCTATCCTGGGTTGCCAATTGAGCCATTTTTTAGGTATCACGCCATCGTCAACGAACCAAGAAACGTTAGTCAATGCTCTCCACTGAGAACTCACTTCTTCACTTGGTAATGGGTCATTTCAGAACCTTTTGGGTTTCACGTGTCAAAACTTTTGATTTGTGCGAAAATTTGATTTGCAAGCAATCGATTAAAATCTGACTGATGGAAAAATAAATGGACCACTTTTGGATTGTCTGATAATGCTTTCCTCGACATTGTTTCGAAAAATTTATTTTGAATTATGTCACGTGAAAGTATTAGCACTTCATCGGACTACAGCGACGTCGTGATCTGTATCTGCCAGGAAAGCGAATGGTTTTTTGATGTAGTTTCTTACTTCTAAACTGAAATATTTAAATCGTATTTCCTCACAGAGATGCTCTTTTGCTGGTATCCTGTGGGAGAAAGCTGCATAGAAAAATAATTACCCTGGTAAAAATGGTAAATAGGCTCTACTAACTTCCTACTAACTTCTACTATATTTTGGAACAAAGTGAGTACATGTTAGTAGAAACTGTATCTAACGTTAGTAGAACTTGTATTAACTTGTACTTGCCATTTTTACCAGGGTAATCACTTTTTTTTTTTTTTTTTTTTTTTTTTTTTTTTTTTTTTTTTTTTTTTTTTTTTTTTTTTTTTTTTTAGCAATTATTGCTCATTTATTGAGCCTTAATCTAGAAATAAATGAAGAAAATGTATCTATTTGAAACGAGAGAAACATACCGACATGTTCCTCATATCATCAAAGCTTAAATCGTCTAAAAACGAGGTACTCTTTGCACTCATGATTCCGTGAACCAGGTCTGACCTGAACCATAGGTTCTGTTCAACCATTGTCATGTCAAAATGGAAGTTGGAAACTGTGTAGCTGTGTTTTGAGAAATAATGAATTCAAGTGGGTTATCGACTCACGCGTTTAAAGTTATCCTCTCAAAATAAAACTTTCATATCTTGTCTTTGAAATATAACATTCTTTGCTTCATTGAAAACGAAGCCCTCACAAAAGTTATTGTAATATTGTGTTCCAGGCAACAACCGATTTGTATGGGAAGTGCACTACAACTCACTCAGGCACATCGGCTGCTGCACCCGAAGCTGCTGGAGTGTTCGCTTTAGCTTTAGAAGCAAAGTAAGTTTCCAATTCCACACAAAGGATTGAAGTCAAAGACTTTTCATCAACTCAATTAGGTTTTTTTTTTTTTTTTTTTTTTTTTTTTTTTAAACCGTGATCATCAGTGTTGGTCTCCGGTGTAATTTGGGGGAGATGCGCTCAGAAATATCATCCCAAATATGAAAGGTTCCGTCTGAAAAAAAAAACATCATTAACAGTGGAAAGTTTCAACTATCTCAATTCTCATGTGATAACATTTGTGCATTTCATCACTTTTGACGAGAGAGCTGTAATGAATGATCTGAATCTGGGGATGAAAAACTGCAGAATTTGGTCCTAAAGAGAATTAATTTTAAATGAGTATTAGGGTTACTGACGGCGGGGTTTTGAGCTATAAAATTACTGGTTAAAATTTTCAAAAAAAAAAAAAAAAAAAAAAAAAAAAAAAAAAAAAACGGAAAAATATGTAACATCTAACTTTCAATGAACTGTTGGAAGGAAAAATTGAGAGACCAAAGACAGTTCCAAAAGGAGCGAGTTTGCAGATTATTGTGCTCCACCAAACCTCTTAAAATTGCTTTATTGGATTTCAGCCCTAGTTTAACATGGAGAGACATTCAGCATTTAACGGTGTTAACCTCGAAGAGGAATTCGCTGTTTGATGCCAAAGGTCGTTTCCACTGGACAATGAATGGAGTTGGGTTAGAGTTCAACCACTTGTTCGGATTTGGTGTTCTCGATGCAGGTGCCATGGTAGCCCTGGCTAAGCAATGGCAAACAGTGCCAGCTAGATATCATTGTGAGGCTGGAGCCATAAAAAAATATCAGTAAGTCACTCTCAAAATTCTCTTCTGGTTTGCTTGCTTTCCAATATCAATACAGATCTGGAATTTGGGGCTATTTTGAATGGATTAGAGCTAATAAACTGGTGTCATGTAGATGTGCCTGAGGAACTATTTATTCGCACATTATTTTGGACAAATGTACACAGTAGAGAAATATAAGTATATGTGGATTGCATGGTTACAAATAATGTGTTTAATTTTGTGTCAGTCCATAACATGTTTTTATCCACTTCAAACGAATATTGTACATCCTTGGTTTGAATGATGATGTGTAAATACATATATTCCTGTATTGCCGTGAGCAAACTTCTTTTAACTGAAGTCCTTTTTCCATTATTTTTACAGATTAATACCAAAAACTGGATCGATTATCTTGAAAATTCACACTCGCGTATGTCAAGGCTTTGAAAATCAGGTGAACTATTTAGAGCACGTCCAAGCTGTTGTTACCCTCAACGGTACTAGAAGAGGTGATGTTGAACTGTTTCTCACGTCACCAATGGGCACCAGGTGAGTGTTTGACATCAAGCTAGGAAAAAAAAATGTAATAAGAGGTCTAGTTTGGCTGCTTCAGTATCAAACCATAATTTTACCCTTTAAACATTTTAATCGTCTCCTTTTCCATTTTAATTGCCATATTTGATTACAGCTGGAGAGAAAGTAAAACAGAGGGAGCTAAGAAAGCTTACGGCTCTAAATCTGCAGTTTCAAAAAATTCAAATAGTTTTTTTTTGTTTTTTGTTTGTTTGTTCGGTTTATTTTCTATAAACAATAAGTCTGGTAGCTGGTGACTCTAAGGTTATGAAGATAAATAATTCCACTCATAGCCATTTTTATTACCTTAAAGGACTGATTCGTCAGGGGCATAAGCACCCCCCCCCCCTTACACCGACCGCCAAAGAAGCCATTTCTAAAACTTCCTATGGTGACCCCTAAAAAGTAACACCTTGTTGGAAAGAAAGTTAAGAGAGGAAAACATAAGCGCAAACCACAAGTTATCTCTTGCCAAACAAAATTAGTGAAAAATTATTAATAATAATCTGTCCAACTGAAAGCAGTTGGACACACTTCCCACCGCCGATGGACTTTTTTCTCTCAGGATTATTCCATTGCACTATTGATCGATAAGTTTCTTTTGAACACATCCAAATTATCACGTACACAAATTTTGCTCATTCGGTCATCACATATTTTTCGACATTCCCGTTTTGTTTATTTCTTTGGCCAATAATTTCGAAAAGCGTGAAGAATAGGTGGAGCACGATTACATCTCGGTATGTTGAGATGCAACTTGAGATGCAGCAGTACTATTAACCACCACGAATTACGAAAATAAAAATCTGCGTAAACTGCGAACTGTAAAGTATCGTTTGAATAAATATTAGCTCAACTAGTTACACTTTAACATTCAATTAAAAATACGCCAGCTCTGAAATCTTACAAGTATCGATTATATGAGGTATTTTTACCAGCAAAATTGCGATGTACCGTACACTTATAAATTCATTGCCTTAGGTTAAAAAGTTCACCTTATATTTTTGTCATTGATAAGTACTCTTTATTCTTGTGAGTTGAAAACAAATCAATGATCAACGAAACATGTTTACAGGTCGATGATTCTAAGCCGAAGAGTGAACGATGATGATAGGCGCGATGGATTCATAAAATGGCCCTTCATGACCACACATATGTGGGGAGAGTATCCTCAAGGAACATGGCAGCTTGAGGTAAGCACTTCGCGTTTTTATGCGTATGCAACAAACATAAATGTTAAATAAATTGAGGATATTTCAGACTTTTTTATTAGTGTAAATAAATGAAAGTCTTTATCTCAACTTTATACGCTGTACAGTAAAAAGTGTGACATTAACAGACCATTCGAACCATTCACGAACAGTTTTTTGCTTAAGGGTGATTTTAATGAGTGAAGCTATGCAATCAAGAGTGACCGTTGTTTGCAAGGACTGTGACATCATATCTGAAACCAGTTCTTCATCCATCATTGCGTCTCGCCAAGTAGGGAGGATAAACTAGGAGAGGAAACTAGGGCTGTCGCATTAAAATCTGGTTAAAATTCTCACCAGACTCACAGTCAAATTTGAATAACGAAAATATTGATGAATTAACCAATAATAATGTGCTACAATTTTAAAGATGTCTTGCCACAATTATTTCACTTATCGTTAGACCTTTTTGTACCAAGGAAAATGATGACTCATTACTCATTGTCGGTCTATGAGCCGAGGAAGAAATTGATAGTTAGAATTTGAGTGCTTGAGCAATTTCACTGTTAGCTAGTATTTACTTAGGAACATGCAATGCAGGGTCTGTTCCAATAAAATACATACTTCAGCAGCTTCAACCAATGACCATTTAAGAACAATGTCTTCGCCTTGTATTCGTTTTGGCTGGCATGAGCGAGCAAACAGTCCGCATCAACATCGTAAGCGTGCCTTGAGGCTCTGAAGGGATCTCATAAATATATTTTTTAAGAACATTTCACTAGGTGATGTTTCCGTTTAATCATGAGCTTCACTACTACTTTTCGCTTTTATCTGAATCATCAAATTTCTGATTTTAGGTGAAATTCAACTCAGAAGTTCCTCAGACTGGCTGGCTAAAAGAATGGACACTCATGCTTCATGGAACCAAGGACGCTCCTTACACTAATTTGCCAGTTTCTGATCCGCATTCTAAATTGGCGATTGTCAAGAAAGTCCACGAGGAAAAGAAAAATAAATAATATTTCACCAACTTTTCCCCTAATTTCCATTGTTGACCAACTTTTCAAGCCAGGATGAGGCCTAGATCAAATACCTTTCAGCTGATTTTTGAAGAGATCCCAAAATTTACTCTCAAGAACCTTGTTATTCACTAAAATATCTAGTCAAGTTAAATAATTTTAAGTACTTATATCAAAAAATAAAAAAAGTGAAACAAAAAACGATGTTTATCTAAGTACTCATTTTAAGTACAATCATGTAAAACCTTTTTTCAGAATAGCGTTTTTGACAATACAAAGGTTTCTCGCACTGTTAAAATTTAAATCTACGTCTCACTTCAAAGAAAAATATTTTGTATTAAATCAGCTGAGCCAAATTTCTCTCAGACATTAATCTGAGGAATTTATGATAGTAAATAAGTGCAAAATACAGCAGCTTCGAACCATGAAATTGTTCTTTCGAGAAGTTTTTACAAATCGAATTATCTAGATTATTGGTTCTTATACATGTGTAATTCATCTAGATGTTTCTAATCCCGTGAGTAAAGTGACGATAAAGATTACAATTAAGAGGGGATCACTTAAAAGTATTTTCTAAAACTTTATACCTACCGTCGCTGAAGTCTTTTAGGAATTTTATACTTTCTGATACAATTCTAGAAGGAACATTCGAGGAAATATGTAACACCATCAAAAGATGCGGCAAGATACTTGAATTACATCTCTATCTTTTCTAATAATACGCAAACTGTTCTTTTAATTTATATTTTAATATTTTTCTTCAACAAATACTGACTCAGTATGGCATTTTATGATGAGCGGACACCTCCATCCATCCATCAAGTTTTCGCATATCTAGCAAATTCTTTTTATTTTTGCTTGTAAAATTTCCCTGGTTTCCTGATAGCTGCTTTCACTTGCAGGTGAATGAAAATAACAAAGAACTTAAGTCACTCAAATGCCTTGTAAAAAATACTAACTTAGAAACAAAAAGTTATGAGTAGCACAGAATGATCCTTTACACAGCTCAAAGAAACTGTCAGTTGGTAACTCGCTTTACTTCGTGTTAATTAATCTGAAATATTCCAAGTCTTTGCAGAATGCTCTGTTTCAAAAGATGTATTCAACTTCTGGATTTGCGTGACCGTATGAGCTGGTATGAAAGTGCGATACTTTCTCTATAAATTAATTATTTATAAGAGTACAAGGCATTTGTTTTCCTCGAATGATCTTAGAGTTGCATGATTTCTTGCTATTTGTAGTTTCACTATCATTAATTTGTCTCCTGCTCGGATATTCTCTAAAGAGTTTCAGATTAATCAGTAACTTATTGTGAGAGGAATTTCGTTTTCCTTTTATTTATTTATTTGTTTATTCATTTCATTTGGTTTTTTGTAAAATATTGGTATCATCGCCAAAATGAGGTGGTTTAGACCGACTCAAAATTTAAAAACATCGCACAATTTAAAGACTACCAATCATGGATAAAATGTTAAGAGTCTGAAGAGTATCTACTAAAAATAATTCTCTTCGTTATGTAACGATCGGGGAACGTCAAGTATGGAAATAAAGATAAAGACAAGAAACTTAAAAGAGACAAATTTGAAAATGAGGAACATGGACCAGAACATTTTTATGTGCAATAAAAGTAAAAACAGGGAAAATATATGGAAATGAATAGCCTCGTAAGTCGAACATTTTAATCCACTCGTTGGTCAGTTTTTACCAAACTAAAATCTTATAGACTTTTTTGGACCTTCAATACAAACAAGAAAGGTCAATTTTTGATTCATCCTGAGTAAAATAGTATTCAATTAAATCGAGTCTCAATGATCTCATACACAGTGAGATTTCCTACCGTAATGCACAACACGTTTGACAAACATTTGTCTCCTCATTTGTTTTCGGTTTGAAACGTTTGAATTATTCCAGGCATAATCTCAGATGTCTTTTTATTTCCCATTTGTTTCTCAAATTGCAAAACGAATGTTTAGCAACTTCGCCAGCAATCATCTTCTAATATTTGAGGATAGCCTCATTACAAATAGATAATTCTCTGTGGGTTTAGAATAATTCAAAAAGCTAGAGGACCTTGCCAAACATTAAAGGTTATATCATTTGTACCTGAAATCTTTTGTAAGGTGTAACTTCAAATTGCATTCAGAATTTTTTCTTCAAATCATCTGCGCCATTAAGTATTTTATGAAGTCAAATTTATAATGTTCTGTAGTAGATGTGCTTTCATCATCACTTTCATAAGATAACTATGTTTAGATGTTAGACATTGTTTTGGTAACTGTACTTGTCATAAACAAAATAAATGATATAGACATTTGCACCAGAAAAAATTGAAGACATTGAAAGGATCGATTTTTATCTCAATTATACAAAAAAAAAAAATAAAACACACGTAAAAGTTACAAATGAGGAAAAAAATCGGAAACAGAACAGACCGTAATTTTTAATATGCAGATTACAAATAGAGGTAGTTTGTGTAGACTTCTTTTACATTATATCACAATATTTTGCTGTTGATCAGTGAAAAGTCTCTTGTAATTAGTTGTTTGATTAAAAATTATATTTTTATTTTTGTTTTTTAAAAAAATACTGTGATTATCATTATTCCTTTCTTTCACATTATAAAAGAATGTTAATTTCCTTACTATTTTTTTTTCTTTTTTTTTCTTTCAATTGGTCACAAATTTTTATTAAAGGACGGAATAATTTTGCCGGCGTATATTTGTACAAATATGTATTTTTCTATGAGAATAAGCTTGAAGTCTTCGAGCAAATGTCTCCCTGCTTCGGAAGAGTAAAAAAGTGTTTAATCAGTGATATTATTCTTTTCATGTAATCCTGAGCACAAACAACAAACAAAACAAACCAAAAAAAAAAAAAAAATACAGAAAAAAATAAAGCACATCTTTAAGTAAATATTTGTAACAAATTTAATAGTCATCTCGTTTTGTTCTTTCTTAAAAATTTTACTATCTGGTTTTGAGAGTGATGGTTGACCAGATAATAATATAAAATTAAACATTGCACAGGGCATTAGAATGAAAGAAATGTGTAGATTTAACTGCATGTTTGTTAGTTTATTTTGCATTTTCATTACTTAAATAAAAAACAGTCCCTCCTTTACTCAGACAGGCAACTGCTAAACTTATAATCGTGTTCTCCGGAAACATTATCTTGCAAAGCGAGAGGAAAATTGTAACTATCGCAGAACGAGTTAAACGGAAATAAATGGATAAACAGCCATAACCAAGAAATTTGAGAATTTCAACATCTCATGCATCATAAAAGTTCAATCAGTGGTTCTAATTTTAAACCATTAAAAGCATGTGTTCACATCAATTACCATGCTGGATGCGGGTGGAATAAATGAATAAAAAATGTTTATGAAAAAGCATTCACTTAAAAGGCATTAGGTTTAACATATTATAAATAAATACACCGGCAACTGTCAACAATAAAGTTATCAATTAAAACTAAAACGTACTTTGTTTTCAGATTTGAAAGTAAAGTTTTTCCACCTACTATTGAATCACATTCTTTCTCAGAATTTTATTTGGAGAAAACAAATTTGCAATTGTAAGAATAAGCGATTTTCACGTTATTAAACACTGTCAAAATGAACCAAACTTTTGGTACTTAGAAAGAGTTGCAGTACCATCGCTAAGTATAGGTACTAAGGCTCTTTCAGAGTACCGCCCTATATGGAATGCGTTGCTATGAATCCATTTTGTACATGTTTTTTCCTCATAAGGATCTCAAGTTTGATCGAATCTGAGCCCTTGATGGGAAAATTTCGGCAGCTTGAGGTCTCATTAGAATATCAGAGTATGAAAAAACCGTTGTAAGTAGGGGGCTGAAGAGGAGGGGGGAGCTCTGAACACATTTGTTGGAAGTTCAATCATTACAAGTAGTCCTGACTATTTTGATATTTTTAAATTAGCTCAGATTTCGCCGCCATGAGTGCAATCCTGCTTCAATCATTGTGAACGTGGCACGGAATGCAGGTTCAAAAGCAAGCATTCATGAATCACTTGTAATTTCATCGATAATCGTGCAAAATGCATAAATCTGACAGATCCCAGTACGAGGGGTGCGGATAATCAACATTTTATTTCCTAACGTACTTTTGATGATTTATCTTAAGTGCCGTCTTGACTGAGAGCAGCTCCTCTACAGAAGGAAACACTTAAAGTAGATGAAGGTTTAGCTGATTATCAAAACTATTTCCCATAGTAGTTATTACTGCAAGCAGGTGGACAAACTGGGATGACGGTTTCTGAAAAAAATAAAGAAGTGTCAGCGTTTGTGAAATAATGGAAAAAATAAAAAATCATCTCAATGATCAACAAGTCAAAACTCACCATCACATTATTAGTAACAATTTTGAAAAAGAACTTCGCGGTGAAAGTAGAGCTCGGGTTATTCACAAGAATGCCGAGAGAATTTATTTAGTTTGGGTTTTTAGGAAAATTAAACTGCATCCTAATTAATTTCATGCGCAAACTATACCCTTCGATTTTAATTAGTATTTATTCTGGACGAAACACTAGATTTTGAATCAAAGCAAAGTGGTAATGTTTGACTTACAATCATGCAGTTTTATCAATGATAGTACAAAAGAGGTCGAATTACAGCGGGTAGTTAGCCGTACGGAGAGCTTTCATTCTCACAGACAAACTGGTCTTTCTGAATACATTCATTAAGCGGGATGCACAATCTTCAAAGCTAGAAACTCACGATAGTAATTTAAAAACGAACGGAAATTGTGCCTGACCATAGAGTAGTGCAAAGAGCGTGCGAACTTTGAAACTACCTTCCACACTTGTTCTTGTTGTATTGAGATTAGGTTAACAGCAGTTGCTCCCTTTAATAATGCTCCTGAGATCTAGTCTCCAGGCTGTTTTTTCGGACGAAAGCTCTATTTCAGCACCAAAAATTGGCGCTGATCTGTGAATGGGACTTGTGAAAACAGAAATAATAATATGTAGAAACCCCCAAAACCAAGAGAAGGTTTCGTTCTTCAGAATAAGTATGAACTGAAACTAAAAGAATAAAAAAACTGAATTCAATCCGTTTTCCTCTAAAACAAATTGGCCAAAACAAAAAAAAAAAAACGGGCAGTTTTCGTAAATTCATCTCGTTAAAATCCTCTATGTGTACAAATTTAGAATATACGCAGAGCCAATTTATTGTCCTCGAATCTTTGGTTCCTTTTATGTCAAGCTTAAAGTAATCTACATATACAGGGACCAAAAGTTTTGCTTTATGTGCTCCGCTCCGTGCCCATGCTCCAAGCGCGGGAGAAGGGGGGAAACCCCAATGAGCTATAACTTTAGAGTAGCACATCAAGGAACGTTCCGCTGGTTCATTGTTGTCATCTAGGGCGCCGCCATCTTGCCGTAAAAATCGATTTTGAGGTTAAGTTTTGTAGGTTGTTTCCGGTCGTTTCGTAAACAAACTCGGGCATCGCCGGAAACGGCCTTCAAAATTTAATCTCAAACCTTGGAATTTGCCGTCCAAATTCCCGCCGAATTCCGAACGACCTAAAAAATTTAACCTCAAACCTTGGAATCTGCCGTCCAAATTCCGCTTTTTCCCGGGATTCCTTCTACCCTGTGTGGCACAAGGTGGACCAGCCCGCTGCCACTCTAAAGTTATAGCTCATTGGGGGAACCATGCTCTTATGTAACATATATTTATGTGAAAAAGATGCTCACCAAACAGCTCAACTTCTCCAGAGGAAGATCCAAGTTTGTTTGCTGCTTTACAATTGTACTTGCCGTATTGCCTCTTTTCGATCGTGATCACTCGCAGAGTTGTATCCGTCAGCTCATCTGCAGTTGCATATTGTGAAATACTGGATACAGAAATTTATCATTATGGCATTATTATTTATTATTGTGGCTTTTTGATGCTATTTAAACATTAAAATTCATTCATCTTAGCTGGGCAATCCACAGCCTATTTAGACAACAAAAATTTTCTGAAGATTCCACAAAAGCCACGGTTACAATACCATTATAATCGGTTGGTGAATGGGATTAGGGCTCTCAGTTAGTAGGTTGGACCTGACCACCTTCCATTCATTTTATCGGTTAATTGGAAGCAACCTCACTTTTTTTAAGACGATCTTCATTTTCGTAGAGTATAAACTAATTTGTGGGTAAGGTAAGCTAGAGCCCAGATAAAAATATTTTTACTTTCTTCATTCTTTTAATTTTGAAAGGAAAAAAAACGATAACTTATTGTTTATAAGTTGCATAAATATTGACTCTGAGAACCAAAAGAGTTATAAAAATGCGGGGAATTTCACCCCGAAGCCTTTCTTATCTTTGGAGCTATGAGATTGCAAGAATATAAAACATTTTGAAGGAAGACCCCTATACCATCCGATTTACCTGGAGGTGTTGAATACCTCCAGACAGTGAAGGGTACAGTCTCTTAAGGAAAATTTTAGTGGGACAGCTTGTGCCACAGATATGCAGTTTTGTATTTGATGTGCAGTGTGAAGCTTCTTGTAGCTATTATTTTTTTTCTTTTATCTAGTCGGTCTTTGAAATGATTTCATCACGCTTCATCAAAGGGCACTTTATTGTAAGTTTTCTTACTCTTGTAGTTTGGTGGAATTTTTCGACAAAATACGAGAGACAACTTTTTATTTAACACATGCCCATCAAAGTATGCCCAAAATACCGTTCGAGAAAGCCTAACATTTAATTTTCTCCGGAGAGAGGAGGAAATCTGGACTCCTATTTAATCAGAAATATATTTTTTGATTATCTTCTAGACTTCTAATTTTAGGAGAATTACTGTGCACAGACACACATTGTTTTCACGACCCCATATACTGGTATGTATGTGGATAATAATTTCAAAACTGCAAAAGTCCATATTTTTGCTCATTTAACTGGGTTCTTCTGCTTTGTTTTATCGAAAGCATATTTTGATCTTATACAGGCCATACTTATCAGCAACCAACAATGAGAAACCACCCGCTCATGGAAGGATGGTGTGGAGAGGGGAAGTTGATTATATGTGATCATAACGAGTCGCTGTTGAATGAGTGTTATTCTTATATGGTTCATCTTTTGAGTTGGTCATTCCGATAAAAGCTCTTACATCACTACAAAAATATCACCAATGACTCTTATGTGCACATCGTAGAGATTAAAGGGCTTCTATCGCAACATCTACTGGAAAGACTAACACCACTCTTAAGAATAACGCGAACTCGATTACTATTTGATACGATTACAATACGAGTGTTCTTATGATAATCACTTTTCGGGGTTTATTGTATTTCTTTGGTCACAATTAAAACATCGACTCGATTTATCGAAGCCGTGGTACGTTCAAATTCAATGGCGAATCCATCAATTTTTTTTGGGGGGCATGCCCATGAATTTTTAAATTTCAAGCGTTGCAGTAAGAAATTTTGGGCTATTTTCTGTTGAAAAAAGGCAAAATTTGAGGCTTCTCCCCCCCCACTCCCCCCGGTGGATCCGCTCCTGTGCATAATGTTCATTTCGGTCCATGTAAATAGTCAAATCTGAGGGTATTCGATGTACAATGAATATGGTTTGATATTTCTCAAACGAGTTTAAACGGACAAAATTTCTTGTTGCCAGAATGTTACACCATAAGCGAACATCTTGCCATAAAAAAATATGTAAGTATTTGTTTAGCTATTATTTCCGTATCTTTATTTTACCTGTAATGCTGATTGTTTGTGAGAGGTATGTCGTCTTTCATCCAGACTACAGCGGGTGGTGGGTAAGCTTCAATATGACACTCAAGGTCCATATCGTATTGAAGAGCTTGACCCAGGCGAGGTCTCTTGACTCTGACAACTGGTGCAAATTCAACCTCCACTGCGATGTGCCTTCCTGCTCCCCGTCCAACACCATTCTCAGCCGTACAGTAATAAGTACCCCTGTCATCTTTGCTAATATTTGGGATCCTCAAAATATTGCCCCTGTAAAATTCATGTGAGGAAGGATTAATTTTCATTGATCAGTTACTATTTTGTATTAAAGTGTTGGAATGAAGGTTTTACATTGGGTCGTGCAGAATGTATTTTTCTGCTTGATCTGCATCTCAACATGGAAGATATTTTCTTTTTCTTCTGATATATTTTTTCTTTTTAAATGACCTTGTCATAATTATGAAGCATGGTTTTCTTGTGGGAATGTTATGGTGGACGTATTGATTCTGATAGTCGCAGAACCAATCCACGCAATGCAGGAAGCCGAAGCATAATCCAAGCAGAATCAACCCCTCTTGGGCTATTGGTGGTTTTCCCACAGGCGTCCCTTGATTTCCCTCCATTCCTGCTTCTTCGAGAACGAACCTTCAGATCAAGTCGCAACCACTCGCAATTGATTCTTCGAATACGTAAGAATCGAAGTCTAACTCGACATTTTTTTCCCCAATTGAAATCGAAAATGAACAATAGGATTAAGAAAAATTCGCAAATGCTGCCTACCAAGGGATGATTGTCAAAAGTTCCGGGCATTATTATCAATTTACCAAAATCCTATCGACCTTTGATACTTGTATCATTTACGGGCAGGACTGCCGTTTCGTGTAGAGTCATACGCATTTTCCTTTTTATAAAGGTCGGGCCAAAAGTAATTTTTCCTATCTTATATCTCAACAACGAAAAATGATAAAGCGATTCGATAAAAGACATTCAACAAGAAATTTTCTCGCAATTTTAAAGCCGGCTTTGAACAAAGATGAAACGGCAGCGATGTTTCATTGGTGAATGGATGATGACGAGCGCGTCAAGTGGCCCTCATTCTGTGAACCTTTTCCGAGCAGGAAACAGGTAGGTGATTAAAAATTTTTATGCAGTTGAAAACCTTATAACTGACCTATTCCACACTTAAAATGAAGTAGTTAGTGGCAAAAATACGAGGGTGGATTTTAAAGTAAGTTTACCTATTTTTTTTCTCGGAAACTATCAATGCTAGAAAAAAACAAGCCCAGCGTTGAAACGTACGTACTTTCATCTTTCTAACGAGCTTTAGTTTCTCAAATTTGGCCAACGCGGTGCGGAGATATCGTGGATTTTCCCCACCCGTCTCTCCTTCAAACGTGCCCACCTTGCACGACTATAGAAAACTGCGAGTTTCGGCAGGCGATGCGCTTATCTCCGGATCAGACATCTCAGTAACACCTGAATGCATGTTGTTTACTAAATAGACTACTCTTCTACTGATAAAATGATCCAATTTGTATCGATCTTCAAAATTTCGGACCGTACTGAAAATGCAATCATCATGAATTGGAACTGGATTAACAGCTTGCGTCAAAACCTGGTTCAGGAGTATGGGGAAAAAATTTACGGCGGCTGTATACAAAAATCGTTGCTCTATTATAACAAAATTCAAGAATCTAGCGGGTGATTATGTCAAGAAATGAGGTGAGATGCCTCACAACAATGTTATAACTTGTTTCAATAAAATAATAGCTCTATTTTACTTTTTCAAAGTCTTATAAACTCATGTTTTCTGTGAGGCTCCGCAGCGCGTAAAAAGGTGGGCAAGTTTGAAGGAGAGGCGGGTGTGGAAAATCCACAATATCTCCGCAACGCGTTAGCCAAATTTGAAAAACTTTAGCTAGTTAAAAAGCTGAGAGTATGTACGTTATAACCCTGGGTTTGTTTTTTTCCTAACATTAACGCTTTCTGAGAAAAAAATAGGTAAACTTACTTTAAAATCCACCCTCGTATATTATTAGCACATGCAATCGTCATCACTCGTTCACCAGTGAAACTCTTTTGGACTACCGGTGACGGAAGGTATCCACGAGAAAATCGCCGTCATTTCGTCATTTTTGTTCAAATTCAACGATGTTAAAATTGTGAAAAAGTTATCCGTTGAATGAGGCTCTTGCAAACTTTTGCTGTAGGAGATTGAAGAGTTGATTCTTAAAATGACGATATGTACACTGAAAAATCACGAAATTCACTCCCAGAATCGGGCACAATGGAGATTCAACGCAGTTATCATGGGAGATTCCTATCTTATTTGAGACGTATCTTCGTCTTTTCGTATACAAATTAGACAGGAATCTCCCATGATACCTGCGTTGAAGCGCCATTACGATTTTGCCTTTAAAGCACTTTTTTTTTTTTAAATTTATTACTGAATTTTAGATTTTTTCAGCGTGATTTTCGCGACTTTCGCTGGTTTTTATAACCGATTGGACTGTTCATTTCCTCACAGCAAAAGTTTGCTAGAGCCTCATTTTGTTTACTAAATTTCCTTATCATCTTTTGTTTTTGAAAAATAAGAAACGTATTTTTGGCGCGACTCTTATAACTCAATGTAAAGTTTAATTTTCTTCCAAATTCGGCATCCTACTGTTTATTGGTTCTACTACACTGAAAAAACGATACGGTATTACGGATTGCACCACCGAAAATTACGGGCGTCACAACCGTAATCCCTCGGTAAACCTATACAGTCCGTAATTTACGGTGTCCAGTTTTTTCAGTGTATATGTAGAATCTCAGCAAAAAACGCCTGTCGGCGTGCTACGGTGAACGGAAAGTCCGGGCATACATCTCGTTCGTTCGAATGGCCAACTCTTTCTTCACCCCAAAAACGATCCCGGAATATTTTCGTTTCTGATCTGATGATACTGCATCTCAAAAACTCGACTTCGTTCCGATTCATGCTCTACAGGCACAGTGATATCAGGAACGAAAAGTCCTTTCTTTGATTCTCTTCTCCCTCTCTCTCTGACAAATACTATGTATGATAAAATCGCCTTCAATTCGACGGTTATGCTTTTCCACGTACACCCACTTTTTTGAGCTCGGTAATAAACTAATAACAGATCAGTTTTCATCGAAATTAATTCGAAAGGAGAGGAGAGGGGGAAAAGGGGGAAAGGGAGGGAGACTTGCCGTGACTAATAGACGAATGGCTATGCAATGTAACACCTTGTCTTTGCACCTTGCTGCTAGTGGTGAATTTCGGGGAGACACTGTAGTGGGGCAACTCTCCTCCTCAGCGAATCCGATAAAATAAATTATTTCGGTCCAAAGACCTAGTGCAATTGAAAACTACTAATTCTAGGAAATGCCCCCTCCTCGCTTATTTCCTCGACCACAAGTGTGTTCTGGATGGCCCTTGCTTGCTCTGTGCGTGATCACTCAATTTACATGGGACGAAGGTTCTGTACACACATCAATACTCACACCCCAAAAAAGTCACGGCAAGTCTCCCTCCCTTTCCCCCTTTTCCCCCTCTCCTCTCCTTTCGAATTAATTTCGATGAAAACTGATCTGTTATTAGTTTATTACCGAGCTCAAAAAAGTGGGTGTACGTGGAAAAGCATAACCGTCGAATTGAAGGCGATTTTATCATACATAGTATTTGTCAGAGAGAGAGGGAGAAGAGAATCAAAGAAAGGACTTTTCGTTCCTGATATCACTGTGCCTGTAGAGCATGAATCGGAACGAAGTCGAGTTTTTGAGATGCAGTATCATCAGATCAGAAACGAAAATATTCCGGGATCGTTTTTGGGGTGAAGAAAGAGTTGGCCATTCGAACGAACGAGATGTATGCCCGGACTTTCCGTTCACCGTAGCACGCCGACAGGCGTTTTTTGCTGAGATATCACGACTGTTTTTTACTGACGTGGTACCGTCCATTAAGTTCGTTTAGACTGATCCCACATCGTAATGCACAGCTGTTCCTACTGCGAAGATCCCACGATGGATGCGCGAATTCTCGAGGTGTAAATGCGAGGAAAGAAAGCTGTCAGGAGGAAGAGAATAGCGAGGAAACCCCTTTAGTAAAAAGACAGTCAACGATATAGTATGTCCCGCAAAATAAGGGGATGAAAAAGTGATCAGTATTCAGTGGTAAGAAGAAATCGGACCATGCCGAGTCATTGGTTAGTCCAGCCAGACCGTAGCGCTCTGAACAGAGGTTTGCGGAACTACTGTAATTCGCAGGGCAGCCGCTGCGGTCTCTCAGCGCTGAGCATCTAAGCGAATTACAGATAGCCACTGTAAAGCGAATCATCCAGTCACTGTGAAGCAGAAGTTAGTCCATGGCCATATCCGGCCCGTAAACAAAAGGACTGGGAACTTGCGACTTTCAAACTAATTTTGAAGTAATAAATCCGCGTCTGATTTAAAGAAACTTGGTCTCCTTTGAAAGCTAAATACGACTAGTTTTCTGACCATTCTTTAGTTTGTTCTCAAATGTCCTTTTTGCTGAGATATAATGAGCGAGAAAATAATTTCTCCGTGTTGTTTACATTTGTGAAAGCAGAGCATAACCTCTTACATATGTATGTTTTCAATTTTGGTCCGAAACAGTCCAAAATTACCTCTTCAGTCTTCATGACTTTGTTAACTTGGTGTGCTCTTTGTTTATTTTTCGTGCATGTTCTACCAGGAATATCAACTCAAGCTCGCACTCTTGATTTCACAACCTGTACCTACAATGTTAAATGTTGTTGCCCATTACCTATATTTTGTGTAAACGCAAGCTGAATCTATTTTACGTTTGTCAGAAAACCGGTTGCCGGTTCTTTAAGTTCTGAAGTTTCCTCTTGAGTTTCATTTAGTTTGAAGACTTCCATCAAGCTTCTATGGAATCAGTGCATTTCCAAAATTACCTAGTGATTAGAGTCGGGCAAATAGGAGCGTAATTGATTACACGATTTCTGGCTAATCGGTAATCGTCAAACCTTTGGATGGTAATTAAATGTACCTATTCTTACTAGATAAATAGTAAACTTCAGGGTCTTTTAGGTTAGATCCAAATCTTCTCCAACTAATATGATAGATGGCTTGTAAAAAGTCATCCCTGATTACCATGAAATCATGTAATCGATTACCACCATATTCTGACCAACTCTGCTAGTGATACACGAGTTCCTCTCACTTTCTTCGATTAGTTATTGGTTGTGCTCATGAATTTTCAAGTTAATGTTGCCATTCTCTGTTGCGCCTTGAGATGAAGGAATCCCTAATATTTCCGCTAAAAAATTCTTGAGCTGCAAGGCAGCGGAAATCGTTCTCCCTGACTGCTTGCTGAGCAAAACTTGATGCTAAGTATATTTAAGGGCAGTTGAGCTTGTCACTACTGTATAACATTTTTTTAAGTTTGGAGCACAGAGGGTTTCTTGAAGGACCCAAATCTAGACAGTCAAGCATGAATCAGGTATTTTAATCATGCCACTGAGTTTAAGGTATGCTGAATTTTTCTAATAGTTGAACAGACAAATCGAGTGACAGTTTCTTACTCGACAGTTTAGTTCCTAGAGAGCTTTTAGAGCATCAATTAGCAGGGTGGTTGCTATAGCAGAACCATTTTGAGTATCGGGTTCTGACAAGTAGGAGTGCCTACTTCCAAACTGCATCAAGGCACAGCGGTGAGCGGTTGATAAACATCCAGTTGAAACTCTGCGCTAATCAACTGCTCAACGAAGCATGTTGATGCGGCTCGGAAGCAGGCACCGCTCCTTGTCAGAACCTCATACTCAAAACGGTCCTGCTTCAACTCATCATAATCTTGTTTGGTCAGTGCAACAGCTGGGTTCTGAAGTGGAGAAGGAGCTCGACCGATAATCTTTGGCATTTTTAGGTGCTGTTGTGTGGCCCAAGCCCGTATGCCATCGTTCCAGCATTAGTTTTCATATGGCATGATGGAATGAAATTATATTGAATAAGAGAGATTTAGCCATTCATGAAGGAGCGCCTTAAAAGCACATTGTATAAGTCTACGGAAAATTTGGTTTTGGAGAAATGAATACATTGAAACATAGCTAAAGATTATCGGTCGAGCTCTGCCTGCACTTGTGAAACGAGCTCTAACCTCATGAAAGAATCTGACTGACTTGATCAAGGATAAGTGGATCGGCTCAAGCTCGTTAAGTTGTAAGCTGTCAAGGTGCTGGCATTATTGTTTCGAGAAGCCTCTCAAGGTTGCGGTAGGTACCTACTTTTGATCACTAACTGGAAGCTAACATTTTCATTTATGGAACAAGATTGAACGGGTTACTCTTGGCTGATAAAAAATTACCGCAGTTGGAAGAAATTAGTTGGCTAGTTCCGTTCTGATGGATCGTGTGAACCATGCCCGCTAACCACATGAAAAGAGTGCAGCATTCCATAGCGTTCCTGTTTAAAAATTAGCCTTTAGTATACGGACGGATTGATGGATTAGCTATCCGTGATACATCTAAGCGCATCGGTGAGCGATTGGTTAGCTAAGAGTTTCCGCTCATTGCCACTAAGCGCATCGGTGAGCGATTGGTTAGCTAAGAGTTTCCGCTCATTGCCAACCAACCTTCACTGATGCGTTTTAATGAATTTTGGAAGCTTGCTCTGCTACTTGTTGAGCATATTTGCACCTAATCAACAACAGGTCAGGAGTATATCATGGATAGTTGTAAGTTTAACTTAAACCCAAGTAGAGCGAGACCATTTTGAGTGTCGGGCTCTGACAAGTAGCTGTGCCTCCTTCCGAACTGTATCAACACGCATCGCTGAACGGTTGGTTTTGGATGCAGTTCAGACACCGCGACTTGTCGGAACCTGATACTCAAAATGACTCTGCTGTAGAACTTCTTGTGTTGAGCATGCAAAATGACGATACCGACCAATTAGATTATTACGCCTTAGATAGGTCCAGGTTACACAGAATCAATCAGAATATCCACTAATTGACACTCAATCAGGAAGTTACCCGGAGTATTTGAAATTTACTTGTAAATAGATATGGAGCGATGTAACTACATTGATTGCATGATGGCTTATAGCGCAAGGTCATTTGACAAGAGTTGGCGGACTAAATAGAATGTCAAAAAATTTGACCGCGAAGCACATTCCTTTGAAATTGAAAGAGGGCTGACTCCCTATAGGACCTTCAAAACCAACCATGTAAAGGTAGAGAGATGAGACTCAATTTCTAGGAGAAGGAATTCCACATACAATCACAACATGATGGAAGTATATCGCAAGTCAGCACATCACTAAGAACAGGTCTATTCAGAAGTTCCCATTGTTGAACCTTTGAACTCTTACCAATTCACAAGTCAGAGCTACTACAGACGCAAGCAGAGTAATTTTATTACGTTGAGCATAAGCAATGAATAGGTAGCTGAAAGTTGATAGAATAGGAAAAAGGAAATACATATGCCAGGAGGAGACTAGGAGAGGTTAGGGCAGGGACCGCTATGTAAACAACGTAATCTGGATTCTGGGTTGTATCAGAGAGCCTCTTCGATGCCTAGTAAGTTTTGGTAATTAAAGGAGAATTCTGAGGATTAAGGTAATGAAAGATCAGATTTCTCATCCTTTTTATCGAAAGATAATAACACTACGAGCACAGAATAGTATTAATTGTCCTCCTGATTCCAGCAGAGGTTGGCTGCCGATGTGATGTATTCGGTGGTTGATGCGGTTGGTAGCATATTGATTGATTTGCGAGCCGCACGGTCCGTTACATCTTTTGTTTTTCTTAGGTTGCCACGACTTGCTTTGAGGCAAATCATTTGAAATTCCCAGAATTTGCAAACGAGATTTCTCGCTTACGAGATAAAATTAAAAGTCAAAAAGTAGAAAAGTATCAAAACGAACTCAAATGGAGACGATTGGTATACGGCGATATAGGGTTTCGTTCAGCCGTTAATTCGGTAGAGAGTCATATTAGAACAAAACGGTCCAAACGAAATGATTCTTGTAATTATAGTGTGTGGTCTCTTTTTCGTTCTGTTGGGACTTTCCGTTTTGCGTTTGACCAAACGCTATAATGATCCAGAAAAGGTGTGTAAATAAGCTGTATAATACACCCAATAAATGGATAACAAACTTTAAGTTTGGCCATTTATTACCTGAAAATCGAGGCTCCCGTTGCTAACACGTGGTTGTTCTCTCTTCTCCACGATACTTTTGGAGGGGGATATCCGTTTGCGTAGCACTCGAGCTGAATTGACTGACCTTCGCTGACGACAAGGGATCTCGTGGAGTTGTCAGATATCACTGGTGGTCTCCGCACGATCAGGTCAGTTTCAGCGGTGACCTTATTCTGCAGGGTGATGATCACTTGGCATTGGTACACGCCAGCATCCGTTTCCTGAAGATCTGAAATCTTTAAATTAAAACGGCCCGCGTAAGATTCATTATCGGCGCAAAACTAAGAGACAGTTTTAGTGCTCTGAAAAATTTCGTTCATTGTTCCAAAATATCTCTATCTGCGTAAATCCTAAAAGTTATTGTCAAACGTTATTGAAACTTAAAGATTGAAACTTTTGATTGAAGATGCGGATTGATTTGCGGTTTGCTCCATTCATTTGATTTTTTTAAGGTCTTTCAATCCATGTGTCGTTCAACCTTGGACCCTCTTCCGGACTTACCTTTGAACACCCATAATTTTCAAATGACCGTTATTTTAAAAGGAATGATTGTAAACTATTTTGGATTGCGCTATCTTAATCTCCTTTTCTTGGGCTTTCGATTGATGTATTTTAAGCCATACCTTGCTATTTTACTTTTTTTACGTGGGGGGGGGAGGGGAGGCCCCCAATTTGGATTCCAAAGAGGGGCCCTAATTTTTTACTTTTAGGTATCATGTGGCACATCAGTCGAATGGCCTTGATTTCCCCTGGTAAAAATGACGACTATAACCGTTCCAAAAACGACTATTAACATAGTTGGCCAACTATGGATTATAGTTGGCCAACTATAGATTATAGTCGGCAACTATGTTTATAGTCGTTTTTGGAATAGTCGTATAGTCGTCATTTTTACCAGGGTCTTCTTTTAGATGATCGTCAGCTTTTGAAAAAACATTAAACAGGACGTGTGGTCAAGGTGGTCGATTAAAAGTTTTTTCCCAAAAGGGCCCGTAACCCCAAAAATTGGGGTTTTCCGGAAACATGAGACTAAAAATGTAAGCAATGAGTTGTTTTTTCCAGAATCTGCACTTATTTTTACACGTTTCATGAGCTTTTTTCCGACATAAATGGAAAAATGTGTTTCGGAACCCCCCACGAAGGCCTCTAGGGGCTGTGAAAATAGTTTCATTGAATTCCTTGGGGGTCAACTCCCTGTATGGCTATTTTGTATCAGCTCTCAACTCCCGCAGCCGTTCTCGAGAAAAAGTATACAGACGGATGGTCTGGGACACCCGGTATATTATGTAATTATACTCCTCTTTTAAATCTACTAACCGTTAAAATGTAAGACGTGGTTGAGGCGACATGTCTCAGGTGAAATCTTTCATTTTTTAAAATTAGCGATGTCCCGGTGGAGATCGGAAGAGACATCTGCCTTTTCTTGTCTGTCTTTAGCCATAGAACCGGATAGTCATCAGCGTACGCGACGGAGCACACCAGTTCCGCCGTTCCTCCGATGTCCTTTATTTGTTCCTGCGAGATGTAAGAAATCGTTGGACTTCTTTGACTCAATGCTGTAACCAGATCCAGACGGGTTCAAAGTTGAGACTCATGCATGATAGTTTAACAAAGGCAGTAGCGTCGTGTGTGATCTGGCAACGCTGCTTTTCGTCCAACTAAATCTATGAAAAATATCGATTCGAGGGGGTGCAGTATTCTTACACCTGAAATATTTCGATATTTTGCTTGAGTATAAATGGACAAAATACAGCGTTGCCACATTGAACGTAACTGCCCAACAGGGGCGTGCCAAGGAGGGCATGTGGGTACCCTTGTCCCGGGAGGCACTCTTTGAGGGCGGCAAAATCAGAGTAAAAAAAAAAAAAAAAAAAAGTTATCAAATTTTCAAATGAATTATAGAAGGAGGTAAAATCAGTGTGTAACAAGCAAATAAAAAAAAACAAAACAAAAAAAACAAAAGAGGGCATCAAATGTATAATTGTTTTCGCGGAGGGCGACAAGATTGCATTCTTGCCCCCCCCCCCCCCCCCCCCCCCCTCTGGAAACGACGGCACGCCCCTGCGCCCCAATATTATATATAGGACATTTATCAAGACAAGGGTTGTTCAATCAAGTAAAATGTCTTGAGAATAAGTGGCGAAGCGTGCGATTTCGCGACGTCAGAAAAACCCTGTTTCCCTCATCGGAGTTTCACGAAATAACACTTGGAAATCAGGACTTTTGAGCACGAGCACACCCACTGTTTTATACCCGCTTTTACCGAGGAAATCTACAATTAATTAAGGTATTGGATGCAAGAGAGCAGTAGCGTACGCAGGAATATGTCTCTCTTTCTCTTCTCCCGTTTGAATGTATGTGCTGGAGAAGGAAAGAAATAGGGGCTGAAGTCACGTTTTAGCCCCTGTTCTTGTCCTTTTCTAACACACGTACTCTAATGGGGAAAGAGAGAGAAAGACAAATTCCTGCGTACGCTGCTGCAAGAGAGGCACTCTTCCATTTCAGAGTCTCATCATCTCCACTCAAACTCATATTATGTTTCATTTTATAAGTGAGACTGTTTTAGTGACGAAATTCAAAATCCACGTTTTAATTACCTTAAATCTTTTTTTCAAATTTAAACGAAAACAATTTAAGAGAATTGATTCGTATAGTTTGAATTTCCCGCCTCTCACTAAAGCAGTCAATTTAAACTGTTGCATCCGGAGCGATGCTTACCCTATCCCTCGGCGTGAACTTCAACTTCTTTTCACTTTTGGTTCCATTCTTCTCCGCCGGGAACGTTCAGAGCAGCTTCAACGAAGATTCTACTCTCAAAGGTTAGAATTTATCTTCCCCGGATTTAATCATTTAAAGTTGCGCGACAAGAAACGCGATGGGACTGCATAATTGTAATGTGCGCGATTTAAGGGTTGATTCGGGAGTTAAAACTTCCATAAACATCAATGGTAGCGCTAAAATTTTACAAAATCCGCCACAGAATGGTTCGAAACACGTGACTGAAATGGCAGCGTTGGGCGCTAATGAAAGGCGATTCTCATGTATTAATACTGTTACTCTATCAAGAAGTGGTCAATAAGAGACAAATTTTCTTTGGCAGCACCATAATGTCATAATATATTAACTTTTCTTTGCACATGTGTCACAGTACCACCAATCGGCTGTTAATCACTCCTGTGGAGACTAATTACTTTGTGAATCTTCTTTCCCAGCATAGAAAAGCCCAACAGTGTTAATCACTCCTGTGGAGACTAATTACTTTGTGAATCTTCTTTCCCTGCATAGAAAGAGTGACGAAATTAAGATAGGAATCTCGAACTAATTATTAGTGCCCAACAGTGTTAATCACTCCTGTGGAGACTAATTACTTTGTGAATCTTCTTTCCCAGCATAGAGAGAGTGACGAAATTAAGATAGGAATCTCTAACTAATTATTAGTGCCCAACACCGACATTAAAATCGCGCGTTTAAAATAATTTGTTTAGTTAAAGAGTGGATTTTGTAAGTTTTTAATGCTCTTATCGTTATTTTTTGAGGTTTTTTGCATCTGAACTGACCCTTAAATCGTCTGTCGCAAAAGTGTGCAACAGCCCCATTGGGTGGAGAAAGCTCCAAGAAGTTACCGCCCAAGGATTTTAAAATTATTTAGCTCCCAGCTTGATAGAGTTATGTGCAATCGCACTGTCCACGAAACGTTGAGAAATGGCGAATCCGCCGAAAAAAAAAAAAAAAAAATTACACGTCCAAAATTTCTTGTTGTCGCCGGCCATGCAAAGGGGCCCCTATGATATGAAATCGTCAATAAGTGGCAACGTCAATTCGGACACGTGCTCATAGGAGAAAAAGTCTTATTTTGGCCTCAAAAATATGTAGTAAAAATCTTTACTATGAATTTTGGGACAACCTCTTTAAACAACCGCTTCTTTCAAATTGTTTGCACCATTAGATTTTACGAACCTTAAAAGTATCTTTTCACTCCAACTTTATTTCTTGAAAGCACAGGTAAAGTTATAATCAGAGCCTAGCTATATTGAACGAAGTCCCATGTCTTTGCCTTTGTTTAACTCACGGTCTCTATAGGCCTGTTTAGTGATGACGTCACGATCAAAATTGGTTCCAAACAAATGCTTTATCTCGCTCACTCTCGTGGATTTTTTACCCATCAGAAATCAGATCCAAATTTTCGAACGCAAATTCATGCTAGTTAAAGAACAGTTTTCTCAAATTTGATTGCACCATTAGATTCCACGTACCTTAAAGTATCTTTTCACTCTAACACAATTCCTAAAAGATCACAAACGAATTTACAATCACAGTTATACCGAAAGATGTTCTATGTTTTGTCCTTGTCTTACTCAAGGTCTCTTATGGGAGTATCACCGCCATGGCACTCAATCATCCTAACCTCTCTTTGCGTCGAAGCTTGTTCGAGGTATAACACGTGGTGTCATGGTGCCGATGCCTAAGAATTCTGTGTCTATAAGAAACTGCGAGTGGGACAAGGACGAAACATAGGACTTTCTTCGGTAGAACTGTGATTGTAAATTAATGCTTGATGTTTCGAAAATGTTAATGCGGCGCGTTTGTATCTTAGGGTACATGGAATCTGATGGTGAAATAAAATCTGAGAGAACTTGTTGTTTACTAGCACAAATTTGCATTTGAAAATGTGGATCCTGTTTCTTATGGGGAAACCCACAAGAGCGAGTGAGATGGAGCATTTGTTTGGAACCAATTTTTTTCGTGACGTCACACTGAACAGGTCTATTGCGCATATGCTATGACATTCAAGAACACTATATGTAGATCATCCTAATCTCGTCCCGATCGTCCCGAAACTTTCTTAAGGTATGACACATGTCATGGTGCCAATAGACGGTTTTAGTGCAAAGTCAATGGTTAGCTAACAATTACAACAATGCACTCATCGGTCGCAATCGGTTGTGATAAAACTCGCGTAGCGTTCCATACTATCTCACTCACTCTCCCGTGACCTCCATGTATATCCATCTCTTTCTAGTTTCGAAATTCGTTTATAGGGCCTTGTTTTACGACATATTATTATCAAAATCACATTAAAATGCCTCGAGGAATTCATTTCTATCATAAAATTTTACAAAATAAGTATATAAATACGATTTTTGAAATTAGAGTGAGATGGGAGTACATGGGGGTCAAGTGAGAGCGAGAGAGACAAACTGGCTTTGTTTGGAACGCTCATCACCGGCAGTCGCCATTACTAAAACCATCTACGATCCTTTATCTCAGCGGCTTTAAGAAACAGCGGGTAAGATAAGGACAAAACATTACACTTTCTTCAATATAACTACAATATGTGATTGTAAATTAATGCGAGCTGTTTCGAACATTTTGTTGTCGCGTCAATAAGTAGATTTTAAGGTATACATGGAATCTTTGAATTGGTGCATTAATAACATCTGTGGAAACCGTTTGTTTAGTTTCATGAATTTGCATTTGAAAATTTGGATCCAATTTTTTACTGGTTACCATGTAAGAGTGAGTGAGACAGAACATTTGTTTGGATCCAATTTTTTTCTTGACGTCATACTAAAACAGTCGATTCTAAAAAAAAAAAGAAAAAAAAAACTCCATTTTCTGATCCAATTGAGACAAACAGGACATTCAGCTGTATCCAATGATGCGGATTAGTACGCATGTATGTACGAAAATTATAGGGTGAACTAACTTGCGTCACCTAAAGGAAACTAAACGCACGTATCAGTTTATGTACGAAGTCGATTTATACAGCAACTTTCCATTGATTGATGGGTGACGTATGTCAGTTCACGGCCACTGATTGTGAGTACTAACCAGTGTTGCCAGATGTACGTCGTCTTTGGGCTATATGCAGTGGCGTCGCGTACAATTTGGCAACAATGTATTCTATCCGTTTAAACTCATGTAAAAGATCGAATTCAGGAGGTGCACAGTGCATAAGGAAAATTCGATATATTTAATGAGTTTAAATGGAACAGTTGCATTGTTGCCAGATGGCACGCGACGCCACTGGCTATTAGTTTCCTACACGGAAAAAAATAATTGGTAAGATTTACCATCATGATGACTGATTTCTGTACCTGCCAAAAAGATGGTAAATTTTGCCAGATATTGGGTTGAAAAGAACATATATGGTCAAATTTGGTCATATATGATCAAACCATATTTTTTGCAGGTGCAGAAATCAGCCATCATGATGGTAAATCTTACCAACTATTTTTTTCCGTGTAAAAGAGTCAATTTGAAATTCACGATTTTTAACCTCTAATATCTGGAGATAATGCCACTGATTGGGTAAAATCAACAGTGGCGGCTCGTGCTATTTGGCAACAATATCTTCGCTCCATTTGAATCCATGCGTAACAATTGATTGCTGGTGAAGCGCTGCTTCACTTTCGAATCGATTGTTTTACATACAATCAAATGGAGGGATGACAATGTTGCCAAATTGCACGAGCCGCCCCTGAAACTTAAAGAGCTTATACCAATAGAGGGGCTCATACGAGTACATGTTATAGGTCCTATCCCAAAAAGTGACAGTAAGGGACGATTTGATTCTGGTTTGTTTGCCTAATTTTTTTTTTTTTTTATTTATCCTTATTTTTGGACCAAATGTCAGTCAATTTGGACCAATTTTACTCAAAAACCAATTATGGGAGTTTTTATAGCTCGTAAAATTTAGCTATGTCCCAAAAAATTTCTTTGTTTTAATTTTTGCCGTGTTTTCAGTTCTAAAATTGTGTTTTTTTAGAAAAACACCTAAAAATTCCAAATAATTCTGGGCACATATGGGTTAAACGAAAATGCAAGTGTTTTAGAGTGGCTATCGGTACACAGAAATTGATATAACTATTTATTTTGAGTGAATTTGCACAATTACAGGAAAGAAACAAGCAACGTTGTCTCGCCTGGATAGCTGAATTAGAATTCTGTGTCCAGATAGCCACTCTAGAACACCCGCACCGTTCAATTAATTACAATTTTTGGTTTAAAACCAAATTAAAATGAATTTGTCTTAACTATTTTTCAAAACTTAACCCTTCATTGCATAGTGTGACACCGGTGTCACATGATGTAAAAAGCCCTATATCAGACATTGTAATGTATATTTTGACTTATTTTAAATTGTATCACCGGTGTCACATTATAAGAAAACATGAAAAGGGGCTCAAACATTTTTCAAAAGACCACCAGCACTCACTTTTATGCATTTAATAAAAAAAAATCGTGGTTGGGGGAAAATTTGCCCACGTATCGGATTCAACCCCAATTTCATTATTTTTACTAAGCTTCTGGCATTTGCTCTTTGAAAAATCCAATTAAAGTAAAAGATTCTTATTTTTTTGAAAATTCTGAATTTATTTTTCTTTTCCCGCCATTTCTTATGGTATTATAGCACTTGTAAAAAACAAGACAAAAATGGCAAAATGAGAACTTTCACCGAAAAACTGTCTAATTATTTTTGTCGCTATTTTTCCCATATATGTGACCACCTAGTGAATCGAAAAACCCAGTTTTGATTGAAAAAAAAAATCCCATGCAGTGAAGGGTTAAGGTTCAAAAAAAAAGTAAGGCAAACAAACTGAGTCCTTGTGAAAATGTCCATAAGAGATATCTCTATATCCATTATGGCTCCTTGGTATTGCAAAATCTCGCCCCATAAATCCTTTCTATTGGTATGCCACCTCGGGTAAACCATGTTTGGTGCTAGAAAATTGACCGCGCGATGCGACGTCTTTAACCTTTCAGCTCTCGAGAGTACTGTTTTACGCCGCTCCGCAACTTCGAGCGGGGCTTATTAATCCATTTCGTGTCCAATTGAATCAGAAATAGGTTCTCATACACGCACTGGTGATTTCCTCGAGCCTAAATGAAATGGGTATTTCTCAGAGGAAGTATTAAAATATAAAATATAGGAATAGAATATTTAACTTACTGAATGTGAATCTTTCCGCCAAAAACACGGCCGTAATAAAAAAGAGCAACTTCATTTTTGATCCTGGTTCTTCTTAAATATATTTAAGAGAACAAGGTGAGCACCATAAAAGCCTAACTAGAACACTGAGAAAGTATCTGCGGTAACGCATTTGGGAGCGCATTGCCGTGTGATTATCACTATCAGTATTATTTTGTCTCGGAAATATTCACCTTTGACCGGTATTGTGAGGCGTTGCTGCCACGTTTACCTCGTTAATTCGTATTTTAACCAACTTGGGGTGACTTTTAAGCAGAATACTGTTTCATGTGTATTTCATTGAATCTTTCAATTCACTGTTGATTCCGGTTGACTTAAAGATTACACAGCTCAGTTCAGTGTGTCTGTAATGCATGATAATGGTCTGGTCTGTAATCTTTTCTCAACCGTTAGAGTCTCCTTCGTCTCTGGTTTGAAAAAAAAAAGAAAAAAAAAAAATTGACGATATACGTTGATAATTTGAGGCGGTAATTCCACCGACTGAGAAAATATTAGTGATTCGAGTATTTTCGTGCATTACAGTCATGAACTGAACTGAACTGTGTAATCTTTTATAGTAACCCGGTTAAACTATCGGTGAATGGAAAAAAATGTATTTTAAATGGTTGTACACAAAACGACAGGCCTAATTCTAAGCGTTGCAATCCAAATCTGTAAATTGATTGCAAATCGAGATTGCACGCTGTACAATGTACATAGCTATATTGAGTTGTTCAATCTTTACGCCCTCTCATGAATATTGAATAATCCTTTAGATCAGCAAGTTTTTGCCAATTTTTGGTCAAACGTGAATTTTTGGAATTGAATGCGGTCTTCATCATCTTTCAATTTAAAATTAATGCATGATGAAAGTTGTGTATACATTTTCGTGTTTTCAAAAGAGAAGCGTTAAAACGCGGTGGAATTGATTGAGTGGTGCGTAAACAAAATGCTGCCAATAACGTGCAGTTGTAGCAGTTTTAGCCTCTTTAGATCTTGATGGTCGTAACACGCCTTAATTGAATGGTATTAGTGAGTCATAAAAAGGGTCATTTTGAAGACACTGATTTTATAATCATAACTGATTATAAAATCAGTTATGAAAGTATAACTGATAACTCTAACCGTAATTTTAAAACCGGTAAAAATTAGAATCAGTTCCAAATGTCGTTTTTGATGGAAAGGTAGGACCCCCCCCCCACCCCCGGGAGATCATTTTTAGATTGTATGCTTGTAACGCTTTAAAGTTCATTAAGAAAAACAAAAACGGTGTGGTTGTTGAGGAAATGTAAAGAAGCAAGAGAACGTATGATTTTAAAATGTCCTCGAAACATTTTTATTAAGACGAATACATTGAGAATACAACATAATTTTCTGAAATGTAAAATTTAACTTAAAAGTAAACAGAACGAATCTACTTTACAATCATAAAAAAGTTGACTTTGTTTATAGAGTGAACCGAAATCTGAATAGTGAAAAAAGCTGCTTGAGAACGGTTGTTAATAACTACAAACATTGCGAATTTCTGAGAGAAATATGGAAAACAAATCAAAGAGAAAGACTTGCGGTAAAATTTTTGCGGGCATCTGATATTTTTGAGTCAGTCAAAATGTGACTCAAAAGAGCTAATCTCGGAAATGCAATGAACCACCCCATTTTCTTCCGTCGTTGATGGGCCAATAGTTCCATAGGATAAACATGCGTCAAATCATCAAATCTCTTGACTTAAAAATTACTCAGCGACTCACTTCTAAATTCAAGAACAACAAACAAAAAGTCAATATCAATCAGTAGCGGCTCATGAAATGCGATATATCGATGTATACTCCATTTAAAATTATAGAAAAGTATCGATTTCTTGGGGTTCAATTGCACCCCCTAACGATCGATACTTTTCTATAGTTTTAAATGGAGTAGACATCGATTTATCGCATTTCACGAGCCGCCATTGATATCAATACCCTCGCTGGATACTACTCCCACAATCAGCACTAAAGATATTCACTTTACTGATTAAATTGCCGATAGTAAGATAAGACAGTTGCGTACCTGCATGAGGGGTTGGTAGAGAAAATTTTCAAGTAGAAAAAAAAGTTGACAAAATTTGTAATAAAAAACTGCACCCCTCTTTCATTTTCCCAGGGATTCCCAACAGACCCAGGGTACCCAACAGACCCATTAATCTGAATCGGAATTAGTCAATGATAAACAAATAATGAAATAAGTCATAACAGTTCCGTCCAACGTGCAAGGCAATCCTCTAGGAATTTTTCCCACACGAGGAAGAATGTTACGCGCCTCCTTTTCTGTTTCAAGCGTCAAAGGTTCCACGAACCATTGCGTGATTCTTTAAAGTGTTTGCTTATTTTAATAAGACAAACGAATTTACGGCAAGGAAGGAGAGGCGCCCATGTCGTCAATAAATATTCTCTTTTCTTAACACGTTTCGTTCTTCATGTTATGGAAGAAAAAAAAATCAACTTCTCGCCGAGGCTCCGGGGTGATTCCGGTAAAAAAGAGTGTGGAACAAAATTGGTCCGAGGGGAGTTTCCGCAAAGATTAACAATTGCCATCAATAATCTGAGAGGCTTAAACCGTTCGCTATAAAACATTTTTCCCAAGTAATTTGACAATTTCTACACATTTTCTGGTCTCGTTAGTCATCAGGTATTATATGAGGGTTCGCCTGCTATTTTGTGAATACTTAAGGACATTTTATAAATTCACTGATAGTAAATTTAAAAAAAACACACATTTTGAAAGCTCTGAAAAAACCTTTGATAGAAAAAGGCTTTAGTCGTGGGAACCAAATATTTGACTCACCGAACTAAATCTGGTTTTAGTTATGCGAACAAAACCATTGTTAAGCTCTATACACTGAAAAAAAGTGATAGTCATAATACTAGATTCTAGTTACATTACCAGAACCACAGCGATATGTGAACGGCAGAAAGTCCAGTTGCTTTACCAGAAGATTTCGGTGTTAATATACCAGGATATAGTCATAGAGCTAGAATTTCCTAAAAAATGTCAAGAACTCTAGTACAAATCCTAGAATTTTGGTAAATTTACTATCCCTCTCACACAGAGGTTTACATATTTTCATGCTTCTGGTAATCTTTTGTTTTCAGTGTGTTAAAGCATATTGCTGGGTCATTTTTCTATCAAAAGTTTCGTCAGCACTGCCCATGCGTTTTTTCTATTTTTCTGTATTGTATAATGTATATACCAGTTGATGAACAAAAGATTATAAAGAGTTCAGTTCATACTATATAATCGGTACAAAGCTTTGTCAACCGATGGAGTCCACTCACTGTAAAAAAGTATGCGAGTATTTTGATAAGCTGACGGTGATTCTACCGATCGAAAAAATATTACAGATCAGTGAATTTTCAAGCCACATATCGGTCAGAAATTGAACTGAAATGATTTTTGTTATGTTATTTGGTTAATCGGTGGGAATCATCGTAAATTTAAAAAAATGTCGTTAAATGTACACAAAGCGGCGGCTTGGATTTTTATCTTCTAGATGGGTAGAATGGACTTATTGCAAACTTATTTAACAGCGTTTATGGAGGTTACAGTGGTGGCTCGAGTAATTTGGCAACAATGTTATCCCTCCATTTGATTGTGTGTAAAATAATCGATCCGACGGTGAAGCAGCACTTCACCAGCATTCGATCGTTTCACATTGAGTCAAATGGAGGAGAAACAGTGTTGCCGAATTGCACGAGCCGTCACTGGGAGTGTAAATTTTTACGTAAAATTACGTGACAATCACATTGTAAGTATTCGAAAAGTCTTTATGGAGTTTTATTTCAAAACTTTATTCTCTATATTCTTTAAACTTTATTCAAAACTCCAAAGATGGCTTTTGAACGAGCGGGTCAACACTCAATAGGTCATATAATTGGGGTGTCTCATCGAATCGCAAGTTGATACATCCTGAGGAAAGTTATACATAATTGATGCAATGCAGTGGCGCACCGAAGGGGGGGGGGGTTAGAGTTAAAACCCCCCCAAGCCTTAAAAAAAAAAAAAAAAAAAAAAAAAAAAAAGGGAAGGAGAGAGAGAGAGAGAGAGAGAAAGAGAGAGAGAAAGAGAGAGAGGATGTGGTTCCGTGGTTCCTTCACAAATAGAAGAAAGAGAAAGGAAAACAATCGTGATCAGCTAGGAAGGGGGTTCACGGTGAACAAATTCCATATTATCCGCATTTGCTTATGAGTTATTAACTATTTTCATGCAGGCAAAATCGGAAATATATTTGAACATTTCAATTTTACAGTAATGAAAGTACCGTAAAATTCAATCTGAAGGTCTGGAAAATTGAAAAAAATTTCTGGGGGAGAGCCCCCGGACCCCCCTTTTGGTGAGTCCCTCAGTGAATATTCCATGACTCCTTCATCCACATTCCTTTTGACTCTTCTCCCTTTAATTACCATGAGTCAAGAGCAACGATTTCATGCAGGCAAAATCGGAAATATATTTGAACATTTCAATTTTACTGTAATGAAAGTACGGTAAAATTCAATCTAAAGGTCAGGAAAATAGAAAAAAATGTTCCGGGGGAGAGTCCCCGGACCCCCCAGAATTTGAGTCGTACCAAACCCCCCCCCCCCCCCCCCCCCCCCCATGGCAAATTTCGCGGTGCGCCACTGATGAAATGTTATGCTGCAATCAGATGGGAATCCCTAATTGTGACTCTTTCATTTGACTGCCATCTTTGAATTTTTTTTACTAATTGTAAAGTGCAGTATTTACTATTTGTAATTAGTTGAAAAAAAACCATCAATGATGCATACTTGGCTAAACACATTAATTCTCATGGTAAAAAATACTAATTCCATTGGTAAGGTTAACCATTTCCATATACACTGAAAGAAAAAATAGTAAAACCTAAGTGTCTCGGAGTTGATTTTACTAATTGGTTTACTTAAAAGAACCTTTTGCAGTGCTTGATTTTACTGATTCACTAAAAATACTTCATAAACATTTTACGGCGTTTTATGTGAAAGGATAAAAACTCAATATTAGTAGACTCACATGTTTGAATTGTTTAAGTTAAATAAGTGAAATGCTGGATTCAAACATTTCAATTAGTAGCTGGTGGCATGCTAATTGCACAGCTCGTCATTTTACGGCGCTTCATACGAATTAGTAAATCAAAATATTTCGAATTCTTACTGCAATTAATTATTTCTGTAAAAAAATATTACAGTTGGTAAAAATAAGAATAAAAACAGTTACTTGATATAACTTATTTCTAGATACTTCAATGAACTCATAAATATTGCTTAATTTAACACGCCCCCGCTTTGAAATTACTAATTCCAACTTACTATATGCAATTTGTTGATTTTAGCAGTGTTTTTTTTTCAGTGTAGTACGCTGCTGCAAATGTTTGCAATAGATCCATTCCACCTCAAAATCAATGAGTACTTACCGGAATCACCCTGTAAGTAGAACTTTTCACTGGTTAAAAAAGTTTATTCTGAACAGCAAGTATGTGTTTACATTTCCACCCAAAATGTTCCATTGTTGTTCGACTCTTCGATGCTTTTGGCATTGTTTCGTAGCTCCTTTAACTTCTCCTTAAAACTAATCCTTTGAGTCTTGATATTCTGTTTCGGTTTCTTCCCGTGGCATTCCGGCGAGTGACCTCCTTTCCGTCTCGGGGGCGGTGGCCCTTTGACGAAAACCGGGTCCAGAACCGTGTATGTATCCCTTCGCATCAATTTCCTTCGTTTCTCTACCAGTTTCTTTTCCTTTTCGCCAATCCCAGGAAGAGGTAGATATTTAGAAAAAAAACTTTTCGAAATACCCGCGCTACCATTGTCGTTGGGCTTGTGTTTGTTGATTAGGTCAATGACTGTTTGTTGATCAACATCGGGGGACACCGGAGACGGGGACCCTTTGGGCTTCGGTCGAAAAATTTTAAAAGTACCGGTCGAGATTCTGGATGACGTCGGTGAGGCATTAACCGGATCCGGCTTCTTCTTGAAAAAAAGTTTCATTATTTTCTGGAACCTATGCACCATTGTGCTTCTTGTCGTCGGAATCAAATTTTTGACACGGCTGAGATCGTCGTGAAAAATTCAACTACTGCTGAATTTTTTTCCGTTTTTTACTCCGAGAGAAAGACAGTTTCAACATTTTGAATGGTGAGCCTTGAATTTATTAAAAACGTTCATTGGATTCTGAAGGGCAAAAGACTGACTTCTAATAATTTTTTTTATCATTGACTGCGATTATATTGTCTTGAGTACTAGTTATTATTGCAAGACAGTTAAGCATATTAGAAAAGACAAATAACGATTATAAAAATACAAAGATGCAAGAATTTTGAATGCGTTTTTTTTTTTTTTTTTTTTTTTTTTCCTTCAAAGTTTAAATTTCACAGTTTTGCCAATAAAATTAAAATGCACGGTCAGTTTCTCATCAAAAAAATTTCACTCCAATTTTTATTATAATTTATTTCATGGATTTTTTAAAAGTCGGAAAGTAAAAAACACACAAAAAAAAACCAACAAAATCTTCGCATTAGCGGCTTCGGATTTTTCTTCTTCTGATGTATCAATAAAACCAATAATTCACGGCACAGTTAGTGCACTCTATGTATAATGCTGCTGAGTTATTTCAGGTTCATCTTGACCAACGAAAAAATTTACTGAGAGGAACCAGGGTCATCGACGATTTTGGAATTTGAAACGGTATCGCTGGCGCACTCGAGACAATTTTTGTTTCAACTTTCTACCTCTCTCTTTAATTTGTAAAATTTCACCGAGACTACATATTTGAGAATTGAAGTTAACTTGAGAATTGAAGTTAACTTGAGAATTGAAGTTAACTTGAGAATTGACGATATTTTGGAGACAAGAGCACTTGAATTCTGCGAGATTCTTTTGAAGAGTTTGAAAAGCAACTCAGTTCTCTCGCGAAAAGCCGACACATAACTACTGTCACGAGGATTTAATATAACAAAACTGACATTAATTCCAAGGATATTTGAACACTAAAAAACGTGGTAGTTAAGTTTTTTTTTTTTTTTTTTTTTTTCTCAACGCGATTTAAAAGCAAATATCCATTACAGGTTGAACGATAAAGTAATCGACATTTAATGTTCTGATTTTCCTGCGGGGTTTTTCACTTCACAAGTACATGCGAAAACGCATTTGGAGGTCAAGATGAAGGATCGGCACTGTTAAAAGAGAAGGGTATGATAGAATTGAGGAGTGAACTTGTTTAGTGAGTTGGTGCCGGGTAGCCGGATGGTACAAACAAATCGATACGTTCATAGTTTGTGCACTACCCTTTAAAACACCCCTTATACCCTCTCCTCGCATCGCATCGAATTGCATTTATCTTCATAACTTTCTACGAAAATATTTATTTACCTATACTCTTTACGCATGAATAAATATTTTTTTTTTTAAGACCTGATCATTTTTCTTTCAATTTCAGACGCATATATTTCGGGGCTGCCATTATGTGGATCTCCAGTGGCAGTCCAACTGTTCCTAAAACAAGTGCGGTGCACTTGCACTATATGGTCTAAAATCGAAAAAAAAAGATGGCCAAAAATCGGTGAAATCAAGTCAGTGGCGAGGCGTGAAACTTGGCAACAATGTATTTTCTCCATTTACATTTACCGAAAAAATCGAACGGTTCAGTCATCGGCGATGACCAAGCACTTCGATCTTTCTAATGGGTTTAAACAGGAAATCGGAACGTTGCCAAATCGCACGCCTCGCCACTGAATGAAGTCATCAAAACTCATCGCTTTCGATCTTTTATGAGCTTAATTTATAACTTTCCAGCGACATTTCTTGATTTAAATTCCTAGTTACAATTTTGTTCTCTTTACAATTGGCATTGAAAGTTGATAAATTTTAAGTTGATGACAGTAGCGAGGCGTGAAATCTGGCAACGATGTACTTTTTCCATTTAAACTTACTGAAAGAATCGAATGCTTCGTTCATCGGCGATGACCAGATGTTTCGACTTTTCTGCTGTGTTTAAAGGGGCGAAAGGGGAACGTTGCCAAATGTCACGCTTCGCCACTGCTTGATGAGAAATAGTCCAGGCAACAGGGGATTTTAGCTTGCAAAGTTTGCGGACTTATATCTAAGAGTCGATTCTTATGTATTTTGGGTCGCTGAATCCGAATCTGAACTTTGCGTACAAATCAGAGGGGCGGAAAGGCCGCCATTTTCCAAAATGGCGGTCAAAATCACATTTTTTCGGCTTATTTCGCTTATAACTCGAGCACCATTGATCGAATGCAAAAAATACTTAAGTACAAAATTAAAGTTCGTTAAATTTACAACAAAAAATTATCGGCCATGATTTCAAACAGATCAAAACTGAATGCGCTACGGAGCCGCGAAAAATCGTGAAATTCACCCGTTGCGGCACATGACCGCTAAACGCCACCTTGCGCCGGCCATCGCGCGCACGCTCCTCACCTCACCTTTGCAACATGTGAATAACAAATAAAGAAGAACAAATTACTTCAATTTGACGTATCTTCTTGTGTTACTCAGTTTCACACCATCCAAAAGATCGAGTAGGCAAATTCATTTAAATGTGGGAATCAGGAATGTATGCTGTATCAACATTAAAAAAAATTCAATCTGCGCCTAATTCATTCCATCGTTCCGATTACATTCGTTTTTTTTACCTTCATCTTCACTCTGCCTCCCCCTTCATCCTTCTGAGTCTCTGAGTGGCCCAGCTTGTCCGTACTTTCCACACGCATGAGAGGGGGAGGGGGTGGGTCTGGGCTGGTTTCGGGGCTTTCCCCTCAGTTTTGCGTTCACTTTTAGATTCATCGGTTTCAGACAGGGTGGCTCTAGTCTGTGATTCATCAATTTCTTCATCTCCGTCAGTGACTAGCCTTGGACATATTATTGCTGCACTCACTGTTTCAATTTACGCAATATGCACTGAGCATTTGAGCCCACTTTTTCGGCATCCGCAGGCAACGTTCCAGCCCTTGGTGAGAACTCATCTTATACTTCCAAACCAGCCAAAAAACTTCTACCCCCTCCCCCAATTAAGGTTTTAGGTGTAGACGACTATATTAAACTTAATAACCTTTTGTTAAGAAAAGAAATCAAAAAAGATGATTTCATGGTTAGATTTATTAGCACTGATGTATGGAAAGTGAATCCAAAAACAGACGCGGTTGCTAAGCTAATCATTGAAACCCTTAAAGAAGTAAATGCTTTAAATGAAAAAGTGCAGTATTATACTCACGTTGATAAGAATCTGCGTGATATAAAAGTTATTTGCAAAGGGTTACACCCCTCTGTCCCTGAGGAGGACATAGTAGAAGACCTCAAAGAAAAGGGTTTTAATGTAAAGAAAGCTACCTGTCTGATGAAAAGAGTTCCAATTGAGGAGGAAAAAGGTAAAAAGTTAGCTAAAAAACCGGGTCAATCTACTTTAGAAGAAGTCCTGGTTGATTCAAATAAAACTGCTGACCCCATTTTAGAAACATCTCCCATGGAAACTAATCTGAACGCAGCTAGTTCCCATAGTGATAATGGCATTCAAACCCAAACCCAATTTGTTGAAGACAAAGATTACAAGGCCAAAACTAAGCTTATAAAAATTCCTGTTCACCAACTCGATTTTGACTACCAGGAAGATATTGAAAAAATTTATAAAATTAAAGGGATCTTAAGTATTGCCGTTAAAATTGAACCCATCAAAGTAAGAACAGATAAAATCATCCAGTGTCGGAGATGTCAGTCATTTAACCATTCAGCTAATCAGTGCGGAAAACAGGCCAGGTGCGTAAAATGCGCGGGCAAACACTGGACAGCTGATTGTATTTTTGCTAAACGTATCATTAATCCTAAGTGTGCCAATTGTGGTGTTATAGGCCATCCTGCCAGCTACAGAGGATGTCCGTTTGCTAAAGAGATGCAAGCTGATATAAATAACTTATTAATTAAAAAGAAAAAAGGGGATACCGTTATAAACAGTGAAAAATTTCCCCCCCTTCCGATGAAAGGAAAAGGCAAAAACAAAACAATCGCTAAGAGAACCGAAAATTTTGCAGGGTTTCACACGGGCCAAATGGCTCAGCCTCAGAAAAACGTGTCATACGCGGAAAAAGTCTCAGGTGGGAATAAAGAGCCTGATAACGAAGTTATTAAGCAAATTTTAAAAACAATCGAGTCACAGAGAAAACAGATAGAAGAAATGAGCAAGCGCATGGCGCGTTTTGAATCTCTTTTCTTCAAAACGATAGATAACTCCGATGATGAATAATTTTAACCTCTCTATGCTCAACTTAATAGCCTGGAACGCAGGAGGCCTTTCTGCTTCCAAGGCTTTAGAATTAGGAGATACCTTGAGTAATCTCCAAATAGACGCAGCTCTCATCTCAGAAACTTACTTCACGAGAGAAGAGAAGAGATTTTTTGAAGGCTACAAAATGTATAACGCACGTCATCCGTCCAACAATGCAAGAGGGGGGGCTTCTGTAGTTGTGCGACAAAATATTAAACACTCGCTGATTAAAATTATCGAGTCAGAAAAGTTTCAAGTCGTTGTAATTGAGATAGAAACCGAGCTTGGCAGGTTCAACTTGGCCTCTATTTACTCTCCACCGAGACATTTAATAACAAAAATTGAGTACGAGGAACTGTTTCAAAATTTAGGCAGGCGTTTTCTCATCGGAGGCGATTGGAATTGCAAAAATGTGAGATGGGCATCCCGTTTAACTAACAACAAAGGCGCTAATCTAGAGAGCGTGATTAACGACTTGGGAGGTAATTTTATCACTCCAGGTAAACCCACTTATTTTCCGCCTCCTGGCGCTACTAATAAACAACCGGATATTTTAGATTTTTTCGTGTACAATAACATCCAGCTGAAAAACCGTGTTGCTTGCGATGTACTTGATATAAAAGTAGATCATGCTCCAGTCACTTTAACGCTATTTATCAGTCCAACTATTCTAAAAAAGCTTCCCACTTTAGTTTCTCACAGAACAGACTGGAATAAATTCAAAAATATTCTAACCAATCGAATAAATATCGATGTAAGAATTCACTCCATTGAACTTCTTGAAAAAGAGACGGACTCGCTGGTTAAACTAATACAGGAAGCAGCCAAAGCCAGCACTCCAGTAGCATCCAATGGGATACGTCCTGCCAGCCTCCCTCTTGAATTAATTCAGCTCATTAAAAGTAAGAGAAAGGCGCGTAGAAAAATGCAAACAACGAAATTTGAAACAGATAAAAAAGAATTTAATCGTATTAATAAAATTGTTAAAAAAAGGTTAGATAAATTCAGGAACGAAAAATTTGAAAAATTCATTACTAGTTTGGGGGCTAGAGAAATAGATGATTATAGTCTCTGGAAAGCAACAAAATATTTGAAACGTCCCGCCCAGTTAAGCTTTCCCATTAGGAATAGCGAGGGGGGGGTGGGCGTCCAACAGCCAAGAAAAAGCAGATGTTATAGCCAAGCATCTCGAAAATACTTTTCAGCCTAATCCCTGTGAAAATCCAAATAGATTACGCCTTTTGGAAATAGAAAATGAAAACATCACACTGTTGCCAAATGTTAAAATGGAAAAAATTTCATATGACGAAGTGTTCAATGAGATTAAATATAAAACTAAATTAAAAAAAGCTCCAGGTTTCGACTTAATAAATGGAATCTTAATTAAACAACTTCCTCAAATAGCCATTAGAAAACTAGCTCAAATTTTCAACGCAGCTTTGGAGTTAAAAAGTATCCCAAACCAATGGAAGAAAGCAGAGATTATCGTCCTACTGAAACCGGGGAAGCCCCCTGCCGAACCGAGTTCATATAGGCCGATATCATTGCTTCCTACAATTGCAAAATTGTTCGAGAAACTGTATATCAAAAGACTGTTAAAAGTAGTAAACGGAAAAAAATTACTCATAAATGAACAGTTTGGATTTAGATCCAAACATGGGACGCTCGAGCAACTTCATCGTGTATCCTCTACCATTGAAAAGGCCCTAGAAGAGGGAAGTTTCTGTAATGCTGTTTTCCTAGACGTCGCCCAGGCGTTCGATAGAGTGTGGCACCAGAGATTGATATTTAAGCTCTCCAAAATGCTCCCGGGCAACCACGTGGAGTTAATAAAATCATATGTATCCGATAGATTTTTCAGGGTTAGGTTTGAGGACTCCATTTCGGATTTTTTGCCAATTAACGCAGGGTACCTCAAGGCTCAGTGCTTTCACCTTTGTTATATAGCTTATTCACCTCAGATATCCCAAAAGCGCGGAGAGGGTGCAAACTGGGAGTCTTCGCGGACGATACAGTGTATCTTGCCACTGCTCCCAAATATGACCAAACAGTCGCGCTGTTACAAGAAAGTCTGGAAGAAGTTCAGGAATGGACTTCATCCGACCGCAGCAAATTAAATGCAAGTAAATCTGAGAATGTTGTTTTTACCAATAAGTCCTATGTTCACACCCCCTTGGTTCTCAATCGTGAACTCATTCCTCACACCATGAGGGCCAAATACCTTGGCCTTATCATGGATTCGAAACTAAGATGGAAAGAGCACATATTAAAAAAGAGAAAGCAAATCCAGCTCAAAAATCGTCAAATGCTATGGCTAATCGGACGCCAATCAAAATTAAAACTCGACAATAAACTCTTACTATACAAATCCATGATAAGGCCAATATGGGCCTACGGTTGCCAACTATGGGCGTGCGCTGCTAAAAGCAACATTCGTCAGATAGAAATTACGCAAAATCTAATTTTGAGGCAAATATCCAATGCCCGGTGGTATGAGAGTAACAGTGATATTAGGGCTGAACTCGGAATAGAAAGCATTGAAACGTACATCTCTAGGATGTACAACAATTATGAAACTAGACTACATGCCCACCCAAACCCGGAAGCGGTTATGCTCCTGGATTGGTGTGGAGATGTAAGAAGGCTAAAAAAAAGGAAGCCACACGAGCTCTCCACCCCGTATTTTATAAAAGTTTAGAGCGCGCCTTGGCCTGTTTTTACCGCCAGAGACCATCTCTTAGATAAGTGAGAATTCATGAGAAAACAAACAGCAAGAATGTAAATAGCTATACTTGTTAAGTTTTTCCCACTTTTTACTGAATCATTTTTATATTTAGTTCATTTTATTTTTGTCTATTTATTTAATTATTTGTTTATTTTTTAGATTTAACTTCTTTTTATTTTTATTTTTATTTTTATTTTTATTTTTATTTTTATACCTATCCTTTGTATAGAATTTTATTTTATTTATTTTCATTTTTATTTATTTTGTTTTTATTTTTATTTTTATTTTTATTTTATTTATTTATCATAGATAAAAGTGGATGTTACTATGTATCACCGATACGATAAAATCAAAATTGTATAGACTAGTAAGTAAGTCTGAAATTGTATGTACGAATCTGTTAATTGTGAAATTGTACAATAATAAAAAAAAAAAAAAAAAAAAAGGCAACGTTCCGTGAAATTTCAGGACATCCGTCTTAAAATAAAATCTGAAGCTGACGACTAAATAAAGGTCACTGAATCGGTCCACTTTTAAATGGTTTTGAACCATAGCAAAAGCTACTCTCTCAATATGAAGCTAAAGTTGGACTTGGAATCAAGTACTAAGACAATGATGTCTGCGGCTGCAACTTCGGTCGACGATGACGCTGCGCTGCGCCGCGAAGTTATGGTTTATTTCATGTGTAAAGATGTAGATTCGATGAAATATTTGAACTTCGAGATTTTTCGAGAGATGCTCGGTACTTTCAAATTCCAATCTGAAAAATTGCGCGCATGTAGTTGACGGTAAATTTTTTTCGGCATCGTTTCGTTTAGAATCTTGAAGTGTCTATTTTAGAGTTATGCAAAAATTACGTTTTGTTCATCATGTCGCGTTACCCATCAAATTAAACGATTGTTTTTGATGGGTACTTTGAAGATATACCCCCCTAAAACCTGGATACAAAATCGATTTTTTTTTTTTTAAAGTAATTGAATTGTATCGAAGCAGCAGTAAGCAGGTACGCTGATTTCAAAGAAACGGCAATGACGGAAACTGACGAACGGCAATGAATGGCATTGTAACACTGGTTTCATTGAAATCGGTCCTAGTGCTGCTCATCGCCGCTTGGATTCGTCTCACTTACTTTTTTAAAGTACATGTAATCGATTAACGAGTAATCAAGTCCAATTTTCCCAATTCTCACAACCCTGCTTGGTTCCATCAGTCATACTCTTGATGGGCCAACGATTCCATATTTCTCCAAAGAAAAGTTTTTGTGGAATGAGAGGAATAAAAAGCACCTCATCTAAATGTTAAGTCTTTAAAGAAGTAAACTTTCGAGAGTTCGTCAAGGGCAAGGAGGATAATCATTAGGCGCAGCGTCGTCGTCTATCAAAGATGCAGCCGCAGAAATCATTGTCTTAGTACTTGTTTCCAAGTCCAATTTTGGCTTTATATTGAGAAAAAATCCATTTTCTATGGTTAAAAACAATTTAAAAGTGGACCGATCCAGTGATCACTGTTTAGTCGCCAGATTCAGATTCTATTTAATGACAGACTAAAGTCTCTTTATGAAAATATTGTGTATAGGGAGTACCGATAGGACACTTTATGCATTTGAGAAGAATCGACCGCGTGAACGTATTGGAAGGTTAAGTTCGACCGTGGACCAGTGATGGGCATGCGCGTTGCCGGCATTCCGGTCAATTCCCGTGCGCACGTTCCTGTTCTCCTCTTTCCTCTTATCGACTGTGTTTTGTGGAGCCTTCGATGTCGTCGACTCCTGCTCGAGTCCTTGAAAGCCGAAACCAACGACCAATAAGAACTCGTTGAGCTCGTGTCGGTACTCCCTATTCAATATTTCCATCATTGGACTAGACCTGAAATTTCACGGAACTTTCGCTCCGCGCGCCGCGCCTCGCCGTTTGCGGTGCCTGCAGATGCCGAAAAAGTGGGCTTAAATGCTCAGTGCATATTGCTTAAATTGAAACAGTGAGTGCAGCAATAATATGTCCAAGGCTAGTCACTGACGGAGATGAAGAAATTGATGAATCACAGACTAGAGCCACCCTGTCTGAAACCGATGAATCTAAAAGTGAACGCAAACCTGAGGGGAAAGCCCCGAAACCAGCCCAGACCCACCCCCCTCCCCCTCTCATGCGTGTGGAAAGTACGGACAAGCTGGGCCACTCAGAGACTCAGAAGGATGAAGGGGGAGGCAGAGTGAAGATGAAGGTAAAAAAAACGAATGTAATCGGAACGATGGAATGAATTAGGCGCAGATTGAATTTTTTTTAATGTTGATACAGCATACATTCCTGATTCCCACATTTAAATGAATTTGCCTACTCGATCTTTTGGATGGTGTGAAACTGAGTAACACAAGAAGATACGTCAAATTGAAGTAATTTGTTCTTCTTTATTTGTTATTCACATGTTGCAAAGGTGAGGTGAGGAGCGTGCGCGCGATGGCCGGCGCAAGGTGGCGTTTAGCGGTCATGTGCCGCAACGGGTGAATTTCACGATTTTTCGCGGCTCCGTAGCGCATTCAGTTTTGATCTGTTTGAAATCATGGCCGATAATTTTTTGTTGTAAATTTAACGAACTTTAATTTTGTACTTAAGTATTTTTTGCATTCGATCAATGGTGCTCGAGTTATAAGCGAAATAAGCCGAAAAAATGTGATTTTGACCGCCATTTTGGAAAATGGCGGCCTTTCCGCCCCTCTGATTTGTACGCAAAGTTCAGATTCGGATTCAGCGACCCAAAATACATATGAATCGACTCTCAGATATAAGTCCGCAAGTTTTGCAAGCTAGGGTCCATATTAGCTCCCCGTTGCCTGGACTATTTACTTTCTGATTTTTCGCCACTTTTGACAATCTCAGATCTTACCGCGTCGGTGGTCCGCGAAGGCCAAGCCAAATTTTCCTGTTTTCTGTCCAGAAGTGGCAAAACATAGTCTTTTAAATAATTGACTTTTCATCTGTTTTCCGATATAATTTAATTTTTTTTCCTGGCTATCTTTTCATTCGCCCCCCCCCCCCCCCCCCCCCCCACGCACTACGATATCAATTCCAACTCTCCCGAATCTTCAATGTTTGCCCCTTCAAATCAAAACAAAACTTGCATGAGACATTGATATTGTGATTTTAAAGTGCTCTAAAATGAAAACCTAAAGTTTTCTAATTAATTTTCATTCAATTTGCTTATGCACGCTAACCAAGATATGGGAAAACCCCCTGGGAAAAATTCCAAAGATTATCGGTTGAGCTCCACCTCCACTTCTAGAAGGAGCACTGTAGGAACTTATGAATTTTGCTTTACCTATTATGCTTAAAATTGCATACCTTAGTTAAGTAAATGTATTGGTAGTTCCCACTTGTATATTCTACATTATATATATAGATAAATCATAAAAATTAACTAAATACTCTGTACAAATACTTGCTTTATTAAGAACAAGTCAAATATTACAAAAATATCATTAATGGTAACCTAAACATAAATTCAATGTGATAAAAATTAAAATATTAATAATAAAAAATAAAAATTACATACTTATACGATTCAGTTCACATTCAGGACCTTAAAGTAAAAATTTTAATCTATCACAATCACGCATAAGCGGATATGGGAGTTTTTCATTCTATATCTGCGGCCGTTTGATCACATGTGTTAGAAAAGGATAGCAGAGGGGACCATCAAGTGACTTTAGCCCGTATCTCACTGTCAGTCTTTTTCTAACGCATGCGTTCAAATGAGAAGGGAGAGAGACAAACAAAGTCCAATATCCGCGTATGCAATCACGAGAGAAATAGGAAGCATAATTTTTCTCGAAACAATTTTCAAGGACTTATCTAATACTCGATCACATTTAGGTATTTTCGTGATACCTACCCCAACTGGTATTGTAAAGGAAACAAAAAAAAGGATGCTTAAGGCTCATATGTCTGATAATGATCTTTCCAATAACATCACAAACAAAAGAGATCTATGAACGTTTGTACTTTGCCGTCGCATATTGTTTCAAGAAGACAAGCATTAATAAAAATTACGATTAATATGAAATAAATATTAAAAAAAAACACTCTTTGGTAATTTTAGAATTTACGGTTTTTAACATTTCAATCGTTTTGACACCTAATCAATAGTTTGAATCGATGAGTGATTGATAACAGTCAGTACGTTCGAAGAAGTTACATCACTGTAGAGACGATCGAATTTTGAACAAAAAACGAACAGAATGAACTGCAAACAAACGCTTCTAATTTGTTTATTTGACAATGTTTTTGAAAAAATATTTGGCAGGAATGTTACTCTGGGGGTGAAAAAGATGGCTGATGACTCTCGAAGCACATGATCATCTAACAAACAGCGGAGCGCTGAATTTTATTGGTACTAGGTGTTTATTACTCATAACTTTACTCGGAATTTATTCAATATTTGATCGTCTATCCTGCACTTAGGATTTTAAAGTTTAGAATGATGTGAAATTAAATTTAATGGGCTGGTTATCTCAATCAAAATTATTATACTTTCCTTATAAAATTCGCCCAATTACTTCGCTTTGGAGTAAAGATCTAATGGGTTGCATTGTTGAGCTGACATGCCACAAAATATTTATAAAAGTATACTTAAAATTAAAAATACTGCATTTTCTTCCTGCTTTACTTTTTTCCGAAGAAGGGTGAATTTCCAAGTGTAAGTTTTTTAGATTAAACATGATTGACCAGGCCAAGGTTCTATCCTTAGAGAAAAGTTACAGTTTTTATGTGTATTAATGCAATTCTCTGATGTTAAAACACTTTTACAGTTGTGTGTATTTAAAAATCAAAATAAAATATAATATACACGTTGATCCAGGAGTTTCATGGATAAAACTCCTATTGTAGAAATCTCAAAATTTAACATCATTCTAAACCAGTGTTTTTACTTCAATAAATGTAACAATATGCATGGGAACAAATGTACGATAGGCAGGGGCAGCGTGTGATTACGCCATTTACTATTAATTCAACGACTGACATATGTATATGTTGCAGGCGTTTTTGTGAAGCGCGTTTTTGTAGAGCAGGTGTTACTAAACATTATGGTGAAAATACGAAATTTCAAAGACCATCCATGCGGTTTGTTTTCTTTAATGTTCTTGCAGGCGTTGTTTGAGAGAGTTGATTTCTGCTTGGATAGCTTGAGGGAGATCTGGTCCAAGCTGATCTATGAAATATTTATTCACTTCTTCGACCTGCAAAAAACGAAAAAAAAATTGAATCAGTGACAAAAGTAATAAATGCTGCACTCTTTTGAATGGTGTGATTGCTTTCATCAATTTATGATTTGTTTTTTTATTTTCCTCTTGATTCGATATCCACCACGAAATGCTTTATAAATATTCCAAAAAAGATTCACTAGAATTTTTATCATAACTTGGTGACAAAACAAGAGCAAATCTTGGTTCCTAAACGGCATCTTACAAAATTTGTATCAAATTTACCGACAAAAGTTATGGAAACGGACCTTTTCTTCATTCCATTGACTACTGAGGAATTTTTCATTATTGTCTGACTTTATAAGCGCAATTTAAGAATAAATTGGAGCTATTTTGGACAATTTCTTTCCTTCTTTGTTTCTGTAAATATTCTTTCCTTTCTTTCCTATATCTGTTTTTCCTTCTTTTTCCCATTCATTTTATTTTATTTTCTCTGAATCTCTTTTTCTTTCCTATTTTTCATCAACTTTTTTTCGGGTGGGGGCTATGCTTTGCCCCCTTCCCATCTCAAATATTGGATGGACAAACAGCCCATGCTCCCATATGATTGCGCCACTTGTTTCCATTATGTTTAGAATGGAAGTATTTAACACTTTAAGTTTTCTAATTTGTGAAAAAATTGGATTAGATAGTGGAAAAAATTAAGAATTGCGTACCTCTTTCAACCAGAAAGCTTTATCGACTGAAAACAGTTGATTGAAATCGACAGGCTCCTCTAATCCTTGAGTAGGGATTGAGCCATCGGTAGGAATGTAACCAATTGGAGTTCGCTGTGCTATGCTACCGACTCCGTCGATTCGGCGAAGGATCCAATCGATAACCCTTGAGTTTTCACCGAATCCGGGCCAAAGGAAATTTCCCTGTTTAATCAAATAAACATAATCATCAATGCACTATTGTTTCCTCGCAAATCTCTTAAGCACTTGGTCTTTCATTTTTCGTCGCTTGTTCTAAAAATCTGTTGCAACTCCCACACTCCTCACGCTCACCGCTTGACCTCAGCGCTCCGATACGTTTTATTTGTCATTTTTTTGCAGTACTTTACCGCACTTTTTCATTCATTCGTTTGACAACCATTATGATTCTCTGAATATAAATCAAACTAGCTTGTAAACCAACTAACCCGTAACCTAGAACGGCCGAAGAGTTTCTAGTAGTATTAGAAGTCTTTGCAAACGGCCAGCATTACCATGATAAGGACAGCCATAGATAGGTTCGGATAATACTTCTAAAGTCAACCAGCTTATTTTCATTTTTTACTGGCAGCTTCTTATTATAAATTACCACGGCTGGCTTATTTGAGCAAGGTCAATGAAAGACAAGGCAAAGGCAAGGTCTTATGGCAAAGACGCTTCTGGTATAAACGAAGCATATCTTTATTCTGTGGTGATTACGCTAACCATCGGAATAACGGCATCTTTCTAGTGTTTTTACAGTTTTTAGAACTGTCAACTATCAAAATTGCCAATTGGTCGAGAATTATACACATAAAGTATTCACGGGCATTTTTTTTCATCTGTTTAATCAGTGCGATTGAAACGTGGCGTGTATTGACTATTATTCAATGAACAGAATATTGACAAAGAATGCAATTGAATAAATACTCCATGAATATTCAATGTCGTACACTCGTACCTGTCAACCAAAACTGATTTTTGATGGCTCGAAAAATTCGTAGAAGCTTTAGGAGGTCAAGTCAATCTAAGCCAAAAAGTTAAGTTTATAATATAAGCGATTTTTTTTAAATGTTGGCTATCAACCCGACAGCTTTTGAGGAGTGCTAGTTGGTGGTAACTTATGGAACTAAAGAACCCTGAAATCGTATTAAATATGCTTAGATCATGCTAGGTAATAAACTCAATGTCTAAACCAAGATATATGAAGGACATATTCTTACCTTTGAATCTTTCCTAAACCAATTAACGTGAAATATTTTCGGGAGTGTCACATTAGGCTTAGTTTCCATACTGAGCCAATGAGTTAGGTAATCTCCAAAATTGTATCCAAAGAATGGTCGCATTGCGAAAGGATCGTGCATGATAACTTTACCCTGAGAAAGAAAAGAAAAAAGTGAAACCCAATTAACACTTTTAAAGATTGATATCTAAGGTAGTGCAAAGATCTATAAATTTATAGACCTACGAGTATATCATCAGAAAATGTGCACTCTGTTGTCCATAATGAAAGAAAGGTTTAAATGAAATTTTGAAACGGCAGTGCAGCTGCAGAGACGGTTAAATATATTTTTATGATCCTTGTCTCGGTAACAGTGGTCAAAATTTGATTTGATATAAACTGTGCTCTTTGAGAACAAATGTGCCCATCCATCTCAAAGATCACACGATAATTTAATGTCCTACCGCAATTTTAACTCAATTCTGAAACTAATTATTGTTGAAGAGCTGAAGTAATTTAGTACAATGATTAATTTCATTTCGAGGTAAATCTTTGGAGATAAATTTTTCATCTTTGCTTTATTAAAAACTTTAGGAATTACAAAAAAAAAAAAAAAAAAAAAAAAAAAAAAATCAAAGCCCTCTTTAAAATGAAATAAACTGTATTGCACATCCATCTCAGATGCATACCTGGTGCTCTGCAGCTGCCGTGGCTTCGGATCTCATCGATGCTCCAACGTAAACTCCATGATGCCAATCTAGCGCCTCGTAGACTAAAGGTATTCCTTCCGGACGTCTTCCACCAAACAAAATGGCGTCAACGGGGACACCGGCTGGGTTTTCCCAATCGCTATCCAAAATGGGACACTGGGTAGCTGGAGTACAAAATCTGAAAAAAAAGATAATAATTTAAAATTGATGAAACTACTCCAAAAAAATTAAAACAATTCTCTCAAACCACTTTACAAGTTATGAATTATTTCAAAATTGGTCTATAGTGAAGAAAAACAAATCGACATTCATACGCCGCGCCGCGCCGTTTGAGCTAAAGACCTTATAATTGTGTTCTCCTTCTAAACCTCGGTATGATAAATAATGGGGTTCTTCATTTGAAATGTACAGTTTGGGGAGATGGCGCTCCTGATCTGCCTTCATTGAATTGAGTGGCGCTTATCGTGGACGCATTCACATCGGACGTATACACCGTATTCAAGGGGACTTACGGCGTACGCACCCCCTTAAAATTCAATTTGCGGGGCTCACGGACAACTTTTTTCGAATTCTGTTTTCGGAGATCGCTTGGAAATACCCCCAAGGAATCATGAAGAAAGACCCTCAAGTAGATTTCGGGAAAATAGAAAATATATTTTGGAGGAAAGTCAGCTTCATGTATACAATAATTCATCTTAAAAATATTGGACGAATTTTTCTTTCAAAATTAATTATTTAGTTTGGTTGATTCTCGAAATTTACTGAGAGTATGTGAAGTTGGGCTAGTATTTGGCAACAGTGCCCCCCTCCTCCATTTTAAAGGATATGAAACAATCAACTCTCGGAAAGGCTGCCACCTTTTCAATATTCGATTGGTTTACGTAAGTTTAAATTGAACAATTGCATGGTTGCCTGATCGCACGAGCCATCACTGATTGAAACTTTTCCTCCATTTAATGGCAGACGAAACGAAATATTCCGATATTTTTTATCACCCCCCCCCCCCCACCCCCCTCCACCACAATATTCTTCATATTACGTGTTTGTTATTTTCAGATTTTGTTTTCCTACGGCTGGATTTAGTTGCGGTGTTTCGGAAAGATTAGCGCGGCTAATTACCTTGAATTGGGGTGGGCAGCAGGTGTTTTCACGCTCGGATTCCAAGGATTTCCTCTCCAATCGGTGATTTGGACGTTAGGGTCAATGTCCATTCCCTCCCAGTAAACTCCACCGTCGCTTGTTGAGGCCACATTCGTGAATAATGTGTTCTCGAAAATCGTCTTCATGGCATTCGGATTGGTTTTGTTGGAGGTTCCTATTTGTAGAAAATAAGACGGGAATGAGAATAATTAACATTTGACATTTTTTCCATGACAAGAATGGAAGTTTTGATTGTAATCTTTATAGGAAAGTGGTTATACTCGGATAAAAAATTAAATATAAAAAAAAAAAAAAAAAAAAAATAATTAATTAAAATGAATTTTAAATTAATTAAATTAAAATTAATTAAAGAAACTTTCAAAAGAAAGTTTCACTCATCAATTAAGTTTCAATGAAGTTACCTAAAGAACCCTAATGAACACCCTAGTCATAGTAGTCATTCTTAAAAATGATAACAACCAATTAATTAATTAATTAATTAATTTGAAAACCATACTTTCATTTGATATTCATTGGATATACTTTTTAATATTTTATTTAATTACTTAATGAAAATTAATTTTAAATTAATTAAATTAAAATTAATTAAATAAAATATTAAAAAGTACCTCAAATGAATATCAAATGAAAAGTATGGTTCTCAAATTAATTAATTAATTGGTTTTTATCATTTTTAAGAATGACTACTACGACTAGGTTATTCACTAGGGTTCTTTAGGTAACTTCATTGAAACTTAATTGATGAGTGATCCGAATGGGTTAAAGTCCTATTCTCTGGTCCTAACGACTGGTTGTTTTATTGAGACGTAAGATTCAACTGCTTAAGAACTCAATCTGGTTACTCTGTGTTTGGTCCGTTTAAAGCAGTGCAAAACATAAAAACTCTTGCGTACGTGCAGTCACAATTCTCTAATTGAGGACTTCTTTCACAGCGTTGTACTATGACTTTCAAAAGAAAGTTCCGTGGTCGAAATTTTTATTCTTTTAAACCTCGGCAGCTTTTAAACAATTTTGCGGCTTTCAAGTGTATAAAGACTAATCAGAATGCGTCATGAAAAATCGAAACTTCTGTAGGAAACAACGGGGAAATTTGGTAAAAAGAATTTTGACCATGGTACTTTTCTTTGAAAGTCATAGTACACGGAAAAAAAAGATTAGTGAAAATAACCATACGGATACCTGATTTTGGCACCTGCTAGATGTTATGGTAAACTTGAACAGAAGTATGGTACATTTACCGATACTTTGAGTAAATTTGACATGCAATCAGGTAACATCACCTAGTACCTTGTCAAAACATAGTATACTTCTGGTTAACATTACCATAACATCTAGCAGGTGCCAAAATCAGGTATCCGTATAGTTATTTTCACCGTAGTTTTTTTCCGTGTACGCTGTGCAAAGTAGATTTTTGAAGACGAGCGCACCCTCTGTTTTAACGTAGTTTTTCCAAAAAAGCTCCTCAATTAGATGTTACGTCTTTACACGTTTCTGATTGCGCTATTTAAAAAAGCCACTTTGTTGGCACTCACCCGGTGCAACTCCAAAGAATCCGTTTTCGGGGTTGATGGCCCTCAACTGTCCTTTTTGATCAAAGCGCATCCATGCAATATCATCTCCAACCACCTTGACTGAGTAACCTTTTAGCGTTGGAGTCATCATGGCAAGATTGGTTTTTCCGCAAGCACTTGGGAAAGCAGCAGTGATGTACTTTTTGTTACCGTCCGGAGTTGTGACGCCCAGAATCTACGCATTGATACAAACGAAATTAAAAATTAAACTAAGTACTAGGTTAAAGCAAGGAAATGGGACAATTGCAAGGGTCAACAATGTTGTGTTTTTTAAAAAGAAAATGATAGTACTCGACGAGTTGAGAACAATGGTGCTTTTGGGTTTTTCCTAGATGTCCCACTTTCGGAGATACGCACTTGTAAAGTTGTAAAAAATTGGGTGTGTAGTGACGTCATAACGCGGAATTCCCATTTAAAACAATGTATTTTGGGCCAAAATCTCATCTCCGGAGCAATGGGACGAAATTAGAAACCAGAGGCATCTTTGTCTTCAGCTCATCAAGTACTTTCACTTTCTTTACAAAAAACACAACATTTTAAACCCTTGCAACTGCCCCATTGAGGTTAAAAAGTCTTTTCGGGAGATCTTATTTTAGCCAGAAAACTAATCTTTATAGAATACAAAAACATACAGTGAATGCAAAAAATGAATGTAAAATCAGTAAAATAAAGCATATGCTAATTTTACTAGTTATTTTTGGTAAAACCTTCTAAAATTCTTGCTAAATTTACTATTTGAATCGTCAATTTTGCTTCGGTTTATTTATTTTATTATTTTTATGTAAATTTTACCAATTGAATCGTAAGTTTTATAGTCCAACTCTGGTGAAACTTAAAATCCAAATTATAAAATTAATAAAGCCTGTGCAAAATTTACAATTTGAAACGTAAAATTAGATAAACGTATGGTGAATTTTAACCAAACATGACTCGTAAAATTGGGATTTGCCTCATTTTACCGATTTCACTAATCTATTTTTTTCCATGAGACTATAAGATAAGAAGTTAGCCCGTTTGCCTTTCGGTTCCTCATTACGTCAGTATTTTTTTTTGCATCGTTTTCAATAACTGTAAAGTTGCGGAAGAAAAATAGAAAAGTATTCAAAAATACATGCAGCTTTTGAGCTTTTGGAACGTAACATAGAGTATGCAATGAACTTGTCAAGATAGCTGCGATGCGAATTAATGAAGACTGCTCTTGGGTCGTCTTGCCCCTTTAACAAAAACCATTGGTACTTCCGAAGCTTTGTGCATAAGTGAAGAGAATCAAGTTCAAGGAACATTCTACAAGTCACAGCACGAGGTGAAAATCTATAAAGCTATTTTTCTCATGAAGTGCACAACCGTACCAGCATGTGTTCAGCGAGCCAGCCTTCTTTCTTTGCAAGAGTGGATCCAATCCTGAGAGCCAAGCATTTTTTACCTAGGAGTGAGTTACCTCCGTATCCACTACCGTAGCTCACAATTTCGTTCGTTTCAGGCCTGAAAAAATAAAATAATTTAAGCATATTGAATCAAAACCAGCAGTATCTTGCAGTGATGGTCCGTAAAGGGGGGATTAGGTCCCCCTTCTTTGGGAGAGGGCTCCAAAAAAAGGGAAAAACAAAAATCGTATCACCTTAAGCCCCCCTCTCACAATTATTTGGAGAAGAGCTCAAGAAAAGTGAGAAGAGCAAATAGCAAAAAACAAAAAAACAAAAAAAATCGAGCCCCCTCCCACAGCTTTAGAACCACCCATACGGACCGCCACTGATATCTGCATTTCAGGGAAATAAAGTTACTTAAGGCAAATTTAGACCTTTTTTTTCTACACTTCAGAGTGATGGATTTGTTGAAGTTAAAACAAACTCGAAAAATTTTGGAGTCTTAAGCCCGAAAGTTTGACAACAATTTTGAAAATGCAATGGCGGCACACTTCTAGATTATCGAATGCAAAATTCTTAACTCACAAACCTAGAGCGAATAGTCGAATGCTTTGCACTTGGTCTCTATTTGTATCGGGCTAGAGATTGGTATCGTGAGTTACGGCGGCTCGAGTGATTTGGCAACAATTCTTCCCCTCCATTTGATTTAATGCAAAACAATTGATTCGACAGTGGAAACTATAAGCAGGCGCGCTACACCTGCAATCGACCTTTTCTACATAAATTCAAATGGAGGGAAAATGTTGTTGCCAAATTACATTAACCTTAAATGCATGTAAGTTCTTATCATAATCTGCAATTTCTAGTGAATATTCGCTTACTTGTGAAGGATAATTGTCCGCTCCGGATCACAGGGCCAAGAGGCATATTCATGCTTTCCCGATTTTGGCGTCCCAACGCTGTGCAAAGCTTTGACAAAGTCTAGGCTGCTGTCAGCATGAAGAGCTTTCAGGACAGGCATACCCATTCTGGTCATAATTCGCATTGAGCTCACAACGTATGGAGAGTCCGTGATTTCTATCCCTATCTTGGAGAACGGGGATCCTACGGGACCCATACTGAACGGAATCACGTACATTGTGCGACCTTAAAGAAGAAAATTCAAAATGAATGTGCGGGTTTCATATTTGATCATTTGAGCTAGTACCAATAAACAAAAATAGAAACATGAAAATTAATAAAACGGTGGATCGGTGGCATGGGCTGATCCAGCGATCTGGCAACTGTGCATTCTTCCCATTTGAATGCGTGAGAAACAATCGATTAGTCAAGGAGCCATGGCCACCTCGAGAATCGATTCTTCTTCATACGTTCAAATGGGAAGAATACATGGTTGCCAGATCCGCCCTTGATCGGTGGCTGAAAAAAGTATAATAAATCGATCTTCCTTTTAAATCTATGGAAAAAATAGATTCTTCAGAGGGTGCTCAATTTGACCTTTAAACAGTATCCAGTTTTCAGTAGTCCTTTGGCAGTATATTGCATGGTTTTGACCTTTGGGAGCCCGAGGTACTTTTAACGAAGTGGGGTTGGGGTTGAACAAGTATTTGTAAGACCAGTACACATAGGCGGATCCAGCAATCTGGCAAATACGCATTATTCCCATTTACATTTATGATAAGCAATCGATTCTTGAAGAGGCCATGGCCCTGTGACTAATCAATTATTTTCCATGCAATCAAATGGGACAAATACACTGTTGCCAGGTTGCTGGCTCCGACTATGCCAGTGCACTATGGTGTGAGATCAAATAAAAAGTGGCAAAAAAATCAGTGAAAAAAACGTCATAAAAGAAAAATCGTTTTGGATCCTTCTATCTTAATTTAAAACTCTTCAATGACACTTTTAGGTTTTTATTACTTGTTGTTAGTATTTTATGTGATTAAAATTGGTCTCGAAAGTTTATAAATGATAAATTGACGAGAAATCGACTTTCTGATTTTTGCGATCTTAGACTATTGTAGACTGTGCAGTGTGCATTGTGCAAGGGTCGAGTAAGGTGTAAAAAAAGACCCTGATTGGGTTTTCACTTTAGGGGCTTTATTTTGTTTTTGGTTTATTTTTTTATTTATTTTTTTACACATGGTAGTTTCAGTGATTAAAGACATATTTCTGAATGTTTCATGACCATTTATTTTTCATGTGTTACTTGTGGATATTCAAAACTATTTTTCTGAAAAATGGCAATTTAAAAAAGAAAATGCAACGAATTGGAAAAATGTTTTTTAAAGTAGGATGATGCAAATCTTGCAACTGACTCAAGCAAACTCCAAATTTAACTCTTGCAATAAAACGTTAAGCAAGTTTAAGCATTGCATCATGTTTCGTAAAACTCTATCGGCAACAAATTTGAAACCGGCCAGTGATAAAATAATGGTGATCGGTAGAACCGTGTTCACAAAGCACATAGAAAAAACTTCGAGTGCTTTATGCATTTTCTTTGTTATCCAAATCTATTTCCGTCGATTATTGTGATAACTTTGTGTAATTCATTCATTCTTATCGTCCGATTCTCCAAATGAAGCAGTTAAGTAGAAATTAGCCCTTAATATTTCTAGCAAATGAAAGAAAAAACAAAACAAAATTGCAGCAAAATAATGGCCTTAAAATAGTTATACAGTCGGCACTTGATATAAATTATGAATTTTTGAATTTCAAACTTGAGGTGTTTTTTTCCCTAGGCCCGATTGCAAGTTTGTTCTTGAAGTAAAATCGATAAACCACTATTAGATTGATGAACTATTCTGATAATAATTGAAAAAAGAACAATTTCTAATGTTTACCCTTGCTTGTAATTTAATTGCACAAGAGAGGTGCATTGTTACATCACCCAACTTCATGAGTTTCCTTGGCTTTTAAAACAGCATATGTCTACCAATCGAAGAATTTAACGAAGAAATCTTGAATCTTACTCAGAGAGCTGTTTCAAAAAAGTATGTTGCAGAAAACCCATAATTCAATAGAGAAAAATTATGTCAGATCTTCCAGGGTTTGTATCATAATTAGTTTTAAATGTGTCCTGTATTGGATAGGATCAGCGTTTCGAATGCTTTTCTCATTAACAAAACTGATAAATCTTTCTAAATCATTAAGCTTTTTCTTATTCCATGTCGAAACAAAATTATCCTCCAATACGAAATTTTTCGAACTATTTTTTTTTTTTTTTTTTTCTTTTTCATTATGATTCATCTTTTAAGTTAAGTTCACCAGTAAATGCAAGTTTTCCTGAAAACAATCACTATTAACGGCAATTTAGGACCGATAAACTGTTTGGTCTTTTGCAGGGAGTCTTCCTGCGGGCCTGCAATCCTTCTAAGGCACGTGGAACTGAACACTTTTGCAGAGTCGGGTATTTTGAGAGATGCCCTCCTGCCCAGAGATTACTAAGCCAAAGAGATATGGCAAGACCTATCCCAGCCATGTTAGAAAACCGTTAGTCGACATTTCGTAAAAAAACGCCTTCAAATAGGCCGTGATACAATACGGCGTACTACCACAGGTGGACCATTTTTCGTAAACATTGCTATTACTGCTGTTACTGGAAATAAATTTAAGGCACACACTTTTCTGAACTTTTTTACTTTACAAACACGTTGACAAAATGGAAAATGTCAAGGGAAAAATTTAACCACTAAAAGAACCACTGAAACTTTAATCAAAAGTCATTTACTGGCAGCCGAACGCGTACTTCGGTTACTTTTAGAAGGTCGGAGAAAATCGCCTAATTTGTTTACAAAAATGGTCCACCAGATCGTATGCCAGTTTGCATACTTCGTAGGATTCAATTAACAGTTTTCAGCAGTTCTGCCATATCTCTATTTAACTTAGTAATCTCTGCTCTTGCCTGGTTTATGGTGCGCAATCACCATGGATCATGCTCCAAGGACTGCGCATCACCAATTTCAGCGCCTTCAATTTCAAAGTGACGCAAAACCAGCTCGCAAGATTAGCAATAGTTGCTTTTGTATAAAAAATGAGGGCAAAAGTCTTTGAGGAGCTTAAGTAACACTCAATGGAGACAATTTTTAAGAACATGGATGTAACTGATCTCTCCTTAATTTCTCCTTATTCTTTTCTCTTCTGTTTCGTCTGTTGTATCCTAATTGACGAAAGAGGACTCTTAAAATTCCGGGAAAATAGAAAAAGAAAAAATATATACACAATTTATATATTTTACCATTCATGCAGCCAGGAAACCTCTCTTTGATAGCTCGGTCCATATCATCGTAGGAGATCCAATTTCCCAGTTGACCTTGAACCCCAGGTTTGGCTGTTGGGACGGCCTCTCTTTTCTGCCGGGTGGCAATGAACGTTTTACTTTCCACTCGGGCCACATCAGCCGGATTTGTCCTGGCCAGCCAGCTGTAAAAATCAATTCATATTTGAAATTGCTACAGAGGAACAATTGCAGAATTCAGGTTATTAATGGTATAATGCGGGGCTCTTGCTACTTTTTGATGCATCCAATATTGGATAGTTATAATTAAAAGTTGAACAATTAATTTACATATGTACATGAATCAGAATTGGGCAAATGGGGGGTGGTAATCGATTACACGATTACCAAGTAATCGTAATCGTCGTTTTTCCAGAGGGTGATTTTATGGTAATCAGGGCTGATTTCTTACAATCCACCCACCATACTATAGTTGCAGAAGAATTAGATCTAATCGAAAAGACCCTAAAGTTTATTATTAATCTGTGAAAAATTTAATTACCATCCAAAGGTTTGACGATTACCGATTACCCGGTAATCGTGTAATCGATTACACTCCTATTTGCCCAACTCTGACAGGAATCAATTCTCTATAACGCTGTCGTAACAGTTTCAAACAAACCCATCAATCATTTGTTAGAATAAAATAAAATATGAAAGTTTGTCATAAAAAGGAATCACCTCCCGTGGAGAGGTACAATTGTTTTTGGATTACGTGAATTTTTATGACAGAAGTTTTAGTGGAAAAAAGTGTTAATTTTCGATGAATAAACGGGCCATAAAATTAAGTTATCATTTACTGCAATCAAGCAGAATAATTCAAACTTTTATCATAATTTGAGTGCGACCATTCGATTTATGATCCAACAAAGCTTCAATTCATCAAATAAATTCTCTAAAAACTTAATGATGAAAACGTAATAGTTTTCAAGCAGAAATGATTCATTGCTAGAAGGCATGGATAAATAATCGAATTTTTTTCTCAATCGATTGCTTTGATACGCTGATGGATTTACGACCTAATTTTGCTTGCGGCAGCTTTCTAGAATGCGACGAATCGAATTTACATGGAAGTACATGAAGAATCTATCGAATGCAATATGTGACGGTTACGATTTTTATTACTTACCAACAGCAGTGGCGAGGCGTGCGATTTGGCAACGTTCTTTCTTCCCATTTAAACACATTAGAAAGGTCAAAATGCCTGGCCATCCATCGCCGACGACTGAAGTGTTCGACTTTTTTGGTGAATTTAAATGGAGAAAATACATTGTCGCCAAATGTCACGCCTCGCTACTGATCAACAGTTTGCAGTGTGAGCGGGTACTTACCAATTTTTATACTTGGGGAGAGGTACAATTGTTCCCTCCTTTTGCATTAATTTCAGGAGTCCTTCGTTCTCCGTTTCAGAGCCATCGCAGATGTGAATATCTTTGGGCTTGCATAGATTAGCCTTTTCTTCGATGAAGTCCCTCAGCTGTAAAAAGGAATTAATAGATAAAATGAAAGTGAAGTGCATTCTTTTCAAACATCGAAGTAATAATAAGAAAGAGAGAGGAGAGACAGAGGGGAGAGAGAGAGAGAGAGAGAGAGAGAGAGAGAGAGAGAGAGAGAGAGAGAGAGAGAGAGAGAGAGTGGGAGAGAGAGAGAGAGAGGGAAGGAAAGGAAATGGAAAAGAAATGAAGACAAGAAAAACCCGACATCGTGAGTAAAAATTATATTTATAATCTCAGTGGAAGTTCATCGACATAACGCGGAGAGCGGTCTCAAAAAATTGAAAATCAGTCTGGAAGTGTCAAGGGAGCTTTGCCATTAGTGTCACGAGACTTTAAGTCTGCTTAAAACTTTTTTTCAACTTGTAGGAGGGACTGGAGGAATTAAAACTTTTCTTTGCGTCAATTCGTAACCCACTCAGATTCGTATACAGGGTCATTCAAAAGTGAACCTCATTCCACCCCATTCTCCTTAAAACTCTCTTCCCACATTGAAACAGAAAGATCCGGCCGTTTGCGCCATTCTACTGTGCGATTATTCTGTTGGCGCTATTTGATAGTGCTATTTTCTAATGCTTCTTTATATCCAGAGGGGAGTGGGGAAGGTTGCTTAGTGGTGAACTTGATTTTTTTTTTCAAATTGCAACCCCTGTCTTCGATATAATCTCTAGAGGGACTGTAAAAAATCTATCAGAAGTCAAGTACAGTTCGAAATAAATCGATATATCAACGAGCAAATTTCGATTTCGACACAGTTTCAGAAATGTGTATCTTCTCCCTCAAAAGGTTGAAAATGAAAGATAAAACATTTCGTACAGTTTGTACCACGGCTGCCGTTTTCAGCAATCCTTAAGATGATTCCAGGGTCAATTAATTCCAAGTGTGGACACCACGTCGCGCTGCTCAAAAAGTCAACAGTTTTTTGCTAAATTTGACGAATTCACGCTAAAAACCCAAATTTGAGGAACGTCAGTACCTGCGAGCATACTTCAGGAAGATACCCTGAAAGTTTCAGGCTGAAACACTCAAAAATAAAGCCGGAAATTATGAAATACGAAACTTCCCGTAAGCCGTAATGAGTGCGTCGAGTGAGGCAGAAAGACGTATCACCACTCGCGCTCACTCTCACTCACTAAGCTTACGGCGAAACGAATTTCATATTTTACGGCTTTATTTTTAAACCAATTTTGCTCATTTTGGGCTCAAAAATCCATATAAAAATTTTGCAGGTGCTGACGTTATTGGATTTTGCGTTTTATCTATGGTTTCAGTTTAAAACGCCAAAAACACGACTTTTTCAAAAAGCGACTAGTGGCGCTATCCATCGGATTGAAATCTGGAAAAGTTTCGCCTGGAATCACCTTAATGCATCAATGATAGAGATTACTAATTTGTTTATCGCTATATAATCCATTTTTATTATTCTCAATTGTTATGTAAACTTCGCTTAGACCGATTGTATGTGTTGCCAACAATGGCGAAGCGTGCAACTTGGCAACGTTGTATTGTGCCCATTTAAATCCATTTAAAAGGTCGAATGCGAAGGTGTTCGCCGAACACCCAATAGTTCGATCTTTTCCATGGGTTTGAATGGACAAATTGCACGCTACGCCGCTGGTTGCCAATGGATTGTAGAATGGCATCAAAGATCCGCAAAACGGCAACGGTTTGTACAAACTTTCCGATATAATATGATGAACCCCGTCCAACCTGCAAATGGTCCTTGAAAACCACCGGTAGATAGCGTCTCCAAAGTATGATGGAGTAAAGCGCTAATTATAAGTAATTTTTTTCTTTCTTTCTTTTTCGTTTTGTTTTTCTCATCCCAATTATAGGCAAACAATTTAAGGAGGAGGGCTTACTTCTGAATCACCCTGTTTTTTCTTTATTGGTCCACGCGAAAGCGCCCTGAAGGTCGACAACCCTGTTTAGTATTTTCTCCATATTTTTTTCGAATATTTTGCAATTTCTTTAACCCTTTACGGTTTCCTTCCACACTATTTGACTGACCAATTTTTTTGCTAGAGTAGTGTCTGATTGTGAGATATACATCAGTAGCGTAGCGTGAAATTTGGTAACGTTGCAGTTCGTCCATCTAAACCCCAAAAAAATATCAAACTATTGGTTGCTCGGTGAACACTTTCGCATTCGACCTTTTACATGGGTTTAAATAGACACGATGCAACGTTGCCAACTTGCACGCTACACCACTGGTATACGATATAAATACAAGAGAAGCTGCTTCGTTTAGGCAATCAATTATTTAATTTTTAGTCGGTCTAGACTTGATGGTAGTGTTTACACTACTGTATGCAAATAAATTTTCAATTTATAAGAGGGTATGGAAGGGTATGGTTTTTCCTTGCATGACACCACGAAAATTCGTCCGAGCACAGTTGCCTTTGCTTAGTCCTCTATTTTGATTTTTGGTGAGACAAATTTGATGAAAACCATACATTGTTAGATCTTACCTTTGATGTGAGGAGCTCAGGTTGTCCGTGGATGACGCTGAAGCCTCTGATATGCTTGTAAACTGCATTGGCAAAGTAGGGGAACTGCTTCGCTCCAACTTTTGAAATACTGTTCGCATAGCTGCAACAAATAACAATTAAACATAGTTAAATCCATGGAAAAAACAAAGTCATCAACAGCCCAAAAAATTTTGCACAAGGTCGAAGAATATGCTGAAAATCAACTATGCATGTATGAGCGCCAGTAAAGAGGGGGGAGGTGCAAATGGGGCCGGTTTCTTCTCCATTGAAGTTTGAAAATACGAATTTTCACGCTGGATTTCGCGAAAATGAGATAATTAAAAGTAAACAAATCTGTAAATCGAGGGATTGAAAATTCCGTATCGAAGTCATTATCAGTTGAAAATAATATAAAACGAAGGGTGAATCCAAAATAAAAAAATTAGAAGAAAATTTTACAGAAAACATTGATATATTATAGAGGCCCCATGCAAAACCCATGTTTGTGTATTTAATGTCAAAGGGTAGTTTTTAAAGAATGGCATAACTTGCCATTTGGCAACCTCAACTGAAAGACAAGATAGCACGATCAGCGCAGAAGGTTGTTTAATTACACGAGGATTTTCCGCTTAGTTCGAATTCTTGTCTGCAAAAACTTTTGCGTTATATAGTACCTACATTTGACAATAACAACAGCTCAGATGCACTTACCAATAGAATATGATTGCACAGGTTATTTGAACATTATTACTAGAAAAAATTTTATTGATCATCTTGAATATTCACGAATCAAATCGATTGAGTCATTCTACAATCTCTCTTGATTCACACAGGTCAATAGTTTTTAACGGTTAACACAAATTTCAGTCGTGGATTTATAATGTTTTAGAATTGCAAAAATGTACTTGAACTGTGCTCTCAATGCACTGCCGGCAAACTATGACAAGGAACATTGATGTTCAAGACACAAACCTTTAGAACTGAGGCTTCGAGTTTTATGCTCCATTTCTTGAAATTATATAAAAGAAATATGAAATTCGCTGCATTGAGGTCAAAAACATTGCCAAAATTCTTATCAAGGGATAATTGTTGGATAATGTAACTTTATCATAGTACTTAATCAAGGCTGTGCGAGATTATACCTGTCATGCATTGAATTAATTTATCCCATCGATTATCGATTAATGGTTATAATTTGAGCGAAAACCCTTGATTACTATCATTTGCAACATAAAAATATAATGCCATTTTTAAGAATATAAAATCGTAATAACTAATAACAACCCGTGAGTGATCAAACTAAGGTAGATTTAAAGGAGAGATTTAAACTTAGAGGTTGGAGAGTATCGGTAGGTCTAGCGTTCGATCGAAAACGTCGACATTGTTCGTTCGATCGAAAACGTCGAAATTGTTCGTTCGATCGATTATTCCAAACAATTGTAACTTCAAGCTATCGAACGTTTGAAGTACTTCCCTGGTAAAAGTGTTCCATGAATTTCCATGACCAAAATTCCGTATCCACTATTTCCATGGGCAATTATTATTTTTCCATATAGAATTTCATGGAATTTTGTGGGCTAAATATTATTTTTCCATAACATTTTCCCGTGGGCCACCCATGGGATTCCTTAATATTTTCCGTGCAATTTCATAGAAAAATAATAATACCCACGGAAATGATTCCCACTGAATTTTGGTCACGAAAATTCATGGAACACTTTTACTAGGGTTAGCAATCTAACGAAGTTTCAATCGCTCGAATATATTCAAACTTTTGATTGGATTTTCAAAAAAATAAACCAGATTTGAGGATGCAAACTCATTTTCGACTCTTTCAAGTAAAGGGAAATTTTGATCGAACAAAACTTTAAAAATTCGACATTTTTAGAAAATGTTCAGAAGGTTTTAGCGAAGGTAGGTCACCTGCAAAGCACAAACTCATTGAGTTGAGTATTGCGGATGGCCTTTATCTAAGAGCTGTCTGACATTATTTTTCTCCCCGACTGTACCTTAAATTGTGTTATTTTCATTCACAAGTCTCAAAATTACCACTGAAAATCTTTTTTTGTTTGTTTTTTTCCTTCTTCTTATTCTTCCGTTTCTCGCTTTTCTAATCTTTTACTACCTTTTTACTTATTTATTCTTTTTACTGATTTTCCCCTCCGCCTTATACCATCACCTGACGAGAAGTATCACTATGGTCAAATTAATACTCGATCTAAGACTCTAATGTAAGAGTATTTCGCTATTCATTTATTTGCTCAGAGATATACGTATTGATAGCGGCGAAGCGTTCAATCTGGCAACGTTGCATTTGGTTCATTTAAACTCACTAAAAATATCCAACTGCCTAGGGGTTGGCGATGGCCACTAAATTCGACCTTTTCTATGAGTTTAAATGGACAAAATGCTACATTGTCAAATAGCACGTTTCGCCACTGAGTATTAAGCGTTCTTAAATTCTAACGCGAGCAATTTTGTTGGTGTCCTTGACTCCTTGCTCGACTGAGAAATAATTAAAAATCAATTATATATCATAGATTTAAGTAGAACGTCTAGGCAATGATTGACTGAGCTGAAATATGATTAAAAGCAGATACTTTGCATGTGATTGGAAGTGAGTGTGGTAAAATATTTCCTGTGCGTACCGACGATGATTTGTAAAATTGAAAAAATGTGACAATCAGAATGAATAATTCAAATCTGCAATCTCTACATTAACCCTTTCCGTCACAGTGTCCATTATAAGGGTCCACATTTTAAATGGAGCCTTATGGAAATTCGGAAAAATTGACTCACACATGAAATCATAAGAGAAAAGTTCGTTCAATTTAATGGTATAGGTTTCAGATTACAGTGACTCTTCTTTCATAATTCATGACAGAAAGGGTTAAGGGTATACACGTGATCGCACTACAAAGAACTTCTCAATCAGATACAGGCTTTGGAAGTTTTGCGGCTTCGATTGTTTAGTTATCCGAATGAGTTGGCTCTTCTATTGAGTTAATTCGTCTATTATTTTCTCTTTAATTACCGCATTGATCGGTCAGTTGCATAACACCATAGCCTCATCGTAGAAACACTTTGCGCCACATTAGGTCTAATTCAAACTTTAGCCACAGCGTTATGGAGGGTTGATTCTTATGTAAAATCACTTGAAAATAACGTTGAGAGCACCAGAAAGTTCCAAAATTTACTCACAAACTAAATAAATTGGTTTATAAAGTTACAAGATGGCGTTCGAATGAGCAAGTTTGCAAGTGAAGATGGGGGAGGCCCATCTAATGCATGGAGGCTTTCTATGCTGAGAACAGTGATTCGTCATAGGGAAACCTGCAATTAGATGAGACTCCCCCGTATTATCTCTCGCTCATTTTATCGTCATCTTCACGGAAAAAAAAGATTAGTGTAAACAACCATACGGATACCTGATTTTGGCACCTGCTAGATGTTATGGTAAACTTGACCAGAAGTATGGTACATTTACCGATACTTTGAGTAAATTCGACATGCAATCAGGTAACATCACCTAGTACCTAGTCAAAACATAGTATACTTCTGGCCAAGTTTACCATAACATCTAGCTGGTGCCAAAATCAGGTATCCGTATGGTTATTTTCACCGATCTTTTTTTCCGTGTTTGAATTTTTTTGAAAGCATTTATTGCGTTTGATGGTTGTTTTTTTGGAGATTTTTTATAAAACTGCTACGGAACTTTCTTATGTTATTTTCAAGAGATTTTACGCATGAGTGGACACGTTATAATGCTGCAACAAAAGTTTGCAATCGACCCATTCTAAAGTATAGACATTGGAGACGTTTATTGGCTCAAATGCACTGAGAGATAATCACTTCTTAAAAAAAAAGAAAACACGTTTTACTTGTGACGGTTTTCTTTGCGCGAAGTAAGTTCTGATCACAACAAAGAACCTTTTACTTGTAGCAGCAGACATTTTCCTTGGGTTAAAGGAATTTCCCCTTTGTCAATATTTCACTGTGCAGTTTCTTTAACACAAACGAAATACACCTTATAGAATCTTGGATGAAAAAACGAATTCTCTCAGTGTTTATTTATTCGAGAATTTTTCTAACATTCAATGGGCACATCAGTATGGCGACTCATACAATTTGGCAACTACGGTTTTTGACAATTTAAACCAATGCAAAATTATCGATTTCTAGAGGAATTTCAACCCTTAAATCGTCGCTTTTATGCAAAGAGACGGAACGCGATGAAAAGTTTCAAAATCTCGCATCAAGCAAAGTTTCATTTTCAAATTATTTCAGTTATTTATTCATTCATTCATTCATTAATTCATTCATTCATTCATCCATTCATTCATTCATCCATATTCACTCACTCATTCATTCTTTCACTCATTGATTGATTCATTCGTTCTTTATTTCCTTTATTCTTTAACTCACTCACTTTTTCACCCATTCATAAAACTTTTCATCGCATCGTTTCAATTTTCCTCCTTTTTTTTTTTTTTTACTTCTTGATTTATTTATTGATGATTTATTTATTTATTTATTTATTTATTTATTTATTTATTTATTTATTTATTTATTTATTTATTTATTTTTTGCATATATTTTACGTCTGAATTGTTTTTTAACATCTTTTATCTTACTTTATTATTATTTTTTTAATTTTTTAATAATTTTTTGGGTGTGCCCGCCACAAGATTTTTTCTTTTAGGGTAAACCCCATCAGTTCTATTGTTTTTTCTATTCCTTTTTCCTTATGTTCAGTTTTTTATGATGAAATAAAACTTTTATTATTATTATTATTATTATTATTATTATTATTATTATTATTATTATAAATGCGGGGGAAAAATAATGCGCGAATTTTTTTGAAGTTTTATTCTGATTTTGCATGTGACCTGGAAAATCTCGTAAAAAGAATTGCCATAGTGTAATATTTTGATTGGTTAATTGGTTCACCACTGAGAAAATAAACTGAGATCAGCGATTTTGAAACTTTTAACTGAGCTACGCCTTTTTGTAAAAACACTGACGAAATACGAGGGATTATTCCTTAGAGTAAATTGTTGTCTATTTTTCTTTCTTCCTATGTAACAGAAATAAAGATCTGATTCCTTTCAATACCACGCCCGAGTTGTTTGATTTTGCGAACCTTTCTCTCATTGACAGTAAAAGCTAATCTAAAACAGTTAACACTTGCAAATAATGCTACATCGAGCTCCTTCAATTATCGGGGTAGTCAAAATAAACACCTTAGAGTACGAATGTTTAACTACCCATTGAATTTGAGCGAGTCATAACTTTGATTCCATCTGGTAACCTGCACCTGCACTGAAAAAATACTACAGTCTACATAGTTTTACCGAAACACTCCCGGTCTTAAAGCCCGCTACTTTCTGTAATGAAGTCCGTAATTCACCAACGAAAATTATAGGCGTCTCAACTTGGTCCGTGATTTACGGTGTCAAACACCGTATCGTTTTTTCAGTGTGGTATAGTAGGAGATTTAACAAAAGGTTTTGGACTCAGGCCGACTGATTTGTGAGTAAATGGTTGACAATTTTCAAACACTAGAGCCCTTGGGACACAAAACGGGTTTTAAGGAGGCTTTGTGGTGAAGTTTCATCAAAAATAATTCAGAAATAAGAAAGATGTGGATGGATCAAAATTTATCACGATTCGACAGCTACAATCTATTCGTGATGAACTTTATTCAACCACAACCTTATTTTAGTTTTGAATTATTATTTATATTATTTAACACAAAACATCCTAAAAATTCTCACCGTGTCTCAAGGACTTGTTTTTCGGAAAAATTTTCGATCATTTCCTCAATTGTGGCAAAATTTGAAAATTAATGCTGAGGATCACCTTCAGCACCTTGAAGTGTAGCTTTTCATATTTTTATGTTGGGGAGGGGAGTGGTTCAGCTTCTATATTAGGTTGGGTTCAGCTTTTTTATGTGATCTCCTTTCAATCTCCAATGGCTACCAACTCTTTTACAAGCAAAGCTTACCCATTTCCATACACACATGCTTTTATTTTCTTTGGAAAACTTACTTGAAAGAGTAATCTTTGTCACAGATCTCAGGCATTTTGAACGATTTTCTAGACACAGGACGCGAAAGGCAAGGGCGAACTTAGAGAAAAAGAGCTTTGAGTACAATTTTGGAAAAGTTCCGAAATCGGAGTCGGTTACAGCACAGCGATTACTCAAATTGTAAACCCGAAAATGATACTTAAATCGGCTCGATGTAAAAATGAGTCTCTATCATTAACTGTATTTTGTTTGTCTTTAATTCGTGTTCAAGCGCAATGTTGAAACGGGTCTGCCTTAACTTTCTATGATTTTCTTCCATATAAAAGAGACGTAAGTTCAAAACTTTAAAAAAGTTCAAATCTGTAAAAAATGAAAAAAACGCACTTTACAGCTTTTACTTATAAGCACAACTCGATTCGCGGACACATGCTATGTAAGAATAATGAACGCAACATTTATGAATGGACTGGACAAAAATCGATGAATGAAAATTCCACGAGTGGAGAAGGAGCGCGTGTAGTAAAAAGTACGTAGCGTAACGGGAATCAAACCTTAAGTGAAACTGAGAAGAAATCACAGGAATAACTGATCCGATGATTGATTGTCAGTGCAGTTATATAGATCGGAACCCGCTCCCGCCGCACGCGAGACCCACTCGCTCAAGCACATTGTTGACAGATTTCAATGAGAATCCATTCAATTCTCATATTTATCTTATCTCATTCATAAAATGTATATTACGGCAACATGGGATTGCTTGTTTTACCGCTTGTTCTTTACGCGTGCCTCTGCACGTGTCCGTTTAGGTTGATGAATACTGGCTATAAAGTAAGAAAACCTGAGATGAATCTTCATCTGTTCATGAGTCATTACTCACACAAAAGTTTATTTATTCATACACATATGTTTGCGGTCAATAATCGCGGCTGTCAGATCGTCAAAACTGCAGAGCGCGGATAGCACATAGGAATTTGGAATGAACGCAGTGCCGCATGTCGCGGCGTCGTGTGCAGTATGGCAACATTGCAGTTTTCTCAGTTCAATTCATGCAAAATATCGATTAGAAGGAGCACAATATGCATCTACATTAGTTCGACCTTTTTCATGCGTTTAAATGAGCTGAATGCAACGGTGCCATAGTAAACGTGGTGCCACTGCAGATTGAACGGTGATATCGAGGGAAATGTGGGCTGGTGGGGGTCGCATTTATGAAGGAACATGCATGAAAAATTTCAATGGACAGAATGTATCAAAATTTGATTGGTGAAATTTTTTTTTTTTTTTTTGGTTTAGCATAAATGGGTCAAAGAGCTCTTCCCAATTTACTACAGAACCGTTAAAACTGCATTAAAATTAAAACAGTATTCGCATTCAAACTGTATGTTTTACTTCCCTTTACTGTGCATATTCTCCAAAACATTGTGAAACTTGGTGTGATGTAAAAAGACGGATTCAAAGAGAACACTATAACTACGTTTCTTTTCCAATAGTCTCCCTTCTATGCTATACAGGGTGTTTCTAAAACTTATGTCATCCTTTTAACCACGTATTTTTGAGGTCAAAATAAGACTTTTTTTTCCTATAAACATGTGTCCGAAAATGCCCCCCTTTTGAGCTACAGCCCCCCAAAGTTTTAAACAATTGTTGGTTTTTTTGGAATATCGACCAGATTTATGAACCGAATGTCATGAAAATTGGTGTCCCGAGGTACTTTTACGTGTAGAATCCATTAATGACCTCGAGAAATTCAGAAATGAGGTCTGACTGTACTTTTCAGGCAATCTTATACCTTCAACGACACAAATTTTATGTTACGGAATAGAAATTTGAAAAATAAATAATGAAATCAGATGGAAAAAACTCTTAGAAAGATATTTGGTCCTCTTTGTTTTGGTCGATACGACGCGTATTAAGCGAGATAATCGCTGCACGAGGTGGAAAAGTCAGCGCTTTTTACTGTAGCGGGCGGCCCGAAGAAGCAGCGGAGTGGCGGGTTGCATACTTCCTGCCGCTCCTCGTGATAAAAGCGCTGACTTTTCCACCTTGTGCAGCGATTATCTCGCTTAATACGCGTCGTATCGACCAAAACAAAGAGGACCAAATATCTTTCTAAGAGTTTTTCCCATCTGATTTCATTATTTATTTTTCAAATTTCCATTCCGTAACATAAAATTTGTGTCGTTGAAGGTATAAGATTGCCTGAAAAGTACAGTCAGACCTCATTTCTGAATTTCTCGAGGTCATTAATGGATTCTACACGTAAAAGTACCTCGGGACACCAATTTTCATGACATTCGGTTCATAAATCTGGTCGATATTCCAAAAAAACCAACAATTGTTTAAAACTTTGGGGGGCTGTAGCTCAAAAGAGGGGCATTTTCGGACACATGGAAAAAAAGTCTTATTTTGACCTCAAAAATACGTGGTTGAAAGGATGACATAAGTTTTAGAAACGCCCTGTATACTGTAAGTTGATTGAGTATAAATTGTATAAGTAAGGACTCAAAATCACTTAAACGAGACAAATGTCACCTTTACTGGAGAAGGTTAAAACTGAATTGCTGTTAAACTTAACTGCATGGAAACTGCATTCCTTTAACTGCACTGATTTACATTACTTTTGAATGTTTTTTTCCAAAATATTTCCAACTCGTATAACGTGTAAAGAAGAATTAAATAAATAATTCTGCAACTCAATTTTTCCAAAAGCGTCCGATTTATCCGAAATTGTGTCCATTGAACAGTTCCAGTAAGGACTCGAAATTTTTGCTCTCAACTGTCAAGATGGTATCCCAGAAATAAAGCAGATTTCTAGACAAGTGCAGTCGTAGAAAAAAAGATCGTCAGATTACTCATGGAGGTACACCACCCGCAATGCTCATTTCAATGAATTCAAGCATTACGGGTGGCCTAGTTGGAAAACCCCAAGGAGTTGTGTGATATTCCTTTTTTTTACCCAATAACTCTGATTTCATGCATACAAAATGAAGAATAAGTATGGAAAATTTTCCAAAGGCCTCTGTCTCATAGGCAAAGGCACAGTTGACAATTTTGAAATCTTTATATTCTGGTGAAGAGTGGTGACTGAGGTGACTCTCATAGCACAGCATACTACAATCATAATGGGGCTATTGCACACTTTTGCTATAAGCGATTTAATAGTCGATTATGGCGTAAAAACCTCAAAAAATAACGATGGCGGCACTAAAAACTTCCAAAATCCTCTCCTAAACTCAATAAACGCAGTTATTTGCGCGAGCGTAATGGTGGCCGAAGGCACTAACAATGAGAGGTTCCTATCTTAATTTCGTCACTCTTTCTATGCTGACAAGGATGATTCACAGAGTAATTAGTCATCAGAGTGATGATCCACATCCGATGAATGGTACCGCAACACCAAGTGACACCGGTGTCAAATGAAAGTAGTCTCTTATTGGTCACTTCTTGATGGAGTTTCAGAATTGTTAGATGGGAATCTCCCATTGTTAGTGCCTTCGGCCACCATTACGCTCCTGCAAATAACTGCGTTTATTGAGTTCAGGAGTGGATTTTGGAAGTTTTTAGTGCCGCCATCGTTATTTGTTGAGGTTTTTACGCCATAATCGACTATTAAATCGCTTATAGCAAAAGTGTGCAATAGCCCCATTAACTATCATCTAAGTTTGAAGGAAAATTTTACCGCAACTGAGGACATTTTACCGCAAGAAATCAGCACATAAATGGAAGGAAGGTTTTTAATAAAGAACACATACCTGATGGTTTATGGGTTATATTATGGAGTCAGGGCGATCAACTAAAATTACGTGAAACATCAGGCGTTTTTTTTTTTTTTTTTTTTTTTTAATTTGCTGACATTAAGAAAGAACACATTATGTTGTTGTCTTGCGCACAGTGGCGCAGCGTGCAATTTGGCAACATTGTAGTTCGTCCATTTAAATCCATGAGAAATGTCGAACTATTGGGTGTTCGGTGAACACCTTTGTGTTCGACCTTTTAAATGGGTTCAAATGGACACAATACACCGTTGCCAGATTGCACGCTTCGCCACTGCTTGCGCACCCTTCTTACGGCAAAAGCCTCGATCCAATTAATTATAATTATAATAAGCAATAATTATTATTGATTTTATTGTTTATAATTTTAAACTAAATTTTATTCTACATATTCCAATTGCGTAGTAGCAAATGGTGCTATCTGGCAATATTGCACTTTGTCTGTTTGAACCAGTTTGAACCGATAGAAAATGTCAAATTCGACGGGCACCTCCGATTTCTAGATAGTTCGATATTTTTCGTGGGTTTTTATTGAACCAAATACAAAGTTGCTTGATTTTCGAGTTTCGCCACTGTAATTGAAAATTTGTTTTTGCAAAATAGAAATTATTATTTCAGCGATTTTTAAAATGAAACATCGGCATCGAGGCTCGCGACCAAACGAGCCTACATACGTCAATAAAATCGAAAGTGCAATTCTCTCGTTTCATCTCTATAAATCAATTGTTTATGCTTCTTTTTTCTTTTCCTTCTTTAAGGTCGGCTTGTTTTCTGTGATTGTTTTCTTCCCTTATCCGAGCCGGTTTTCGTATTTGTCTGATCTTTGACTGTTCCAATGTCTGTAGAGAAAAACCTCGGTGAGTGAAAAAGCACTGACAACGTTGTTTACCGATTTATTGTCTCTTTGAGTATATGAGCTCATGTTTATTGTGTCAGTGAAATGTACTTACTTACTTATACAATATGTCATCAAACCAACCATTGCCCCATTTTCGTTACGTTATTCCAGCTTACGTTACGCCTCGACTTTCCGCGTCACCGATACAGATCGATTGAGATTTACGTCTGCATATGCAGCTGAATCGTATCTTTCGTTGACTGTATTGCGTTCTCCAGAGCCGCAAGCTTCTTGAAAATGCTGAGAGTGCTCCGTTTTACGCATGAATTCTCGAGACTCAATTTCACTCACACTCGTTGTAAAACTCAACCGAGTCAATCATGGACTTTGCCGGAAGAAGAACACATAAAAAACATCAGGTGCTCGTGTGTTCTTTCATTTTCTCAGCATATTATTGGGTTGGGCAATTTTAATAAAGAACATATTCGATGTTTCATGTGATTTTATTTAATCTCCCGTACTCTGATATCGACTCATAAAACCATGAGGTACGTGCACTATTTATTTAAAATCTTTATTTCATTTACACATGGTTTCAATTAAATCAGGAGCCAGGCTGAATATTTTGAAAACGGCTCCGAATTTTGAAAAACGCTAAAACACTTTTTAGATTATTTTAGGGGGACATATTTTAAGGCTTTCACCGATTTTCAGGCATCCCAGGAAGAGAGAAAGTGGGAGATGCAATCCCTTAAATAGACAAATTCATCGCCCCTGATGGGGTGTCTGAAAATAGGTGACCCCCTAAAAATAACGAGTAATTTTTCAAAGATTATGGCTTTCTGGAATCACTCAATCAGGAATACCGAAATCTTTGAAAACTTACGTATTGAACCGCGCCTAGGTTAACCTAGGTGTTATTTTTCTGTGCACGTCGAGCAGAATTTAAATTCAAAGTCAGTTATTCAAAATTCGCGAATGCCGCGAAGGTTTAATTTTCGAGTGGGCGTTCAAAGGACTATATATTATATATTGGGTCTGTTGCAAACTTTTGCTACAGCGCTATAGAGTGTGCAATCTAATGTAAAATCGCCTGAAAAGTCCAATGCTGGCATCAGAAAGCAATGAAATGCAACAATAAACTCACAAAATGCGTTTAATGAAATCCAAGATGGCGGCAAAATATCGAGCAATCTGTATGCATGCACCACGAACATCCAAGGATAGCCAACCTCACAATATCCATCACAACCAATCACAACGTAAATAAACACATAACCTCTACCTGCAGTGAGGTTGTCAAAGTTGGCAATCCTTGGATGATCACGGTGCATACATTCAGATTCCTCGATATTTTGCCGCCATCTTGGATTTCGATAAACGCCTCTTGTGAGTTTAATATTGTATTTATTGACTTTATGATGCCACCAATGGACTTTTCAGGCGATTTTACATTGGAGTAAACACTTTTTATCGCTGTAGCAAAAGTTTGCAACAGACCCATTGGCCAGTTCGCGGTATCGTCTGTTTCAATAAAATGGCCTATAAGGCCGGTCTCTTGATCGAGCACAGCGGCAAAAAATCTATGGCCGAGAAACCGCTGCGTTGCAATATTGCGTTTTTACCTGACTCCCCATCGGACTTCTTATCCCGAACCCGAACAGAGTATAAAAAGTGATGAAGTGGTCCGTTTGTGCACGCATAAGCACTTCATTTGTGGGAATCCTATGATTGAACTACGTGCATAAGTGTGCGTTTGTTCGGATGTTTACTGTATGCGTTAGTGTCACCTCAAGTCTCAGCAGTAAGCACAACCTGATAAGATGAGACTGTGCGATAACGCTTGCATTTTGTTCAGATGGTGTTACTTTAGTGGCACTATTTACGCATTGCATTTTGGAGGAACTGAACGTTTTTAAGATTTGACGTTCCCATCATCTACAAACTATAGACTTGAGGTCAACGCTCTCCGAAAAATTGAACGCATTTATGTACCAATTTATTCCCAACCCCCCCCCCCCCTCCCCGAGGCGAGGAGAAGGGGAGAATTATGAACGCCGGCTGGGGAGGGTGGGTTGCAAATGGGGCACCCCCCCCCCCCTGATAGTTGGAAAATAACGGTTTTCACGACAATTTTCCCCCAAGATGAGCTAAAAACAAGTATAAACTTTTCATGTGCGAGAATTTGTTCTCCCCACCACCTTTGGAATTTTTTTTGGCAGCGCCCATGGGGACGATAAGAGGTGACAAGACAGTTTGTCCAACACATTTCTTCCAACGAACGTTTAGTCAGAAGTATTTTGTTCACATTCAATTTTATCCAATAGTTCTTGTCTAAACATTCATCGTCTTTTATACAAGAAAGCCCAACCTAACTTAGGCCGATGTATACATGATTTTTTGTCCTCAAAGACTTTTGTTAATATGCAAGAATTGGCAACTCTTAATACCGGCCACATTAACGAAATACCGACTGACCTTGAAAATTGTATGGAAAAACGAAAATTATTCTTTCTCGTCTTCTTTCTTTATTGCAGAGAATATTCGAAAATTAAACATCGATACTTATAAAATATATGTGCATTAACTAAAGTTTAAAAAAAGGATCGACGTGTAATATGCTTGGAGGTAATTTTTTTTTTTTTTTTGGACGAAACTTTAGAGTAGGAAAAATTATTCCTTAATTTGGACGGACACCAGCTTCGGTCAAAGAAATAACCGACCCATTTTACAACTTGGGACATTTTCTTACAAGTACATTGCTTTTCTGGAAGAATTTAACTGGTGGACAAATTAACCATATGGAACAAAAATGACATCGGACCAAATGAGCCTTTGGACAAAAACGATTGGACGAACTGTCCGGCCACCAATTTAGGGACTGCACGGACTGCACCTCCTCATACCATACCCCCACTCTTGGTGTAAAAAATAAAATCGGAAGAATCGATACTTAAATTGGAAAGTATTGCTTATTGGCGTTCAGCATGTTTCAATATGAATGCTTTACATCATCTAAGTGAATTCAGTATAAAGCATGATTTTAATACATAACCGTATGAGCCTGTGATAATGGGTCAGAAAGAACTTGCTCGTGATGGTTGAAAAAACCAGTACATGCTCATAATGATTGACCCACACGCATTTACGATTAATTGTTTAATTACTTTCTTGGACCACTTTTTTCCCAGCAATTATGATGATTTACATTTTTACCTCATTTGCGAAAAGCGTAATATTTCAACCTATTTTTAGCAAATGAAGTTGTAGAATTAACCGCGCTTAGAAACTAGAGAAATATTCACGCACTCTTGATGGTGTAAATGTGATCGTATATTCTTTGAAATATTCTGCTTTCAGTTGGATTTTGGTTTGAATGCTTAAAAACCACACGATTACACATTTAAAGAAATACACGCATGACAGCATTTATGTTCATGTGAAAGCAGAACAAATCGTGAATTATTGTCGTACAGTTTAATATTTTGAGTGTTGTGAGTCAAAAAATTGATCTCATAATAGCTCTCAAAACTAACACTTCAAGACTTCGACTTTCGTAATATTTTAAAAAACGAGTGGTAATTGAATATATTCTACTACGAGAGGTTTTCTTACAAGGTGTCCACTTTAGTCATCTATCTTGTTTTGAATTAATTTTTGAATTATTTTTTTTTTTTAAATTTCGACGACGCATGTCGTACACGCGTAACCTATATTTCTGAACATTCGGCGCATGGCGACTCACCCGCCCGTCTGCCTGGTTTAACTGCTAATGTTTCCAATCTATACTAGGATTCCAGTCGAAACTTTTACAGATTTCAATCCGATGGACAGCACTACTAATAGTCGCTTTTTGGAAAAGTCGTGTTTTTGGCATTTTAAATTGAAACCAAAGAAAAAACGCAAAATCAAATAACGTTAGCACCTGCAAAAAAAATAAAATGTATGGATATTTTGAGCTCAAAACGAGCAAAATTGGTTAAGAATTAAAGCCGTAAATTATGAAATTTGTTTCGCCATCATAAGCTTAGTGTGTGCAAGTGCATGATAGTATGTTTATCTGTTTCACTCGCACTTATATTGAGGCTCATGGAAAATGTCGTATTTCATAATTTCCAGCTTTATTTTTGAGTGTTTCCGCTTGAAACTTACAGGACATCTTTCTGAGGTATGTTTTCAGGTGCTGACGTTTTTCAAAGCACTTTTGGCGTGAATTCATCAATTTCAGTTAAAAAATTTTGACTTTTTTGAGCAGCACTGTAGGCGCTATTGATCGGATTAAAATCTGGACAAGCATTGTCTGGAATCACCTTAAACCTGAAACATCCTGCATAAAAATATACTTTCCAGGCCTAACTCAACATCCCCAAAAACATGTGTTTTTATATAACATTTTGTTTGTTCCGTTTTTTCTCTCTTTATTTTTCTTTGCTCCTTCCCTATCTTTATACTACGTTTATGAATAAAAACTGCTATCGTCTTCTCAAAATGGGTTTCCCAGGATGCACCACTCCTTTTACTTTCCTAACGACTTTTAAGTTAAGTGCGCGTGGCGGAGACGAGACATTGCCTAACATTCTGCCGGTTGCCACTTGCCCCAGCCTATAAGCTGAGCTCTAGAATGTTTTATTCGAGTAATATATCGCATCGCTTGCTGTGCGAGGAACTATAGTTCCAAATAAACTCTGATTCAATGATTTTTCCCTATATATAAAGCGCAAATTTTATTAATTTCATTATTTTTTTAAAGGAAATACACGCTATTAAATTAAACAATTGGTGCGAATTTTTTGTTGTTATGAATCGTCCTCAAAAATGCTTGATAAAGTCGGGTTCCACGGCTGAAATTGCCAAAATTTACCAAATATTACAGATTAAACGATGCATCTGGAGGCTGGAATCACCCACATTCTTGCCAGATTTCCACCCATTACACAACAAAAACAGGAAAATTTAGGTGACTCCAAACTCCAGATGCATATCGTTTAATCTGTAATATCTTGTTGATTTTGGCAAAAATAGCCGTGAAACCGGGCATAAGTAAGCCTTTTCGAGTACGTAGAATTCATAATTGCAAAAAAGTCGCATGAATTGTTCGATTCATCAGCATAAATGTTCGTTCAAAAATGCGATTATATGGAAAATACATTGAATCATAGAGTCTGTCTGGAACCAGAAGTCCCTCAGACGGCAATCGATTCGATATTTCGCTCTACTAAAACAGTCAATACATGTGATGAAGTCCGACCTCACATTATACCTGTGACCTGCTCGCTCTCTTACACGCGATGCGAGCGTAACTTCTCCGATAGCGAGATAAAAAACAATAGGCTGCTTAAATAAGCACCAACGCATACCCTGGCCCGCAAGATCGATAAAACAGTGATTACACGTTCGAGACTTTTTTGTTCAGTATTGCGACGCGGTGTTATGCGTAGTTTTTGCACTTTGGTGCTCGAGACAAAAGTTGAACCGGACTAAAGTCGAATCTCGAATTCTTCTTGCGATCCCACGAGTAAATATTTGACTCATGCATTAAATTATAGGAAACATATTAATTAATTAAACGAGCAAGGCTACGATTGCCGCACCGTGGGTTTAATTATTGCGAGGGTGAAGAAAGCAGACGACCGATTTCATCTTCTACGACGCGATGCGGTGATTTTTATACTTTGAATGAAGCGATTTCAAGAATGAAGTTCCCAAAAAAGTTTGGGATGAGCGTTATCCGGCTTTGATGTTAAGGCGTGTGCATTTGTCCAATTTGTGTGTCGACCAATCAGAATACCGGACTCATAACTTTTACGTTAGTTCTTGGACTACCTGGAAAAAAAAAAATAATGGGCGTTGAAGGACTTAAGGTCCTCCAGGACGTCTGGAGGACACTGGAAGGAACTTTTGAGAAAGTCCTGAATTGATCTGAAATGTCGTCTTATGACCTTAAAAAGGGGATCGGCGGGGAAAAAATTTTTGGACTTTACATCCGCAAATCACGATTTTTTTTCTCTCTCTCTTTTTTTGCCTGGTATCCGCATCATCTGCCCCATATATTTCTTGGATCTATAGCTCTGATGACCGATCATTTACTTTATAAATAACCCAATAGTTAAGATGATTCCAGGTGAAACTTTTCCAGATTGCAATCAGATGTAGACGGCTACCGGTTGTCAATTTTGGGAAAAGTTGTGTTTTTTTCATTTTAAATTGAAACCAAAGAAAAAACACAAAATCCAATAACGTCAGCACCTGCAAAATTTTTTTATAGACCCTTTGAGCCTATATTCTATAACGAGCAAAATATCTAATGATTCATATACTTTGCGAGGAAACGTGTTCTATTCGACTGCTGTTGATGTTTCAATTTTTCAAATAAATCATTCCACTGTGAGGTTGAGCAATTATGCGAGATGTTTTTTTATACAGAATTGCGCCAGAAAGGCTGATAAGCGCGATCTTCTCTAATTGATAGACAAATCTGCTTACTCCCCTTTTCGGCCCGATTTTTCCGGTTCAGAGAAAATCGATCGCAATAATATTATCGTCCTACTTAAAACATGGTTGCGGAGAGGGGAAAAGAAAAGAAATCAAATTAGATTGAATAAGCAAGCCAGTGTGTTCCTGGTCATCATTTTTAGTGTGAATTTGTAGATACCAAGCGGAAGTTCTTAAAAACTCGCGCTGTGCACTCATCGAATCAAGAAAGAAACAAGGAGAAGAAGAAGAAGAAAGAAATAGTGGTATTTAATGTTCTATCCAATTTTAGTGTACCTAAACTAGCAGAAAAAAATAAAAATAAAAAAATAAGATGGGTCTTGTCGTCCATGTGTAATTACATGTATCCTAAGACTCTGATATTAGACCTGTGCGTTCGATTAAAATTTCAATCGATTTGATCGACCAAAACATTTCGACATTTTTATCGCATTCCTGATCACCACATAGTATTAAAATGTTTGGGAAAGATTTAAACGTCTCCTTATAAATTTTGAAACAAAATTCCGATCGATCAAAGTTTCAAAATTTTGATGCATCCTTAGTTTGGTCGATCTTACAGACCTATTTAGAATCTGCAGTGGCGAGGCGTGAAATTTGGCAACAATGTATTTTCTCCATTTAAATTCACCAAAAAAGTCGAACACTTCAGTCATCGACGATGACCAGGCATTCCGACCTTTCTAATGTGTTTAAATGGGATGCACCTTGCCAAATCTCACGCCTCGCCACTGAGAATCTGAGCTGCAAGTATGAGTTAGCTTTGTTTCTAATGATAAAATAATCATGTCGGCGAGATTGAGATAATCTGTAAAAATCAATTTTTACCAGCTTTAATAAAGTTAATAGGTTTTGAATGAGTTGAAATAGATTTTGAAATGGTTATTCTGTAATATGATTTGAATGTGTACCACCGCACGTGTTTGATCTGTTTTGACCATGAAATGAGTGCGCATACTATTTGCCTAGGCATTTTACAAGCAGCTTTGTAACATTCCTGAGCATGCAAATTGTCTGCGACGGATGCATCGCAATTTAGAAGCCACTTCTGGCTCTCCATGACTATTAAGCTCTATCTTCCGCGAGAGTAAAATGCTGAATCAAAATTTATTTATAGGAGTGAGAAGAGAGGACATCTTTCTTTTCTTCAAGCTCGTGCAATCTGACAACATCATTTACACTTAAGTAAAACAATCGATTCTTGGTGATGCAATTTAGTTCAAAGCAAAATTTTATGGCCACACCAATTCGTCCAATCAATTTTCGTACAGCCACGATTTCGTCCGAGTAACTTAACTGAGAAGTATTTTTTGACCACACAAAGAATCAAAAATTCATCCACTTGCTTAGTGGTCCAAAAATGGCAGAGGAATGAAGGTGTTTTCAGTTTGAAAGAGTATACGCTTGACTTAAGCTTCTGAATCTTGTTTTGTTTTGTTTTGTTTGTTTGTTTGTTTTTTGCTTTTGTTGTTGTTGTTGTTGTTGTTGTTGTTGTTGTTTTTTTGTTTTTTTATTATCATCAAGAGTTTGAGTGTTTGAAAATGGGTCGAAATCAAACTTTGACCCTCGACATCTCGAAAAACAATTTGTGCGGCTCGAAGAGTTTTCTGGAACTTCCTGTTGTCAATGCACATTGCACAAGCAATATTTTCCTTCGATTACATTTATACATATGTATACTTCATCCTTGCATGCCTTCCAGTTCATTCATTTCCATGCCTTCTGCTTGCCCTCGATATAACCTCCTATTACTTATATATAGACTGCTATGTTCAGTCCATGTCTATAAGCGTGAACGTAAGATGCAAGGAAGAGAGAAAGAAAAAACAAAACAAACCAAAAAGAAAACAGAAAAAATAAATAAACAAAAAAACAAAATTTTTTTACCCGTTTCAAGTAACTTTGAAGCCATTTTAGAGAGTCAAGATTCAAGTATAAGGAGAAGTATCATAATTCGGCGCTCGAAAACGGTCAGCCTGTTATGGAGTGAGTTCATAAGAATCCCTGTATTTGCGGATCCAGGGGGGGGGGGTGAAGGGGCGACCGCCCCCCTCCTTCGCCCAAAAAAAATTGGTGGAAAGGGGAAAAGAGGGGAAAGGAAGTGGTAAACAAAGAGAAAAAAAAGGAAAAGAAGGTGGGGGCGAAAATCTCAAGTTCGCCCCCATCTCGCTCCTTCCGCGAGGGCTGGATCCGCCAATGGCAAAACGAAACACAATTTTCAGCGTTCAGACCCTCATTTTGGAAAATTCTTCAAGGTTTGATGTATCAAACACCTTAAAACGCACAATTTAGAGTACCTCGACCAATATAGCTTTAGGGCCTTTGAGGTAAGGATTCAAATATGTACATTTTTCTTCTTCTTCAAAATCCTTGAAATGGATATTTCTCTCTTAAACATCACAAGCAACACTTTAAGCAACGAAATTTCTCGAAACTTGCACATTTGAAAAATAAGCAAAGCCATGTAATGTCCTTCTATGAAATCACCGATGCTCTAATTTTAACCCTTTCATGCACTCTTTTTGCGATTTGACTCTTTTTTTTAGATTTTTTCGACTGTTAAAAAGAGGACAATTTCCTAAGAATTTTGTCAACATTTTCACACAATTTTTTGCAAAATGTTTATCTAAATTTCATTGAATCTAATGTTTTATAAAATGGTTCTTATGTGTACAACTTCCCGCACAAGCGGATCCAAGTTATTGTCCTTCTCTCTCTTCTCCCATTAGAATGCATGTGTTAGCAAAGGATAGAAGAGGGGGCGAAAATCATGTGACTGCCCCTAATCTGTCCTTTTCTATCATACGCGTTCTAATGGGAGAAGAGAGAGAAGGATAGATTCCTAGCGGATCCAAGTTATCGTCCTTCTCTCTCTTCTCCCATTAGAATGCATGTGTTAGCAAAGGATAGAAGAGGGGGCGAAGATCACGTGACTGCCCCTAATCTGTCCTTTTCTAACACACGCGTTCTAATGGGAGAAGAGAGAGAAGAATAGATTCCTGGATTTGCCAGTTATTTCCCGTGAAAGTTTTAAACGGTCGAAAGCATGGTTTGCCATGTTGCACGACTATTCTAGAAGCGTCATGAATTTTTCCACTTGCACCAACTTACTTCGGAGAGTGGCGATGTAATTATCAAATTATAGCAAGCTCCTATTCGTACGGTACGCACGAAAATTATGAAGAAACAAATTATGTAACTCGAAAGCTCATTAAATGTATATGTTTTCCTACCCGCCGCTTTCGCCACCACGCGGCCATTAGTGTGCAAGGTAAGTACTTGATGAAATGAAGTTAATGGCGATGTCAACGGTGGTAGGAAAATAACTTTCATCTCAATTTATGATAACATTGTGCATTAAATGCGAGGACATTGTTTACTGAATAAACACGGATGTAGCATTAATACCGTTTGTCGTCTGTATAAAACGGGTGTTGCTCCCAGGGCTGCCGTTTTGCGGATCTTTAGATTATTTTTTTTTTTTAAACTCACCGATGAATCCACCGGTTGAAAAAAAGATTACAATGTTCAGCTCAGCGCAGTATGAAGAATTAAAAATGCAGAGCTGCCTTTTGGTGCGTATTTAATTACATTGATTAATTCACCGATAATTCCACCAGTTTAGAAAATATTACATAGTTCAGTTCAGTTTATGACAAGCAAATATTCACATTTGTAACCTTTTCTCAATCAATGGAATCAACCGCTCTCAATTATCTAACATCCTCAATCTTTTCAAAGTCATTGACGACTCCACCAATTGAAAAAAAAACAACAAATACAGATTAGAGTATTTTCATGCATTAGAGTCATAAACTGAACTAAACTATGTAATCTTTTGGTCGACCGCACCGGTGGAATAATCAAATTAGTCAATTGAAAAATGTCAATAGAAATTAGCACACGTAAATAAAATGATCTGTAAACTTTTTTCGACTAATGATGTCGTCGGTGATGGGTATCAAAATTCCGATCATAATTTTTAAAAAAAAAAATCAATGGCGATTTTCCGCACCGGAGCCCGTAAAGATTACTGACCAGAGTATATTTTCGTGGGTTAAAGTCACCCTTTGTGTAATCTTTCTGACAACCGGTAGAATCGTCGCTAACCTAACCTAACCAACGTTAGTTAAAACTTAAAAACTCTCAACTTAACATTCGCGAATCGGCAACCCTGGTTTCTCCTTTTTTTAAATACATAAATATGTACAGAGTGTATTGATTTGTAGATAAAGTCAGCGCTGCTGTAAATAGATCGTTACCTGTTAGATTTTTCCTCTGAGCGTCAGTGTTGCCAGATTTTAGGTTAAAACCCATCTTCTTTTTACATTGATTCTCATATGGAACATATGCGGCCCTAAGTCACGCATCTAACGCGCCTGTCATATCGTAAGGTATCGTAATGTTGCCAGTTTTTAGGTTAAGTCCGTTTTCATTCATTGATTCTTACAGGACATAGATACGGCCCAAATGGCACAAACGGCACAAATGTGACGTGGCAACGCTGTCATATCTTTCAGTATCGCAGTGTTGCCAGATTTTAGGTTAAAATCCATATACAATTTACGTTGATTCTTACGGGAAATATACGGTCCAAAACCATACTTCTGGCAACACTGCTCAGCGAATCGACCAATAGTGGGTTGCAACTTTTAGCAGCGAAACGACGCGACGCGCGCTGATGCTCTGAAAACTCCCGACCAGTGGCGTTGCGTGCAATTTGGCTACAATGTAATCTATCCATTTAAACTCATGTAAAAGATCAAACTCAGGGGGTGCACAGTGCACAAGGAATATTCGATATATTTAATGAGTTTAAATGGAGCAGTTGCATTGTTGCCACATGGCACGCGACGCCACTGCTCCCGACCCTTCCTTCGCCAACCGAATGTTTTTGAAACTGAGTGAGCCACCGATGGTTGCTTTTAAGGCCGTCTGTTTGTACTATGTTTAGAAGGTGGATATTCTTGTACATTTTAAAAAGGGGTGGATTGTGAAATTGAGATTCTCTGTTTTCCTCAAGCAAGAAGAGAGAGAGAAGGGGGGGGGGGGGGGTCAGAAAATAAAGGAAAAGCTTCGCCTGGCGGAAGAGCAACAAAAGCTGAAGGAAGGAAGTGAATAAAGCGCAGAGGGAGGGAAGGGTGAGGGAAAATCGCTAAAAATAAGGCAATAATGGAAAGCCAGAAAGGAACACACAACAAGCAAATGTTTGTGTTTTTGGGTCAAGTAAAATTTAATTTTTTGGAAATTTTCGTAAATGCCCCTCATAAAAAAAATATTTTTTCTTAAAAAGCAGTGAAAATGTGTATGATTCTTTCCTTTTACTTCGCGGAGAGAAATTTTGATTTTGACGTTAATTTTTTTTCTTTGCTGATCATCTTTTTAATGTCAAAATGAGGCATTTCAGACCCATTCAAGACTTTTTTAAAATTTCCTCTAAATGCCCTCCGGACGTTCTGATGATGTTGAACGTCCATTTTTTTTCGCCGGGATCTGTTTACTGCATTCTACTTCAAGCAAAACTCTCGAGTATTTTAAACTGTTGATGTCTCGACCAAATCAATGATCGAATGAATTAAATTACTTTTTGGACAGAAAAATGTTTACGTACAATTACATTGGGCTCGAGCTATCTTTCGGACATCATTTTGTTTGGACGTTTGCAAAGTTTCATCCACTGAGAAAAATATTCCTGTTATAATTCAACTGGAATTCCGTCTATAGGAGAGTTTTAAACAGAATCCTTGTTAAAGTAACCGCAATTATTGTTGAAATAACTATAGAACCGGTGACTTTAACCTTTAGAATTCCAGTCACAGTTACCGGAATTGTGGTCAGGAAATAATCTATCAAATTTCATGTTACGGCAACAGGACATATTTCTCAGTGAATATTTAAATGGACAAAATATATAAATTAGATTAATACATTTTTGAAGAAAACTACTATGGACAAATGGTCCTTGATGAGCGGTCATATGTCATGTGCTAATCAATCCAGCCCCTTTTATCAAATTTTGAATTATTTATTCACCCCCTCCCTCCTTCCCTCTACCATTACATTCACTAAATCGCCGAATATCCCGTTACAAATATATTTCTACGGCTCGCACGCGAGTTGCAAGTCATCAACCGTTTAAAGTAATCTTACGTAAATAGTAAATACAAACAAGTCTGATCTGTACTTTGACTCGATGTGAATAAGATGCGTTACGGCAGACAACACGATTCAAATGATACCATTATCTGTACGTCCTTATCGAACATAAGTCTAATAACCAATGACGTCAGGGACGAGGCGAGCCCCCTGAGCTTTGAGTTCCACTCTCGAGTTGACTCGCGCACCCACACGACAAGATATACATCGAGCTTTAGGTCCGAACTCGAACGATTCTTTATTTATTACTCTCTTTATTTTCTGACTGTTTTAATTGTAGTTACGGTTTGTCAAACGAGGGTGAGAAAATTTAAGTAAACTGGATTTGGACCAGTCAGTGGCGGCTCGTAAACCTTATCACTGGTGAGGCGACAAATAATAAATCATTTCACGAAGGGGGTCTCGAGAGTGTGCCTCACCCAAGAAAAAGGGGTTTGGGGCCTTACCTAGAAAATTGTGCATACAATAAAATTATTTTAAATCATGAAATTCTAGAGGCTTTTAGCAGTATATCTACACGATGATTTGCCCACACTTGTATTCGTTAAAGTTAGTTTTAGGAATATTAGGAATTTGCATGATTTTTTTTTTCTCTCGATAATTTTTTACGAGTATATTATAATGATTATCAAAATGAAATTCAATGAAATTGAGAGAGTTAAAAATATTTACTGGCAGAAAAATGGAAGACCAAATTTAACTTCCTATTATTGCAGATTTTACTTATTTTCTGTCATATTTTAATTGCTCCGCCCCCCCTTCAAAATAGGTGAGGCGCCACAGCCTCACCCAACGAACCGCCCGCGCCACCATGATGGTTTGAACGGGTCAGTTTTGCTTTTAGCTTGCAGGGGCCAAATAATGGTGTGGCTTTGTGCCACTTACCGCAGTGGTCATCGTTACATGGTGGATTGGTGGGTGCTTCCTATCATGGGCGGATCTAAGACTTTGTCCTTCTTTATCTCTAGCGATTTGAACACATGTGTTAGAAAAGGACAGCAGAGGAGGCCATCACGTGACTTTAGCCCCTATCTCCGTCCTTGTCTACCGCCCGTGTTTGCTATGAGGGGCTTAAAACCCTCTTAACCCTTTATGGACCAAGCCCGAGTATACTCGTTTTTCTCCTCCAGTTTATTTCACATTGTTTCAGTCTTCATACCGCGGGATAAATGCGATTATCGAGGAAAACACCTACAAGATAAGATTTCTTCGGGCGCCTTCAACGCGTCGGATAGGCAATCCCAACTCCTCCGAGTATGAACAGTTAATTACCTTCCCCTTAATAAATGGAAGAGTGGCGTTCTTTTGAACAAACCTGGTACTTAGAGGGTTAAGTACACGCACCAGTCATCTATGAGGCATGGGTGGATACAGGAATTTATCTGTCTTTCTCACGGCTTTTTTTCCCTCTTTTACTTGAACCGCGCTAATTGTAGAAATCAATGTAGTCCACAAAACTAAATTTCACAAGAGGAACAATTGTCAAACCCAAATAAATTGTTTAAAAAATGTAACAAAAAATTGGTTAGGTTAGTTTAAGTGTTTTGTGGACTTAAAAAAAAAGAAATAAAATTTGTTTTCGAACTTTTAAAACAACTTTTTTTATTTCTCTGATGAATTTCAGTTTGGTTGTAAACTACTTTTGTTCCTTTGATGGGGCTCTTGCGAACTTTTGCTGTGAGCAAATGAATAGTCTATTCTGATGTAAAGACCAGCAAAACTCACGAAAATCACAGTAAAAAAGTGTAAAATTCAGTCATAAACTCACATAACTGCTATAATGGCAAGCTGGTAATGACGGTTCGACGCAGGTATCATGGGAGATTCCTGTCTATTACGTCACTTTCTCTACGGAAACACAGAAATAGGTCTCAATTTAGATAGGAATCTCCCATGGTACCTGCGCTGCGTCTCTTCCCCATTAAGCTCGATTCTGAGAGCGAATTTCGTGATTTTTTAGTGTGCTCATCGTCATTTTTACAGATTTTTATGCAAGAATCAACTCTTCAATCCCCTGTGGCAAAAGTTTGCAAGAACCCCATCAGCGGTTTACTTTTTTAACGTTATTTTCTGAAATATACAGATACAACTGAAATACCGATTGCCAAAGAGTAATTATAGAATGACTCACGCGTGGTCGATCTTTCCATCCTTTTCAAGTTTCTCCTTTTCATCGAATAGAACGTTCTTTCAACTTGTATGGATTTGTTTGCTTGGTCGAGGTTTATCAAAAGTGTAGGAGGGACGGCGGAGGAAGAGAAGAGGGGCGTAGAAGCATCAAAGGTCGAAAGAGGAAAGAAAAGAAAAGAAAAGGGGAAAAAAAGAAGTTTATTTTTCATCAATCAAAAGTCAAAATGGACAAGCGGGAGCTCGCTCGGGACTTCGAGATACACGTACTTACTGGTATAGGTTGGTTCAGGGATGAGCAGTGGGAGGAGGACGGGGAGGGGGGAGGGACGAGGCGATAGAGGGGGGGGCAGGGGGCGGTTGAGAAAACCGACAAGTTTCAGTCGGAGCTAGAGGAGGCTATTTTCCGAAGCTTTTTTATTTTTTTTTTTCCTACATCATTTTACGCCGTTGTTATTCGTGATACAAACAGTGTCTTTAAGATCTCCGTTTCTCATTCCGGGGTTTCGACCTTTCGAAGTCTCGAATGATGATACTAAAATAAAAGACCTTCGGTGCTCTCAAAATGTATCGCTCACTTTAATGAGTATGGGCGCGCGTAAACGGTGGACCCCAATTTAAGAACGATCTTTCGGAAGTTAGACAGTGGGTGGTAAACGGGGCAATAGAAAGCAATGACGAATCCAGGAAATTGTCCTTCCTTCTCTCTAGAGATTTGAATGCATGAGTTAGAGAAAGATAGAAAAAGAGGGAAAATCACGAGATTGTCCCTAATCTATCCTTCTCAAACGCACTCGATTTATTGGGATAAGAGAGAAAAAGATAGAATCCTGGACCCACCAATGATAGAGAGACAATCTCTAGGCTGTTTTTAATCACCCCCCTTCAATTCATGTCAATCAATCATATGAAAACTGATTTTCATTATTCAACGGTTGTGCATTTTATAACCTCACCCACACTGTTTGTTCGGGAACGCTGCATTGGCGTAGAGTGCAATTTGGCAACATTGCAGTTCGTCCATTTAAGCCCATGAAAAATATCGAATTCAAATGTGTTCAGTGAACACCTTTGAATTCGACCTTTCACATGGGTTTAAATGGAATCGATGCAACATTGCCAACTTGTACGCTACGCTACTGGAACGCTGGATAACACCCGAAACTCGGAATTCGTATCAGTTCCGGGAGGTGGAGGCAAAAATAGTGACTCAACAGTGAAATACAACAACAAACAACGCACCTGAACTGATTGGCGAGAAATGGTTTTGGTTACTCCAGGGGGGTGATCACGGAGGATCGTTTCGTTTTGGTATCGTTATCGTTATCGTTTACGTGTAACCTTATGGGTGGCTCAACTGGTCGAATCGTTTTGAGCCCTTCGAAACGATTGAAACGGACGATAGAAAGCGATGAGTCGCAGGCTGTCGTAATCTCGATCGTTTGAAGTAGGAAGAGGTGAGGAGGGGATCACCTGCGCGATCGAGTTGCGCAGAAGCAAGCCCATTTGATTTAATGCAAACGATAACGATAACGATACCAAAACGAAACGATCCTCCGTGATCACCCCCCAGCGTTTGATGTCCCGCGAAAAGTTCCGAGCATCAAATCTTCACCCGAAAAACTCATGTCAATATTCGATTGGAGAAAGTGCGTTGAATTTTATTTCAAAATAATCAAATGTCAATATGGATTTGCGACATCAGAAGAAGTTCAAGAACATCATTCAACATTCAACAACCTGTGATGATTGATTCCATCACTTTTAGCGTATAAAAACAAAGGGTTTTAGTAATGGTGACGTATAGATTGAAACATAGATTTTTCCATAAGACGTGAAAAAATTTTGTTTTTTCGGTTTATAAAAATGTTACTGTTGGTTTTTCTTGCGAAAAGTGCAAATTCACTGACTCAATTTAAGTTCCAATAGGAATCAATTCACGCACCGCCTTTTTAAATTATTTCACAATTTCGTGCACAATCTTGATTTTTATTTATGAAATCATGTCCGGGAAATTCCATGTTTCAATTCTCTGTGCGTCATCCGTTGAAAATGCCGTTATCTCTCACCCTTGCGCGTAAACGGCATTCTCGCTCATCTCATTGCTAAAATTGCTCACGGAGACATTTTAAGTGAATTTTTTTTTTTAAATACAACATTAGAGAGTAGAAAGAGATGGATGCAAACGAGGGTCACGTGAGAGTGAGAGAGATAGTTTGGAACTTTACTACGCGAGTTTCCTCACAGCTATTTGAGACCGATGCGTGCATTGTTGGGTGTTAGCGAACCGGTGCGGTGCCTTCTGTAATACACTACTAAAACCGTCTATAAAAATTCTCTGTGAGTGACCCCCCGCTCTGTCCAGTCTATTTTCGAAAGTGCCGTCACAAATCGTCCGGTGATAGAAGGCGCTGAGAAACACGAAGTCCGATCACCGTGTAAAAACTGCAATTTTCGAAAAATTTACTTAAAATAGAATCCTTCATTTTTCTAAAAACTTTTGTTCAGAGTTGCTTAAAAATGGTAGACAAAGAGGGGTAGAGAACTTCTGATAAGGGTGTGGAACTGAGAGGGAGGGAGACAAAATAAATCTTTTCGTCTATAGGGGATGCTCTGATGTACAGTTATCCGCGGTGTAAAAGAGAGGCGCAGACAGCAGACAAGCTCCAATGTGGGTCACGGGTCACGCGTCTATCATTGTCGGAAACCGGTAAGTATTCTAGTTTCCGGTCCAATTTACCGCCCTACTACCGGTGCATCGGTGAAAGCTTCTGTCCATTTCAACCGTTGCAAGTTCAACGAGAGGGTAGATATGGCGCGAGAGCTATTGCGCAGCCAGTCAAGTGCAACAACTCTTGCTACCTGTTGATCTGTTTCCGTCGCACCCTTCCCCCTCCACCCAACCCCTCCTCCATCCTCTCAACCCACCCGCACCCCCCTCTCACACGAACCCCAACCATCCCTCCCCCCACATCCCATTCTAGAATCATATCGTGCTAATAAATGGAAAATGGAAAGCAAGGTTTAAAATTAATCGATACACCAACAGTTTCGACAACATTTCTCATACAGAGGTGATGGGATCAATTAAATTTGAAGGGGTGGATTGGGAAGTCGCATTTTGCAAATTTGTTTTTGTTTTTTTTTTGGGCTTCTCAATATTTCTAAGCCCCTGATGCGGTCCGCCTAAGAATTCTTACTAAAATATTGATTATTTTGTAAAACAAACAAAACAAACAAAACAAACAATTTTTTTTTTTTTTTTTTTCAGGCAAAACTGGAAAAAAACCGCTCTAAACCGATTCTTTCAGAGGTCTGATGCAGCTGGTGTACACCGGTTAAGCAGAGATTCATTTCCGTTTTTGCCTATAAAGCACGTATTTTATCAAATTTTTAGTATTTTTAGTAAGAAATGAGAGAAACGGTAGTTGATTAATTAAAAAAAAAAAAAAAAACGTGTTATCCAGTATATGCAGCCTATCTGGAGAATTCTAATACGCTCCCAACTTCAAGTACAAAATGCCTGATAAGCATGCAAAGTCGGTTGCAAGCATATCAACAGTATTTTCAGGTTGGAATCCATCAATGCAATAAAATCTGCGGGAGCCGCTTGTTTGGTAACAGAATTCAGCGTTTGAAAAGGATCCGATGTCTTACAGCAAATCTCGTGAGGAAAACAGTTCGTTGGATTGATTCGTTGGGGCTCTTCCAAACTTTTGCTGTGAGCAAATGGATAGTCCATTCTGAAGTAAAAACCAGCAAAAATCACGAAAATCACACTGAGAACGTTTAATTAATATTCAGTAATAAACCTACATAACTACTTAAATGGCAAGATCGTAATGGCGGTTCAACGCAGGTATCATGAGAGATTCCATCTAATATGCCACTTTCTCTTTGGAAACACAGAGGTATGTTTCAATTTAGACAGCAATATCCCATGATACCTGCGTCAAACCGCCATTAAGCTCGATTCGGAGAGTGAATTTCATGATTTTTTAGTGTACTCATCGTCATTTTTACAGGTTTTTATGCAAGAATCAACTCTTCAATCCCGTGTAACAAATGTTCGCAAGAGCCTTATTCTGGTTGGTTGTGACGTTGCATGCACTGAAACAATCTATTCAATGTCTCCCTCAAATCTCCCGATCTGAAAGTTTCATGCAAATTGAGCACCACATCTGAATTTTAGGCTGGCGGATAGTTAAGTTAATTTGATAACTTCCAAATATATGCAGAAAACATTACTTTTATGACTCTTGGACCATTTTGAACATGGTCTGATAAAACAAAACGTGACGTCATACCATGATTCACCTCTGTAAATCGACAAACCAGAGCTAAATTTTTATCATTGGCAGAGCGTGCAATCCGGTAACGGAAAATCTATAGGGATCGGCGATGACTATCAAATTAGCAGTGGCGTAGCGTGCAATCTGTCAACGTTGCAGTTCCTTCATTTCAGCCCATGAAAAAGATCGAACTATTGGTTGTTTGGTGAAATCCTTTGCGATCGACCTATTACATGGGTTTAAATGGATACAGTTCAACATTGCTAAATTGCACGCTACGCCATTGAATTAGACCTTTTGTCTGGGTTCAAATGGACAACATGTTACGAATTGCCAGATAGCACACTTCGCCACTGATTTTTATTGTTCTGTCTTGTTTCCATACAGCTTATAGGTCTTGAGATTATAATGCCACTGTGTAATTATCCAAATTTTCATACCAAGGTAATTACTAATTATTGAATAACTAGTGACGTTTTTATTTTGTTTTTCTTTGAAGCTTTTGTTTTTGACAACCAGAATTATATTGGGAACGGTTTCGATAGTTTGAAAACCTGCTTGTGACCAGTGTCGTGGCGTGCTAAATCTAGCAATGCAGTATTCCAATGAAGAATAACAAACTATAAGGGGTTTACGAACACTCTCGAATTTTACCTTTTGCATGCAAGGGCTCAAATGAGTAAAATGCAACGTTGCCAAATTGCATGTAACGCTGTTGCTTATGTGACTGATGTGTTTCGATGAGAGGACTTTCTTTTGAAATCAGTGGCGTAGCGCACAAATTGGCAACGTTGCAATGTATACATTAAACCCATGTATAAGGTCGAATGCGAAGGTTTTCACCGAACACCCATTAGTTCGATATTTTTCATGAGTTTATATGGAATCATTACAACGCTGCCAAATTGCACGCTACGCCACTGTTTGAAAGTCATAGTACATAGTGTTTTTTCCTTCATTTTCCTCTTCGTTAACTTCAATTACTCATTAATTATTTGGACCTTGTTCACATGTCTTTTGATAACGGATAACAATACGGAGTAGGTGCAGGATCTATTCGGATGAAACTGATATAACGATGGACGACGGCTCAGTATTCATGCAGTCCTTTGAGGTAAAACAACAAGAAGAGCTCATAAACTAACGATTTTAAGGTTAGGTTAGGATGTAGTATAGGATGTTAGGATGTATTTGTATAGAATAAATATCTCAGCTGTTGAATGAGTAATAACTTGAAACTTCCACGGCTTCTTCGTGGAACAGAAGTTTTTGGATAGTTCAATTGTTTTTTCGTTTTTTTTTTTTTTCCATTGCACTAAAGTACAGGAAGTTATGATGGTTACAAAACGAGAAAACTCCCAGAATTTTAACGGACCTAATGAAATTAAAAACTGAGTGGAGAACTTACATTCTCGATGTTTGGAAAGGGAGGAACGCTTTTAGAAATTTGTAATCTTTGTAATCTGAAATCTTTGTTTCAGCGAGCTCGCAACTTGTTGCTCCTTTTCCAAAATAGGAAAATCCATTTAAAACAGTAATAACTTATCGGAAAAGAAAAGATAGCTAGACAAAACTGGTGTAAGTATACATTACAAATAGTCAAGAGTCTAGAAGTAGGCTTCCGCTGCGATGCGTGATGTAAGTATCGCCGACAAGCAACAATCTGTGTTCTTATGAACTAAATGTGATCAATGTATTTCAATTTCGCTTATACATTAATGGATGGGATAGTGCTAACCAATGGAATTAGGGAGGCTTGTAATACCAAGAATGGATGCTATTTCTACTTAATTCGCCCTGATTTTTTGCAAGGGTCCACTTTTTTGCATTTTTCGTGATTAAGTTTAAACTGTGAAAAAAAAAAAAAAAAACCTAGGATCTTTCGATCAAAACTAAAGCAAAATTCGAACTCGATAGATCAATTTACATCGGAAAACACGTGTAATACGCGGATCGAGGTCTGATAATTCCCTATAGTATAACAATTTCATAAAATCTGCCTCAATTTTCTATGTAAAGTCACACGGAAATCAAAGTGATTTACATGGCAAATTGAAACATAGGTCATGGGACTTTTTAGTAGAGTTGTTAGTAGGTTGTAGAAAAAAAACACCTAGTTTTGTGTTTAGGGATCCTAGTTTTGTGCTCATTGAGGTCGAAGAACTACGCAGCATATGCGTAAAAATCAGATTCTAATACGGTAGTTTCAGGTAAAAATGTGGTTGTTTTGAGGTTATCTTACCTGATGAGGTTTAACACGGCAGTCATGCTGAAGGTAGGTTTGATTTCTTTTACAGCTTACGAGAACTGAGAGCAACACAAATGGTAAGACAGGAAGGACGGAAGGAAAAACACACACAATTTAACCAGATATTACATGTTATTAATCACGGAGGAACACACTTGATTTACACTATACGCGACACCGGTGGCACAACGAGATAAAAATTGGCGATAATATTATCGATCGGTTGTCAAAAAAGAAGAAAAAAAAAACGAGACAGAGAGAAGAAACAAAACAACAGTCTATAGCGCGGTTCTTTCAATCTATGCACAATTTATTGTTGGCGACAGGCATGGTGTCAGAAATGACCACTGTGCTATATTGGGGGGTAGCGGGGGTGGAACAAGAGGCAACAAGGGCGGCCCTGACCAGTTCCTTTCGCAAGGGATGATCAACTGAATGATTGAATGGAGATGCGTTATGAAGGCGTGTACGCATTGACGCGTTCTCGTCTTAAATGTGAACGATGAACCCCCGGATAACAAGGATGCCAAACGTAAATAAAAATCCCTAGAGTTTGTTTATATACGATTATGGATGGAAGATTTGGAATTGTTTTCGATGAATGCGGCAGTTTTGGCCTGAGGTTTGCCGTGACAAGGTTGCCAGCTTCAGGATGAACCGGTAGCGTATTTTTGGAAGCAAAGCGCGTGGTATCAGGAACCCCCCTCCCACCACAACATTTGATATCAATATAATAGGAAGTTGCTCGCCGAACGTTTTATGTTTTTATATTTCAAATCATACTGCGAACAAATTGTGTTGGTTTACTAATTTTAAAAGTGGTTAAAACAAGCGTTACGTATGAAATTGAGAATGGATGCTCCGTCCCTTAGGTTTAGTTGGTTTCGTTTGTTTTTTTTTTATTATTTATTTTTATTTTTTTTTTTATTTTTTTTTTATTAAAACATCGTTCCCTTTATGGATAGGGCAACTAAAAATATAACGCAGTTCCATTTTAAAATTACTGACAATACTGACATCATAAATCGCGGTGTTGAGAGAGAGAGAGAGAGAGAGAGAGAGAGAGAGAGAGAGAGAGAGAGAGAGAGAGAGAGAGAGAGAGAGAGAGAGAGAGAGAGAGAGAGAGAGAGAGAGAGAGGGGGGGAGGGGGTAGAAATGACTAAATATGAATTAAAATGATTAATTATTGATATTTTTTAAATATTAGAAACCAGCATTACTGATATAATAAAGCGAAAAAAAAAAAAAAAAAAAAAAAAAAAAAAAAAAAAATGGAAATCTACCGAAAAATGATCGATATATGGAACATATGTATATCTCATCGACTATTTATTTCGTGAGACCCGGCAACGTTGCTTTCGTCACATCAGCCCCGCTATTCATCGGTACCGGACGAACAGTGGGCGACAACAACCAACGAGTCAACAATAGAGGCGGTGACAGTGATACTCCGAAATGCATTCTCGAAAATTTTCCATCAGAGCTATGGCTAATTCGTGCATTTTCTCGCGGAAACTTCTGTCTCTCTCTCTCTCTCTCTCTCTCTTCCCCCTCTCTCCCTCTCCCTCTCTCTGTTCGCAGTTCCATCCGCGCGCAGAACCATTGACCACTGAGCCAGCCGGCCGGTCGGGTCACCACCACCACCGGCGGCACGGCAGTGACCACTTCAATGATGTCCAATCGTGAGATAAATAGTTGGTGAGTCAAGGTCGAAGGTTGCCCGAAAAATTTCAAAACAAACAAGAATAACGGTTCTGACCTTGCTCTTGATCTGTGCATGTGAGTGAGTGAGTGTGTGTTTGTGTGTGCGTGTGTGCGTGTGCCCACTTCACACCACATCGCACGCACTGCTGCTGTGTGTTCGAGATCTGTTGCATGCGCAGTGCATCGCAATGCAATCGCGTATCTATTCAATAATGTGAACCTAGATTGTTATTCCGATGTTGTCAACTCGGCAATTATACGCGACATCATTGTATACATATGCTGTATGGAGCAAACTTAACACTCAAATAGACAGAGTCCAGTGGCAAAGTGTGCTACCTGCCAACGTGACATTCAATCAAATTGAACCCAGAGAAAATATTGAATTCGATGGTTATTGGTTATCGCTGATCCTGATAGATAGTTCAATATTTTTCGTCACTTTTAATGAACCATAAACAAAGTTGCCACATTGTACGCTTTACTACGGATATAAACAAAGACTTCTAATACTATATAGACTGGACATAACGCCTGCCCATTGAAGCCGATCGGTAGGCAACCACGATTACAGTATGTGCTAAGATTTTCGGAAATACATTGATTCAAATGGGAAAATTGACTTTTTTAAAAAAAATTAATTAAAAATACCAAAAGAAAATATTTTTTCATAAGACTTGGTACCATTTGAAAACTCATGATATGCGCGCAGATTCCAGTTTGGGCCGGTTTGTATACCGTTTTTTCAATCGTAAACATTCTACAGAGGCTCAAAGTTGGGTCAATTTTCCTCGATTCTATGGGGTGTTCCACCGTTTCGGTACCCCGCTAAGACAACCTACATAGCTGTATATACTCAATTTTACGTAATCTATGTTATGATTAAAGTTATAATTATTGTGTGTCCCAATAATTTATCGCATAAATTTGATTTTTTGAGCTGTATCCATTAAAAAACGGTACAAAGAAAACAGTTTTATGAAACACCCTGTAGAAAATCGGTATCTAACTTTATGCCCCTGTAGAATGTTTCTCGTTAAAAAATCACATGTAAAACCGGCCAGAGCTGGAATCTGCACATCATGAGCTTTCAAATGGTACCAAGTTGTATGGAAAAATATTTTTTCTAGTATTTTTAATTAATTTAAAAAAAAAGTAATTTTCCCCTTTACTTCAATGTATTTCTGAAAATCTTAGCACATACTGTAATCGTGGTTGCGGCGTAGCCAGGCGCAACATGCGATTTTTTTTGTCCCACTCTTCCACTTCACTTTCCCCGCCCTAAAATCGGCCTTATGTCCAGTCTAGATAGTATTAGAAGTCTTTGGTCCGTCGCCGCGTCGCATGCACTTCGGCAACATCGAGGCCTCTTACAGTGTACCCCTTCTTATTGATATTTTATGTGAGTTCAAATGAACGAAATCTAGCGTTGCCAGATTGCAGGTTTTCTGTCTCTGTAAACAGAGCGAACAGATTTCGATATGAAGCGGATATAGAGCCAAAACTAGAAATGGCGACGGTCCAAAGTTGCAAAACTTTCGGTGAGATTTCATTTTTATCTGGCAGCTGTTTTTTCTTTAAGTTTTATTTTTCCGTTTCAAAACTGCACGGGAAGATCATGATAAGTCTTTTGCCGTGTTTTATTCATTTTGCACCTTTTCTGTTGTCCAAAAGAAAGTACACAAAAGAATTTTCCTGGATTCTTCATTATAACAAAAAGTAACGTTGTCAACAATTTATTCCCCTCGACAAATTCTGATTTCGTTAAATTTTTCTGTAAAAAAGAAAAAAAATGAAAGGATCGTTGCAAAAATATTGTGACATTGCAAGTTACTTACCATGTTTTTCCGTGTATATTCTTAATCCGTATCAAACTGTTTGCGACCATTTTTTGCGTGATGAGAAAGTTATTAAAAAATGAAAGAAAAAAAAATTCAAAAATAAAAATAAATGAGAAAAGTATCAATTTTTTTTCAGCTTTCACTTTGTTTTGTTTTGTTTTTTAAGTTTTTGTTCTACTGATAAGTCATGGAAATCATTGATGAAAAAAGAGAGAAAGGAACTTTCAAACGAAAAGTGGAAACGTTAGAACTGTGTTACATGTTAGGTTAGGTTAGGTTAGGTAAGGTATCAGTTTTGATAGTGATTTGATTTGAAACGTATGTAGTTTGCATGAATAATATCGAAATTTGATTGGATAGTTGCAAAATTAATGTACCATTGCAAGTTGCTTACCATGTTTTTTCCGTGTATATTCTTAATCCGTATCAAACTGTTTGCGACCTTTTGTTGCGTGATGAGAAAGTTATTAAAAAAAAGAAAGAAAAAAAAAACATTAAAAAATAAAAATAAATTAGATTAGTATCAATTTTTTTCAGTTTTCACTTTGTTTTGTATTTGTTGGTTTTTTTTTCGTTTTTGTTCTATTGATAAGTCATGAAAATCATTGATGAAAAAAGAGAAAAAGGAACTTTCAAACGAAAAGTGGAAACGCTAGAATGGTGTTATATATTAGGTTAGGTTAGGTTAGGTATCATTTTTGATAGTGATTTGATTTGAAACGTATGTAGTTTGCATGGATCGTATCGAAAATTTGACTGAAAATAACGATACGGTATGATGTAATCTCCGATTCATTTTAAGTAAACAGTATTGCTAAATCCCCAATCTTTTTTGCTAAATCAGCACTTCATAAGACGCAAATTTTGCGATTTTTGGTTTTTATTTTTTTGTTCCTTTTTTGCAGTTTAAACATTAATATTTTTTCTTTGCTCCTCAACGTAAAGGAATATATAGAACGATAATATAATAACCCTTTCCACTCTCGAGCCGTTTATGTTTTCTTTTAGTTGCTTTGATATTTTTTTATGATATTTTTTTTTTTTTTAATTATTTCTTTATTTTATGTTTGTTAAAAAATCAAATTATTTTATTTTATTTTACTTTTTTTATTTTATTTTAATTTTTTTATATTATTGTAATTTTTTATTTTATTTTAACTGCTACCTAATTTTTTTCATTTTATTTTAACTTTTTTATTTAATTTTTTATTTTATTTATCTATTTATTTTTTATATATTTTTTTTATTTGTTTGTTTGTTTTATTTTACTTTTATTTCCTTTGTTTTAAATTAATTTATTTTATTTTATTTTAAAATGTTTTATTTTTTACGTTGTTTTCATTTGTTTTATTTTATTATAACTTTTTTTATGTTATTTTAATTGTCTTTTTTTTTCGTTTTTTTGTATTTTCAATTTATTTTCTTTCCTGTGCTGACTTTTGTTGGATGGATTTGAAATTAGAGTGGAACTCAACAATTTTTTTTTGTCGAATATATCCGACATCGGAGTGGAAAGGGATAAAAAAGATAATCTCGCCGTCATAATATGAAATAAAGCTAAATTCTGTTTTATGTTGGACGGTCAGGACGTATCGTTCAATCGGGCAACGTTATCTGCCGATGCTTTGTCACTGGCAATGAACTTGTTGTCAGTAGAAATCAAAGGGTGCTATTTAAATACATTTTCCGTGCTCAAGATTATTTCGAGCGTTGCCCATCATTGTTTAAATTCTCCGTTGACAGGCCTCTATAACGTGAAGCAGTGGCGCGGCGTGGATTGCCATTTGACAACATTGCGTTTTGTAAATTTAAACTTATAGGTAAAACAATACAAACAATAGAACAATAGATTTTTGTGGAGGCTGACAGCCTCTTGGATAATTTATTATTTTACATATGTTTAGATGGGAGAGCAGTAGCGTAGCGTGCAACTTGGCAACGTTGAAATGTTTCCATTTAAACCCATGTAAAAGGTCGAATGCGAAGGCGTTTCACTGAACACCCATTAGTTCGATCTTTTTAATGGATTTAAATGGACACATTACAATGTTGCCAATCTGCACGCTACGCCACTTTGGGAGAATGCCATTGTTACCATATTGCACGCGCCACCATTTTGATGGGTGCACGCAGTGACAGAGCAGTCATTCTGTTCATTCTTAATCACATTTTTTTTTATTACATCGACGATTCCACCGATTGAGAAAAGATTACCAGATGCGAGTATTTTGTGCATTACAGTTAAACATTGAACTGAACTGTGTTATCTTTTCTTAACCGGAGGAATCATCGGTGCATTAAAAAGAATGACATTAAATATACACGAACGGCGGCACTGTGCAGTGAAAACCCTCAACTTTGACCTGTGCAGTGGCACACATGAGTTTTGATGAAAAAAATGCAACGTTGCAAAATCGTACGCTTCGGTAATAGTTTTTGATGGCCATCTATTGACTTGCACTTACAATGGGAGGCTCAGAAGTCGCCGCCTCCGATTTTGAAAACAATTGCACGAAAATGTAGCTAAAGTAAAACTGTTAGACCCGTGTTTCTCACTTTTTGCCAATGGGCCTTCCTAAAGCGTCAGGAATTTTTTGAAAGTTGCCGAAATTCACGTAAAATACCCGAGCGGAGAGCGTTCCGAATATTTACGTGAATTTCGGCAACTTTCAGAAAATTCCTGACGCTTTAGGAAGGCCCATTGGCAAAAAGTGAGAAACACGGGTCTAACAGTTTTACTTTAGCTACACTTTCGTGCAATTGTCTTCAAAATCGGAGGCGGCGACTTCTGAGCCTCCCCTTGTTAGCTCTATCTAGCGGCGTTCTATGGTCAGGGCAGTGGCAAGGCGTGAAATTTTGCAAAAATGTATTTTCTCCATTTTAAGTCACCAAAAAAGTCGAACGCTTCAGTCATCGGCGATGACCTTTCTAATGTGTTTAAATGGGGGGGGGGGGAAGGAACGTTGCCAAATCGCACGCCTCGCCACTGAGTCAGGGATCGAAAAAAAAAGGGCCAAAAATCAGGGGAAAAAATCATACAAAATCATCGTTTTTGCCCATTTACGCTTAGTTCAAAATTGACTTATCTCATGGTTTAAACTGCTTGTTAAAAGTGTTTTCTGTGATAAAAAGTAGCATTGGAAAGTTAATATATGTATGATAATTTGATGAAAAATCGCTTCTCTGGTTTTTGGCCACTTCTTCACAATCGGAGATAAGGCGCAAAGAGAAAAGAGAGGAAGTCCTTGTTGAACTCCTACAAATAATTAAGTAGGCAAAACAGCACCTTATAGAGTCCGAACATTCATTAACTAATGTATAAGTACCCCTAGCAGAACCACCCTTTTTCGAGTCCTAAGGTATTTTTTTCAATTCACCGATGATTCCACAGATTGGCAAAAGTATATCACACATTTATAATAGTTCAGTGATATGCGACTGTGACGCACAAACATATTTTAACGTGTAATAATTTGTCAACCAATACAGGGTGTACAAGACCACCCGGATCAGGCATTTTTCTTGAAAACCACTCAACCAAATGATTTGAAACAGGGAATCAACCTCAAATTTTTCATTTTTGATACTTTCAAAAGCCCTCGACAGCCCCTTGGGGCCCACTCGGGGGGGGGGGGGTTTCAAACACATTTTTCAAGTTTTATCGAAGAAGTCTCCAATAACGATAGAAAAATTATTAATTAGAATTAAATTATGATTACCGATGATTCCACAGATTGGCAAAAGTATCACACATTTATAATAGTTCAGTGATATGCGACTGAGACGCAAAAACATATTTTAACGTGTAATAATTTGTCAACCAATACATATAATAATCGGATGATTATCAAAACTGAAAGGATGTCCTTGAGGATGAAAAATTGAACACAAGCGTCTGAAAGCAAGCTTGAATTAACTCAATTAGTCCGTATACATTCAACAAAAATAGTGTATTTAAAAGTTTCCTCGATATAAACATTATGGCTAAAAATCGAGTTTAATGACTCTTCGATACAGAACAAACATTAAAGGAACAATAAAGAGAGAGAAGAGAAAGGAGTTGGAAATTGAGGCCACCTCCGACAGAAAAGCCCATAAAACAGTAGGGGTGCTTTTTCGAGAAAATAAGCCTTACGATCTCATTAAAGTTTACTCGGATGAGCACACTTATTCTTTTATGGGACCCCTTTCTGGATACGGCCTCAATGAAGCTCAAGGCAAAAAGGGACAGAATAAATATTTACAAAATCACATTTAAAATAATGAATTATCATTCCTATAAACTTGCCCCGTCTTTTGTGACACGCAAGCAAATAAATTAAAATTTCCAAACAAAATCTATCTTCACGGGGGAAAAATGGTAGAATTTACCATGTCTTCAAAGCTCATTTTGAAGCCTGCCAGAGAGTATATGGTAAATTTCACTAGATTATGGTATAATGTGCCAACGGATTAACTTACTTTACCACAAAGTGCGTTGCATTTACCATTACGGTGAAATTTACCGTGCTTTCTAGCCAGCGCCAAAATCAGCTATGTAGATGGTAAATTTTACTTTTTTCCGTGTTGTTTAAAAATATAAGAATCTCAAAGCAGTTTTATGATATTTAATTAGAAAAAATGGAATGTGATTGAGGATATGCGCCTCGTTTTTGGTCTAATTTTAAACTTATGTTCTATTTTATCTGCATTCAATACGAATCAATAAAAATAAAATGACGAAGGATTGGCGTGCGACTAATATCTAAAACATGATAATGGGAAACTTTTAACAAATAAATAGGCAGACGACACTTCGTAAGACTAAAAGTAAACACATATCGTATACCTAAAAAGGCACACAAAGTGAGACTGTACAGAAAAAAAATGGTCATCGGTAGCGCTTAAATATCATTAGCTATTTCAAAAATAATACTTAACTATACATCAATTGAGGACCTGGATAAAATAAGTAAATGTGTATTGAAAAGTTGGAAATGTCTCCACAAACACTATGATACAATGGAATATTTTTCTTGGTGAGCTTTCAAAATTTGAGGATTCGTTTGCAGTCCTAGCAATCCGATGCATACAAAATCTATCATGCACTGGATTTTCTTTCATTTTTGAAAAATTCCCACTTTTTAAAAAAAGTTCTTAAACATGCATAGTTTTAATAACTGTATAAGATTGAGTCAATTTTGAAGTTAATGTTGGTATCGCCGAAGAAGGAAAAGTACTGACCACAACTCTTTCATATAAGATCGGTATAAACTTCAAAAATGCTTTACTGACTGTAACTTTTGGCTCTTATATTTGGAATCAAGCTCTGATTGGTATCTTTTTGAATTGGGGGTCAGAGTTGAATGATTTGCTTACTTAGTAGGATTCGGTTTTGGATCTGGTTTTGGATCTGGTTTTGGATCTGGCTTTGGATCTGGCTTTGGATCTGGTTTAGGTTCTGGCGCTTCATAATCGTAAGGCTTTTCGTCTCGGCTTTTTTCGCTGACCTAAAAAAGGGGCAAATAAAGGAAAATAGTCGAGGAAATTTAAAATACAAAATTACAACGAAATTAATGAAAAAGAACAATGTATAGAAAAAACTGAAAAAAAAAACACTTTGATGGCTTTGAATAAAACTTTTAGTAGAAAAATGCCCAGCAAAAGACTTTGGTTCAACCAAATCTTTAGTCATGGAAGTAGCTAGAAAAATTTCTAGAGAGGCGCCAAGTTTGGAAATCCCCACTGAAAGGTCTGGGAGAAGTACCTCCCAGCTCGAGGGGGGGGGGGCCTTTCCCGAAAATTTTGCCAATTTAGCCGCTCTGATACGTGATTACAGGCTATTTTTACCTCGCAAATGATAAAGAAATGAACTCTCGCGCAAAGTGTAATGTAATGTTCCTTTGCCATTAAAAAAAACTGATCTAATTCGAAAAAATGAATCTTAATTTTTTTTGCTACTCGTAAATTCCAATAACAATAATAACATCACGGAGCACGAAAAAAAGGAAAAGAAGGACCTTTAGAACCAATTTCTCTCTCGATTTACTCCGTTGAATCACCAATATAGTAAAAATATGTAAGAACTTCGTGCCTATTAACAGTGTTCTTTATTTCGTTTTTCTTTTCAAAATAATTTGTTTCTCTTTCAATTATTACCTACTGCATTTTGTTTATCAACATCAGATTTTCTGGGGGGCCTGCCCCTCCCCTCCCCCAATTCTGGAATCATATTATGATGTTTTATAAAACTTACCTTTTCGACTTGGCTCATCACTCGCGCGAAATTTTGTCCTGCCAATTTTTTCAGGTCCGACTCACTCCATGGCTGAGCTTTTTCAATTCCTTCGGCCAACTTATCGAACAGGTCAGGAAACTCTGTTGGACTCTTGAGAACTGGCTTAGCTCTGGAAAAAAACAATAAAATTATACATCCAACTTAATTTTTTTTCTAGAAAAACGTTGAGTTTACTCATACTTTTGCTCTCCCCCCCCGGACTAAATCATGTACAATATACAATATGTACAATATACAATATGTACAATACATAATAGTACAAATAGGGAATTTTAGTTGGCGCAATACACTTATAAGCTCTTAAATCCAGGTTGATTTTCTCAGTTAGAATCATACTCTGTTCAGGATAAGAAGAAACTTGTTATTCAGGTACTTTGCACCAAACGTTTGAATTCAAGCAGTTGCTCTCACTCGGACTCTGTCCGACTGGAATCCCATCGGGACGAAGCAATATCAAAAATAGTCTGACTATGAATTTTATCTGTAAAAAAGTCAAGTTAAGAACGATCACAGATATGTCAAAGTGGATGGAAATTCGGACCAAAAGGTTGGTAAAATTTTTTGTAATTGACTCCTCACCACCATTGGAGATTTATTTTGGTAATAAAGTATGCATGGGTGTAATTTAATTGAAATCTATAAAAATAAAATCTCCGAAGGTGGCGTGGAGTCAATCACGACTAATTTTGGCGAGTTACGATCCTTGGGACCAAAATTTCATCAATTTTGTAGTATCGATAGCCGTTTCTAACTTGATTTTTGCACAGATAAGATCCGTAGTCAGGCTATTCTCAGTATTGCTTCGTCGCGATGGAGGGTCCAGTCGGACAGACGCCGTGTGAGCGCAATTGCTTTAATTCAAAGGTTCGGATCTTGCAAAGTAGTGTTTTTTCTACGTGAATCGTAAAGTTTCTTCTTATCCTGACCATAGTATAGGCTAGATTCGTAAAGTTTGACGTGAGTTGAGTACAGTCGACACATGAAATAGTCTCAGTCACTAGCGCAACCAGGATGTCTTCCATCTCTCTCATTTCCTATTTGAATGTATAAATAGGGGAAGGACAGTAAGAGGGGGGTTTTATCCCCCGGTCCATCCTTGTCTAACACGTTTATAATGGAGAAAAGAGAGACATGAAGAAACTCTCGGTGCGCTATACTGGTCTCAGTTGACTCCTCAAATTTTGGTTCAGATAGGCTAGGCTACCTGCAATCCTTCCTTATCACAATGAATCGTTGTATACATAGTAGGTGGCCTACTTGAGTCAAAATCTGAAAACTCGAATGAAATTATGTAATTCATCGACTGTAAATACATGTGTGTTTAAAACAATGTATTTTAAAATTAATAGGCACTGTTTACCCTTCAGATGAATCAAATCCAGCGCCGATTCCTACGTAATCTGCTCCAATTTTATCCCGAATATGATTCAGATGTTCTGAAACATGTAAAAATCAAAATAAAAAATTAAATAAGTTTCAACTAAAATCAATGGCAGTAGAAGTTTTCTGTTCTTGACTAAAAACGGAAAATCTACCGAATCCTTTTCTCTTCTCCGTAGCATATCAGAGTATCACATTTTTATAACAAGTATAAATAAAAAAAAAATTAAAAAAAAATAAACAATTATTCTTCCCGAATTGTAATGCAAACAGACCAATAGTTAAGGAAATATCAACCGTGACGGACGGAAAGCCAGACAGCTAGACAGCCAGGCGGACAGACAGATGGACGGACATTTTTTGGGAAATGGTTTTATGGATTCCTGGGGACATGCTATGCCCCCGGTTGCATCACAACCAATCAAATCCTGATTTTACTGAGTGAGGGGTGTTTGGCATGTCCCGCAAATGTTAAAAATTCTAAAGTTCAGATGGTTCAAATGAGTTGTTCTTTGAGTCATGAGTAAATTAAAGCTAAGTTATTAAGCTATACATATAAATTTCCACGGATGAGCCGATGTCAGAAAAATGTAAGAAATGGTGTTGCTTTTGCTTCAAACAACACTAAAATCAGGTCTATACCTCGACGTGGCAAACCGCCTTTTTGCCTGCGTTAATATTTTTGAGGCGTGCCATAAATTTTCTGTTAGCAAAACGCAGGGCGCCGAATTGAATTCTCTAAGAAACATCAAGATGCCTTTCAAAAAATACTATCACCTGCAAAGTCTCTTAAAAATTTGATGGTTATTTACTATAGTAATCAATAAAACATCTTCTGAGAGTTGATATCTCATTTGTTTTTGTTCTGTTTTAAAAATGGTCAAGGGGAATAAAATGCCGATCATTTAAGAAGAAGTGAAACTTACGAATCAAGGTTGTCGTATCAGGAGGTTTGGTGGAAGCTGTTGCTAGCGCTTCAGCGCCCAAGTTCAACATTAACAAACCGCCATTTTCTTTCTAAACAAAAGCAATAACTAAAAGTATAAGTCCGGGGAAGACGGAAACAATCAATGCACAAGTATGATGTACAAATTACTCACAGGATGTCCTAGAAATAATTCCAATCTTGCTGTTAGCTCCCGATTAGTGATAAGAATGTGATGGGAGAGATTCTGGAATTTTCTATTACTTCTAAAGGGCCTCATAAAAATGTAAAGGTCACCCACTCCTGAGCTCTTTCTTGGGGGGGCAAGGGCAGAGGCCCCAAAATACCCCCGAATCGCCAATATCTCGTATGTTTAAAATATGTACGAAGATTCAAAGTTTAGATCATTCCAAAGGTCATAAAAAAGCTAAGTGATTCCTTTATTACATGGTCTTTTTGGCTTGCCATTCAAAACAAAATTGTGGTCAATTTTTTTTTTATAATTTAGTGGCCGATAGCTCAGAATGCAATTCATATTCCAAATCTTCAAAATGCCCATCTAAATCACTGCTTGAAGATTTTCATACAAACCTGGCAATCAAAACGCAGTGTTCCTAGTTTTTCTATAAATTACCAGCTTTTACTTGAAGCCAACTAGAAAAAGTATGATAATTATCTGGAAATGGCAACACTAATCATGAGTATTACTCTACTCATTCTACACTTCATCCTGCGGGGCTCGTCATGAAAAAGCCACGATTTTGACAGCTCTCAGAAAAAATTCTGTAAAACACTTAGCTAGCGCTTACAAAACTTTTTGTAGAAAAATGGTCCAGCAAAAGATTTAACAGAGCCAACCCAATCTTTAGTTCACCCAGCAAAATCTCTTTAGTTAAGCGTATACAAAACTTTTGGTTAGCTCTGCTAAAGTATTTTGCTTGCTCATTTTTTTTTCGACCAAACATTTTTCAGCGCTACCGAAACATGTTTTCTGTTTTTTCTATGCATTTGCACTACATCAGATTAATTTTATTTTGTAGGGACTTACCAACTTTAGAAGGACGTGGTCTTTAATCGCTAAAGGGCTGTCTGGATTTAAGCTGCTAACTGAATGGGAAAAAATCACCGGAGCCTTGGTCAGTTTGAAAACCTCTAATTGTGTATTCAAGTCTGAACCTGAGAGATCAATTATTGCGCCGAGTCTATTCAACTCCTTGATCACTGTCTAGAAATCAGTAAAAGTAACGGAAATGAGTTGCTTAATATTGTTAAGGAATCAAATTTCCGTTTCTGGAGACTAGAGGAATGCGTAGTTTTTTCTATGTGAAGAACGAGATCGATCCTCAATAATTTTATCATCCAAATTTGTCTGGATGACATAGTTTCACCATCCGAAAATGTCTGAATGACATAGTTTAACCATCCAAAATTGTCTGGATGACGATAAATTGACATCAGATGTGCGTGGGCAAAAATAATTCGATACTAAGTCGTCGTCAAAAGACAACTAAATCATCTAATTCATCTGGCTTGCAACTAAATTAGTTGTTGGTTACTGAGGTAGACAACTGACCCGATACAACAGCAATAGTCATCCAAGCGATTAACAACTAATTTTTTAGTAGCTACCAGGCTAAGTTGACGATTTATTTTTTTTGGATGACTTAGTATCAAATTAGTTTCACCCAAGTCGGATTGGCATCAAACGTTAGGGCTGCCGTTTTGCGAATCTTAAGACGATTTTTTAATCCATCAATGATTTTACTGGTTGACAAAAGTATAACATCTGATGAAAGATTCATCCTTCCTAATGATTCCATCGGCGCGGTGGCCGAAAAAATTACAAAGTGTGTTGTTAAAGTCAAACCAGTGAGCTGGACTGTGTATTATTTTCGTTAAACAGTGGAATCATCAGTGAACCAAAAAATTCTACTTAATATCAGCGAAACGGCAAACCTGCTAAAGAGTATTATAACAGAGAGCTCGAGATGAAGTACTCTATACCGTCATCTTGAGGAATTATCATGCTTGTAAATCTAGAGTACCTATACAGGGTGTTGAAGAACTGTTCCCGAATATTTCAGGGGCGGATTTTGTAGGTACAAGTAAGACTTTTTTCCCTTATATAACATATGTCCAAAAATGCCCCCCTTTTGAGTTACAGCCCCCCAAAGTTTTAACAAATTTGCGGTTTTTTTGGAATAGCGGCCACTATTATGAACCAAATGTCCTATAAATTGGAGTATCGTGGTAATTTTACGTGTAGAATCCATTAATGACCTCGAAAAATTCAGAAATTGAGTCTAACTGTATTTTTCACGCAATATTGTACCTTTACCGGCACGAATTTTATGTTACGGATTAAACATTTGAAGAATAGTTACCAAAATCAGATGCAAAAAACCCTTAAAAAGATTTTTGGTCAAACAAGGTGGACACAAAATCTTTCTAAGGGTTTTTCGCATCTGATTTCGGTAATTATTCTTCAAATGTTTAATCCGTAAAAAAAAATTCGTGCCGTTAAAGGTACAATATTGCGTAAAAAGTACAGTCAGGCTCAATTTCTGAATTTTTCGAGGTCATTTATGGATTCTGCGCGTAAAATTACCACGAGACTCCAATTTATGGGACATTTGGTTCATAATAGTGGTCCTCGCTATTCCAAAAAAACCATCAATTTTTTAAAACTTTGGGGGGCTGTAACTCAAAAGGAGGGCATTTTCGGACACATGTTTACTGGGCAAAAAGTCTTATTTTGACCCGTAGAATCCGCCCCTGAAATATTTGGGAACAGTTTTTCAACACCCTATATAAGAGAGAGTATAGCGGTCTGTGAATCCTACGCTGATTGGCTACGACATTTTAGGCATTCAAGGAGCTCTTAGGGCCCAATTTCAAGATGGCCGACCGAGTCGATCGTGTAACCGGTGTAACCGTTGAGGTTATCTCGTTGATTTTCTAGCGGGAAATGGTCATCAAACTCACCGTTCACCGACACCGTTCTCATTAATAATGTAACCTAACCTCAAACAACACGACCGCAACCATCTTGAAACTGGGCCCTAAGAGCTTCATGATCGCAGACCGCCATACTCTCTCTTATATAGGTTCTCTATGTAAATCTACTGAGTGGATGCGAAAATTGTTGAATTTTGTGAAACTCCGAAACAGCGTTTTTTTTTTGTTTGTTTGTTTCTTTTTTTCTAATTTTTAAAACTTCCACCTCTAATACTGATTAGTTTTATTTATCTAATTTTTCATTTTTTCAGTAAAACAAAGTGACACCAATTCAGCAAGTACTTGAGGGGCGAAGCGATGACTTTTTTTTCTTTTTTTTTTTTATTTTCCTCTCTCACTGCTCTAACTTTTCCTCAGAATAAAGGTCATACTTTATAGTGTTCTCATGGCGATATGCAAGAGAAAATTATTCAAGATATTCGTCAATACTTTTCACTCAATTGTAATTTTATACTATTTGTTACTATTTCAACTTGCCCAGAGACCTCACATTGTTGTTTAATGGATGGATAAAACTCACCTGAGCTAAATTTGATAGCACCCAAGACTTAGTTGACTCATCCAGTGTGGCTACGAATTGAGTGTAACTCTTCGTGCATTCACATTTATTAAGCGTGAAAATTCGAATGCCATAATCGTAGTACATTCGGAGCACAGCCATTTTTTCGCCTATCAAGTGCCCGCCATTCAAATTGGAAAATATGGCAGTCTTCTTGTTGTCAAACGCACTCGAAATATCTAGAACAGATGCGAATATTTTAACCAATTAATTTGAAAGAAGGGTGGATTATTTTCTGGGGTTGCGCAGTTTTGTGAGTTATCTCTTCAATTTTTAGGCAACGTTAGGTTCGATACTTTGCGAGTTGAGCTTAGATGTTGCGTTTTTTGTTTGTTCCCAATTTAACATTCCAAAAGCGTGAAATTCAATTTCCGAAAATTGACTTGTTGTCAGTATTTTTACAAGGGGTGTAACTCAATTTCACATCTCAAAATCACTAATTCATTTCTGTAAGAGAAGCAACAACGAGAATTTTCCTCCTAATTTTTCGTGCATCTTGACAAATCTAAGAAAAAAAAATCATGTTAATCGGCTAGTTAGTTCTCCGCTGTGGAGAGAAACTGTGATTAGAGTTCGAAACATTTAATTGAGTTAAAATCTTTGTTTTTATCGGATTGAAGTCTGGAAAAGTCCCGTTTGGAACCACCTTAAGTGTACGCTTGTGCAAAATGACAAATGAACTTTTTAGAATTTTACCACTGTCGAGTCCACGATGTTTGCCTCACTTGGTCTTATATTACGTTATAAGATGCACTCCATCTACATGATATAATGTATTTATGCGAGCAACTCAGCAACAACCGTCGACAGTCAAAATCTCATCAGCGGCCAGAAATTGAAAATGAGGCCCCATTTACTGCTTCCCCCCCATCACATCAATAAACAACAAGTCTCCTTGTTAACTTGTGGTTGTCAATAGTTGTCATTTTCATTGATCAATGGAAGTCCTACTAAAACACGATTAGTTATGCAGTGGATATGTTGTACAGGATCTCATCCGGAAAATAAGTTTCCCTATTTTTTTCAGCTGTTAATGAAGCTAACGAAAATACAAAACTAGGGTTAGAACCGGCATAAACTAACAAACTCAGTACTATTTTTGAAATTAAAATCGAATAAATAATGACGCCACAATGTTTGTGATCGTATGTATTGAAATTTCCGTTTACCTCCGATGATATCATTTTTGCAGATAAACTATCGCTGCATTCGTTTTTTGAGACAGTGGAGGCATTTTGCGGGTGAGTTTTTTGAACAAGGAGAGATAATTAATGACGAAAACTACATAGAAACTCTCTCAAAGCTGCGGAAAGCCATATAAGACTGCAACCCAGATAGACTTTCGAAAGGTGCTCTAATGCTCTATGCTTTTGCAAGGTTAACGCAAACGGGGGTTCGCACACTGCGAGAATGATCACCGATCTCCTTCGGAAATTCGATTGATATTGTTTATTCCACCCACCATACAGTCCAGATTTTGCACTTTTAAATTACTATCTTTTCCTTGCAGGGAACAAATTTTTGGCTGAAAAAAGGTTCGGAATAGACGCAGAGCTGAAGGATGCAGTAGTGGGTCAACCAACTTTCTTCAAACATCGCATCACGAAGCTCATCTGGCGATGCGAAAAATTCATCAATTTACGAAGTGATTTTGTGGAGGTAAGCTGATTGGTTAGGCTAGGGATTTAACACTAGAACGCCCAGCGTCCCATTTTTGGGACGGATCAAAATAAAAAGTTGTCTCACGAGCCTCCAGCTTGACGTAGGACCCTGAAATTTTATGACTTTTCATCATTTTAAGAGTACCCCCTGACCACCAAGTTTCATCGAAATCCGCCTCTTCCTTCAAGAGAAAAAAGCGGTTCTACCTTTAACGCCCACGTCCCATTTTTGGGACAAACTGTTGTCTTTGCGGTTTCAAGCCAGTGAAAAGGATTAAACTTCTTGTAAATGTCTCAATAACATAAATGGCTGAAACAAACAGTTTTCGAACATCAAGGGAGGGCTCCCTCCCGATCACCTTCTCCTCCCCTCCCCCTCAAACTAGCATACTTTCCCCTTCTCCCCTCATCAGAAACAGTAACTTTCATCAGAGAACAGTGCCGGGAGTCGCATGCGAGTGGAGTCGATTCGTCTCCAACAGATCAGGAATGAGCCACTGTTCTCTTATCTAATTTTATGTAGATACCTTGATCCCTTGAGCCAGAATATTTTTTGCTGGCACTATTACGTGCCTCTGAGATGTTAGCGTTCAGAAACCAGGAATGATATAATATGAACTTCTTTGAGAGTACCGCCCCGAAGAAATTCCTAGTTACCCTCATTAGTTCCGGCGCCTTCAATTCCTCCTATTTTCTGCTAGACAAAAGTCTGCTCATTTCCCTTTTTATTATTTATTCTTAGGCATAATGGGGCTCTTGCAAACTTTTGCTATAGGAGATTGAAGAGTTGATTCTAGCATAAAAACCTGTAAAAATGATGATGAGTACACTAAAAAATCACGAAATTCACTCTCAGAATCGGGCTGAATGGCGGAGCGACGCAGGTATCATGGGAGAGTCCTATATCTAAACTGAAATACATCTCTGTGTTTCCGCAGAGAAAGTGACATTATAGACAGGAATCTCCCATGATACCTGCGTTGAGCCGCCATTACAAACTTGCCTTTATCGCAGTTCTGTGAAATTATTACTAAATTTTATACTTTTTCAATGTGGTTTCCGTGATTTTTGCTGCTTTTTACATCATAATAGACTATTAATTTGCTCACAGCAAAAGTTTGCAAGCGATTTTCATTGTTTCTAACACTGGTAAACCAAAATCTTGTGAAAACAAAGCAAATAAAAAACAAACGAAAAAAAAACAAAAAACAAAAAAAAAAAAACAATCGCAAGAAGGTCAGCTTTGTATTTTCCTTCATCTTGTTTCCCTCTCTTCTAATTCTCCCTCGAAATTACGAGAATTATTTTTCATTATAAATAGAAAGGTTGAGAATGGAAAGTGAACCTTAGAGGACAAATGGGACTCTTGCAAACTTTTGCTATACGGAATTGAAGAGTTGATTCTTGCACATAAACCTGTAAAAATGACGATGTGTACACTAAAAATCGCAATCGCCACTCTCAGAATCGGGCTTAATGGCGGAGAGACGCAGGTATCATGGAAGATCCCCATCTAAATTGAGACATATCTCTGTGTTTCCATAGAGAAAGTGACTAATTAGACAGGAATCTGCCATGATATCTGCGTTGAGCCGCCGCGCCATTACGAACTTGCCGTTATAGCAGTTATGCGAGTTTATTACTGAATTTTAGACCATCTAGGTGTGATTTTTGTGATTTCTGCTGGTTTATACATTAGAACGGACTATTCATTTGCTCACAGCAAAAGTTTGCAAGAGCCCCATTTGTGTCATTTTAGGTTGTGCGTAAAATTACCTTGAGATGATCTTAATGCATTTTCTGCGATAAGATTTCGTGAAAGGGGAAGCTGAAATGAGGGGGAGGGGATGGGTGAAGGGGGGGGGGGGTATTTATCATAACATACATACAGTAGGTCCATAGATATAAGTGCACGGTTTCATGTTTTACGCATACTTTTATTAGGGATCGAAAGAGCAAAATTATAGCAAAAAAGTAAATTAATGCCCCTTCATTTGCCTGAATAGGCAACAAAAATGCTTAAAACGAAGTAGAAATTTCGTACAATTAGTCTCATAAAGTTTATAAGTCCAAGTAACACTTTGATCGATATCATATAAAATATCATTCTGCACTTTACAGCATTGTCCCAATTTTGGGACGCTGGGCGTTTTAGGTAGGAGCATAAGTCCGGGCGTTCTAGTGTTAAGACAATTTTTGCTCAATTTCTTCATGTTTTTGTTTTTGTTTGCAACGATTGATTTTGAACGGGGTCAACCAAGTGTGCGCACTGGGAACGCGCGCATCGAATCGGAGGTGGACGGAAATTTCAAGACGCGATCACAAAAACCAAGATTGTGACGTCTTTATTTGTTCGATTTTAATTTTAAAAACAGCACTGAGTTTGTTAGTTTCTGACGGTTCTAACGTTGGTTTTGAATTCTCGTTAGCTTCATCAACAGCTGAAATAAAATAGGGTAACTCACTTTCCGGACGACCCATCGTAAACCGATGGGATGTACCAATATTTTTCGACTTGGGTCTTTTAAGAACTTCTGTAGTGGCGAAGCGGGCAATCTGGCAAAGTTGCATTTTGTTAATTCAAGCTCACAAAAATATCAAACAATCCAGAGATCGGCGATGACCACCGAATTTGACCTTCTCCATGGGTTCAAATGGATAAAATGCTATGTTGCCAAATAACACGTTTTGTCACTGGACGCCTGGGACCCTGATATAGTACAAATCGTCTAGTTCTTTCAATTATTAGACTAGACCAACAGAACTTGGATTGGTATGAATCAATCTAATTTTCTATGTTGGTACAATTTTTTTTTCTATTTGATCGTCTACGGTTTGCAATGAATGAATAAAACTAACCTGAACTTGATAAACCCAATTTCAATCTGTCAGAATACCTATTGATTATCCTATCAATCAGATCTTGTTGTAGAACTGCTGACAAGAGTGGCTCCTTGCCGTCACATTTTTCAGTAATTTCCCATATCTGCAATTGATCAAAAAGAAGATTAGGTTTTTTGTAGGTTTTTAGATCTACACTCTATATATAAAATGCAGCTTTCAGTTATGTCTGAATTTGTAAGAATTCACGAAGTGACTGCTTTCTAATTCTTTTTCGAAACCATACTTTTTGGCTCTCTCTTGTTTTACTGTACCATTTGTAACAGTCAGGTTACAGAAACGTTCGTCCAAAGTTTTTCGTTAAGACCATATGTACTGGCTATAGTAGGATACAGGAATTTATCTATCCCTCTCTTCTCCCATTCATTTTAACACTTGCGTTAGAATAGGATAATAAAGGGGACCATCACTTGACTTTAGCCTCTATCTCCGTCCTTTTCTAACACTCGCGTTCAAATGAGAATGGGATGAGAAAGAGAAGGACTAATTACTGTAACCGCACATATTATTATCATTTTTTACAATCTTTATTGCCAGTGCTTGAGCATTCTTAACCAATCTATAATCGTTCTTTAATACGTTTTTAATACATTTTTCGATCTGAATTAATTTTATCAATGATACTTGGTTACCGGGCATCCAAAGCTTAGCTTAGCAAGCTTTAAGCTAATATATATATCCAAATAAATTTTCCACATGAAAATTAAGTGTTTCATTAGTTTCTCTATAGTTTTTCACCTTATTCGTTGTTGAATATATTACCATTTCTGTCTTTGGACGAAAACTGGTCATTACAAATGTTGGACCACTCATTGAGAGTGGCCAGACATTTATTTGGATGGCGAGCATTTGTATTTGGATAGCGAGCATTTGTATTTGGATAATTTTTTGGGTTGAACAATTTTAGTGAAAATGCGACCGACGTTATTTATTAGATATAATATTTTGGACCTTTCCTAATTGGGACAAACTCATTGGACAAAAGCTCCTGTAACCAGCCATCACGATCGTAGATTTATATTCGCAATCACGAATAAAAGATACTTGTCTAGAAAAATGAAGAGTATTATACCTGAGCGCTCACTGATCCATCCCTCAGTTGCGAAAGGTCAGTTTGTAGGGTAACGTTCTTCAAGTCATAGACCGTGTTGAGTAAATCTTTACCGTCGATTTTATCATTCATCCTGGAGTGAATTTGCCATGGAAATCCTCCAAATCTTGAAATAGGAAAAATAAAAGAAATGAAATAAAAAAAATGGAGCTAAACCGCTTTCAGAGATTGATTCAAAGGGGGGGGGGAGAGAGAGAGAGAGAGAGAGACATATGCTTGATGACTATACACGGAAAGAAAATGATAAATCATTAGCGGTGTTGCAATATTGCAACTTTTTTTCATTATATTTTCTCATATAAAACCGAATAATTTCGTAAAATGTCCCACAAAAATTCGAGGCCACGAAGGAACTTTTACAATGAAAAATTCAAGAAAATGCTTACCTATTAGTGGCATCTCACGCGATGTGAATTTTTGGGGAAAAAAAGATCGACTGAACTTATCAGTCAATGGAGCTATATAGGGTGATTCAAAAGTCCGGCGACCTCTGAATAACTTTTGAATGGCGGCGGACAAAAAAATGAAACTTGGAGGATACTCCTCAAGAGAAACTATTTTTTTGAGCATGGGCGGATCCAGCAATTTGGCAACCATGGATTTGTCCCATTTGAACATATGAGAAACAATCGATCCTTGAGGGGGCCATGGCCCCGTGACTAATCGATTATTTGTCATGCAGTCAAATGGGACGAATACACTGTTGCCAGATTGCTGGATCCGCCTATGTTTTTGAGGGTAATCAACATTTTTGGAGCACCTGCTCAAAGGGGGGGGGGGGGTGATTGGGTTCTCCAACTCGAAATTTTCTAACGTCAACCCTTATCTTGTGACGCATAGTGAAAAAGAACGTAACAAACTGAGCATTTTAGCGCAAACCAAAAGTCGATATCGGTCTATTTCGATGTATGGAAGGTCAAAAGTTCAATTTGGAACCATTATTTTCGAAAAATCATTTTACATTTCCACAAAATATTTTAAACATCAAGCAATTTTCAGAAAAAATACGGTTTCAACACGAATCTAGTCCATATTTGTGTTTAGGGCCCCAATGCATTTTTAACGTTTTTACCCCTCGCAGGGAGGCCTATTGCAAAAATCCCGAAAGACTACCCAGTCAACATTAGGCGACTGTTTACCGTTGCAGCCGGTGACTCCCGAACAAAATTGAGCGCACTAAACTTGCCTCATTTTTGTAACACGGGAAGCATACGGTGTGCTGGGTCTCTATTAGTCCCATACGTGCTGAACTGGACAACCTCTTAAGGTCTTGCCCCCCCCCCCCCCCCACCCCATAACTGCGGAGGCCACGGGGATTATTGTTACGCCACTGACAATCTGTTTTTATACTTCTCGAATTTTCCTTAAATTTTGAGACGTGTCAAATCACTCGGGAGGAGGGCATTCGCCCTTTCTTCCCCCTCAAATGACGCCCCTGTGGAAGACTTGGAGAGAATTAGGAAGAAAGGAAAGAAAAATCTCGTATAATTTAAAAATTTACCCATCAACCAAAGGAGACTCTTTGATTGCATCTCTTCCTCTGTATTTAGTTTCTTCATCGCTACCAGATAGTGTGATCCAAAGTATTACAGCAACAAGAAGGGCCAAGCAAACCAACGCGTATGCAATCAATCGAGATCTTGAGGCTGAAACACAGAAGAAACCAAGAAATGGTCTTAAAACATTCAGCGGGTTATACTTAATCACTTAAATTATTTTTAGTAAAACAGAAAGAAAGAAAGAAAGAAAGAAAGAAAGAAAGAAAGAAAGAAGGAAAAAAACGAACAAAAACCAACAAACAAACAAACAAACAGGAACAATAACAAAAACTAATCCATAGTTGGGCAAATATGAGTGTGATCGATTACACGATTACTGGGTAATCGGTAATCGTCAAACCTCTGAATGGTAATTAAATGTATTTTTCACTAATAAACAGTAACCTTTAGGGTCTTTTCGATTAGATCTAATTTTTCTGCAAATAATTAGACGGGTGGCTTGTAAATATAATCAGTCCTGCGGGCCGATCCTTGAAATTCACGACTTTTGGGTGGACTGGATAAGAATGGAAAACGGTGATTGGTGGAGACGAGTCACGTGGTTGCCCAGTCTAATCAAAATACGGAATGGATTAGATAAGTTATCGGGTACTCCAAGACTGCCCGATAAATTATCTAATCCATTCCGTATTTTGATTAGACTGGGCAACCACGTGACTCGTCTCCACCAATCACCGTTTTCCATTCTTATCCAGTCTACCCAAAAGTCGTGAATTTCAAGGATCGGCCCGCAGATTACCATAAAAACACCCTCTGCAAAAACGACGATTACAATAACTCGGTAATCGTGCAATCGATTACCACCCCCATTTGCCCAACTCTGAACTAACTCAAGCATCTGTGCAGTGAAAAATAGTTTGGATTATTTTTTGACCGCCTTTCCATCTTCCCTTTCCCTTTCCTTTCCCTTCCTCCCCCCACTCCCCCCCCTCCGTCACGCTCTCCACCACCCTGGTTATATAGATAGGTTAGATGTCTTAGGGCCACGAGGGTTTTTAAAATTCTGTCGCAGCATCTTGCGCATGACAATCAAATAACAGGATAAAATTTGCGCAAAACGAAACGAAAATACAAAAAATCATGTATCATGTGTAACATATATTTTTATTAAAAAGAAGATGAGAAACCGTGATTTCCAGCTATGCATAGAAGCTGCATTACCATCTCCTAAAGAAATAAGTCAGCCGCAAAGGGTTGGGCGGTGGGGTTGACCCGGTGAAGCGAAGTGTGCAATCTGACAACGTTGTATTCTGTCCGTTCAAACTCATGTTTGAGGTCGATTGGAAGTTAATCGCCGCTTACTCAGGACTTCGATCTTTCTCATGTATTTTTATATAGACAAAATGGAACATTGCCAAAATGCGCTCTCCGCAACAACCATGCTCAATAACATTTCGAATCATTAAGGGATGAGTGCAGATATATAGAAGGCAGTGGCTATGCTCGTGCAATTTGGCAACCATTCTTTTTGCCGTTTAAACGTATGCTAAAGTATCGATTTGTTTCAGTGAACCTCCTGAAGATCGATTATTTCACATAGGTTTAAATAGAGAAAATCCACTGTTATTGTCACATTGCACGAGCCACCACTTGCATAAGATAAGGACATTTGAATATGATGGTTATACTGCTATTTTTTATTTTTACCTTGTTGCTCAACCATTTTACGTACTGCCTCTAATTCGAGATTTTGCTTTTTGATCTCCTTTTCCTGATTGCTGATCATTTCCTCCAGTATTTCCTTTTCTGCTTGCCACTCATCTGATTTGGAAGATGACTCATCCATGCTCTCTGAATCACTTTTCTCTTTCTCTGATCGTGAGTTTACTTTGTCCAGTCTTGAGGGCTCTATGGATGGTTTACAGCTCAAAGCTAAAGTAGATAAAGCTTCATGGGTTTCCTTGATTTGCAAACTTAGTTTTATGATTTCATTTTCTGTCTCTTTCATCATATTATTCCCATCGATGAGCTGCGTCTCTTTTAAATTTTTTACTTCGTTTTCTATTTTTGAGCAAATATTTTGCTCTAATTTGCCTAATTTGCTATCCCACTGAATATTATTCCTTTCCTTATATTCCACCAACCACTCTGTCATTTCCTTGTGAAAGTGACTCTCAGGTTCGAGAATATACGAGTTCTCAAGATTAACCGACGTATTCTCAAAAATACACCCCACTATAACATCAATTAATCCAGCTTCAAATTCGACGGAAATATCACTATCAGAATTTTCAGCCATATCGAAATTGGCGTATACGTACAGTTGTTATCTAAAGAGTTGCAACTGTGATAAAGTTAAATGGTTTGTATAGATATAATTTTCGAAAAATATGTTTTTTTTCTATTTTTCAAATCACGATAATTATTTCACGTCAAATTTTCTTTATGAGAAGTCTGAATAAGGTGCACAAATTACCGGACTATTATACTCTGACCGTAACTGACCGATTCACTGGTGGGTTCAACACCGCATGATGACTGACCGTAAATAATACTCAATATACCCGTCCAAATAAAGTCTATCATGTAAGGTATTCAACGTAACTACATGGACCTCAAAGTAGGTTTCCTCCTCCCATATAATATACCGATATCAGTTTTTGAATGAATCTTAATCACCGAAAATACAGGGTGTTGAAAAACTGTTCCCGAATATTCCAGGGGCGGATTCTATAAGTCAAAATAAGACCTTTTTTTCCTACAAACATGTGTCCGAAAATGCCCCCCTTTTGAGCTACAGCCCCCCAAAGTTTTAAAAAATTTACGGTTTTTTTGGAATAGCGACCATAATTATGAACCAAATGCCATGAAAATTGGTGTCCCGAGGTTAATTTTACGTGTAGAATCCATTAATGACCTCGAGAAATTCATAAATGAGGTCTGACTGTACTTTTCAGGCAATCTTATACCTTCAACGACACAAATTTTATGTTACGGATTGGAAATTTGAAAAATGGAAAGTGAAATCAGATGGGAAAAACTCTTAAAAAGATATTTAGCCCTCTTTGTTTAGGTCGATACGACGCGTATTAAGCAAGATAATCGCTGCACAAGGTGGAAAAGTCAGCGCTTTTACCATGAAGAGCGGCTGTAAGTATGCAACCCGCTCCGCTGCTTATTCGGGCCGCCCGCTATAGTAAAGCTCTGACTTTTCCACCTTGTGCAGCGATTATCTCGCTTAATACGCGTCGTATCGACCAAAACAAAGAGGACCAAAAATCATTTCAAGAGTTTTTCCCATCTGATTTCACTTTCCATTTTTTAAATTTCCAATCCGTAACATAAAATTTGTGTCGTTGAAGGTATAAGATTGCCTGAAAAGTACAGTCAGACCTCATTTATGAATTTCTCGAGGTCATTAATGGATTCTACACGTAAAAGTACCTCGGGACACCAATTTTCATGGCATTTGGTTCATAATTATGGTCGATGTTCCTAATAAACCAACAATTTTTTAAAATTTTGGGGGACTGTAGCTCAAAAAGGGGGCATTTTCGGACACATGTTTATAGGGGAAAATAAGTCTTATTTTGACCTCAAAATACGTGGTAGAAAATATGACATTAGTTTTAGAAACACCCTGTATATTTATATGAATCCCCTTTCCTCACAGATCACCCTTGCATTGATAAGTCTCGATCTTCGAGTTCCTTTTGTTCCGTCCACTCACTGCGAGTGTGAGCTTCATCCGAGATAATATTTTCTTCGGTTTAAAAAGTCTGGGCCAAGATTATCAGTAAGCTTTTTCAATTATATGTATATTGTATACTATTTAAATAATGACTGATGCTCATGGTGACCCAAATGTGAGAACCTGATATTTGAGCCGCATTAGTTTCAGCCGACAGAATAATACTGTATACTTTCAGGTAAACGTGTGGCTGTAAATAACCCCCCCCCCCCTCCCCACTGAAAGTTTTAATATATTTGTGGTTTATTTCAAATGGAGCCCTCCTCATTTTGGGGAAGGACTGGGAAGAGGTTGGTAGGCCGGTAGGGGGGCCGGGGGACGGGGGTCTAAGAGTGGAGGAATATTGCCTTGCTGCATCATCTAATATAAGGAAACAAATGGAAAAACTACTCGCTTAAACCTAACCTAAAAATCCCCAATGCTGGTTACGCACTACGGAGGTTACCGGGTTACCCATTAAACCTCTACTCTAGATAAATGTATAGCTCGTTGTTTAAAGCCATTAAAAAGAACAATCTATTGGATACTCGGTGAAAATCTTCGCATTCGACCTTTAACATGGGTTAAATGGACTCAATACAACTTTGCCAAATTGCACACTCCGCCACTGCGGTTGCCCTCACCACAAAATTCTACAATTTAATGGCTCGGCTCGGAGAATAAAGGAAAAATTAAAATGAATTAAAAAGTCTTTAATTAAAATATAATTAAATTAAAAATTAAAGAACTTTTGGTAAAAGTTTATTTTGCTTTAGTTACCTTTTTCTTGCAGTTTCAAAATGTTGCGTATTTCAGCAATCTCTTCTTTTTGTCTTTTAATTTCTTTTCGTTGATCTTGGACAACTTTTTCGAGTACCCCCGTTTCCGTAGGCCAAATTTCCACCTCTTCTTCTTCATTCTCTTTTTCCTCTCTAGTTTCGTGGCTCTCTTGGTCCATTAATTCTAGGGAAGAAATCTCCTTTTTTGGATTTATCGACGATTTAAGATCCATTTCCAAACAATTTTTTTTATTGCTTTCCTCTAATTTTTTATCTAATTCTAAACAAATTTTATTATTACTTTCCTTTAATTTTTCATCAATTTCGGAGCAAATTTTTTCCTTTAGGGACTCGAAGTTCTGTGTCGATTCTGACTGTATACAGGGTGTCAATTAAAAAAGGAGCCAGGCTTAATATCTCGAAAACGGCTCCGAATTTCGAAAAACGCTAAAACATGTGTTCGATTATTTCGAGGAGGACATCTTTTGAGGGGGTCCCCAATTTCAGGGCCCCCCTCTGGGGGGCCCCAGGGGGGTCAAGTCCCATATTTCAAATGGGGACCCCCATTTTTTATTTGATAATCGAAAAGAGGGTAAAATTCTAAGACTTATAGAGCAAACCGAAAGTCGATATCGTTTTTCGTGTTCGATATATCGAAGGTCAAAGTTCGATATGGACCCATCTTCAGAAATTCGTAACTTTCCTTTAAATAGTCCAAACTTCAAAAACTTTGGGTCTAAAATGCTGTACAGAGCAAGCACTTTTCAGAAAAAAATTCAATTTTAACAGAAATTTAGTCAAAATTTGGTTTTAAAGCCCCCAAACATTTTTAACGTTTTTGGCCCCCACGGGGGGCTATCAGAAAAATTCCGAGAGACGACCCCTATCGAGTGATACATCGATCGAAAAGACGTAACAAACTGAGCATTTTGGCGCAAACCGGAGGTCCATATCGTTTTTCATATTCGAGATATCGCATTCTGTAAATCGACATTTGACATTCGATATCTCGAATATGAAAAACGATATGGACCTCCGGTTTGCGCCAAAATGCTCAGTTTGTTACGTCTTTTCGATTGATGTATCACTCGATATGGGAATATGGGACTTGACCCCCCTGGGGCCCCCCAGAGGGGGGCCCCGAAATTGGGGACCCCCTTAAAAGATGTCCTCTTCGAAATAAACGAACACGTGTTTTAGCGTTTTTCGAAATTTGGAGCCGTTTTCGAGATATTAAGCCTGGCTCCTTTTTTAAATGGCACCCTGTATAGCGTTTGTAATCCTCCAAATCGTTTTTAAACTTTATGTACTCAGCACACTTATCAAAGCTATTGTTATAACCTACTGTAGGCTTCCTTTCAAGATATGCTGCTAGTGATGTAATTAAGTTTATTTCTGCATCAACACAGGGATACATTTCTTGATGGAATTACATATCCTCCGAATCGAATTGATCGAACCTAATAAATGATATTCACAAAAAACTAGGTAATCCTACCTCCGAGCAAAACTGAAAACGTAATCCCAAAACACCAAAGCAAACCTGATCGAACTTTGTTCAATTGTTAAATGATTTAATTGTTAAAAGGTTAGAAAGTAAGTCAGACACACTAAAAAGACGAAAACACGAAAAAAAAACGAAAAAAAAGTAAGTCAGACACACTAAAAAGACGAAAACACGTATGAGAATAAACATCAATAGATTCGTACGACACTGTCTTCCTTGGTCAACTGAATACTTTCTGCATGAGACACGATAAAGCGACGCACTCTGGATCAAAATGTGACTTTTTTTTGGACATGCAAAGTTTTAGTTTTTTTTAATTACAAATGTTTTAAAAATGAATATTTTCTTGCAAAAACCAGAGAAGATAACTCACTCTACACGGTAAAATGAATGCTATTTTTTTTATATTTTTCCCACTTGTTGCTTATAAATATTAATTTTTGCTAACAACATTCTAACCAACAAATTCTATTTTTTGTTGCCCTGTGCGACGCAAGGCTTATTGTTTTGAGCAATCTGTGACCTTATTCATCGATTATATCATGTTTTATCTGTGTTCTCGGAGTTTCAGATAATCTCACCGATTAAGGTTGCCGGATCGAGCTGGATATTAGACTGACCCACAAAACCAATGTAAATACATAGATCAGTGCAAAATTTGAAGAAATATACGCAAATCGTATAACAAAGCTACAGGCTGATTATGAATGATTGTATCATAATGCCATCGACTGGATGATCCAGATACATGTTATTCTTATGGTTGGTGTCATTCTGATAGAAACCCTTCCATCACTGCGAAAATTCCCCAATGACTTCTGAACTATCGTGTACACATCGTAGAGATTAAGGGGTTTCTATCGGAGTAGAATCTATCATGATGACATCATCCATAAGAATAAACACGCACTCGGCGATAGCGACTCGATACATTACGATACGATTCGATCCATCGTAGTCCAGTGAATCTGTGTTTTTAATCGGAAAAAAATGTTGGCACCGCGCTTTTTTTTGCCATCGATTACGCTCATATACAGATAAGATCTCACCTAAAAGTCTTAGACTCTGGAGCCCTGGAACCCCTGGAACCCCCCCCCCCCCCTTCAGCACCCTTCGAAGTTGAAAAATATCCCTTTTTATACTTTTCGCAATAACTCCGTGAATTTTTGTCGCGTCGAATTCTTTGTCTTTCTATGATGATTCGAACTACGTTTAGAACTTACAATTTTATACAGTGATCATGCCGGCGGATTTCTAAACTTCCAAGAAAACATAATTGCCGAACTGCTTTGAATTCCGAATTCATTTTCAAATATTTCGGAAACGTGAGGTAAAAAAAAACTTGCAAAATACCAAAGTGGATGTTCCCTCCCGAACGGCGCAATGATGCAAAAATAGATACAAACAATTAGATATGGAGAGAAAATAATTTCGTACACGATTAACCTATGCATGACTTATAAATTTTTACTCTATCTCCCTCGATCACCTATACTTTTTGTTCTTCCGTTGAGTCACTGCGAGTGGCAGCTCCAACAACTCCAAAGAACATTTTCTTGGGTTTATAAGGTCCGAGACAAAATTATCAGTAAAATTTGTCAAAACTTACAAAAATAATAAACGATGTTTAGAATGTTCCGAAAGTGAGAATAGATATTATCTGAACAATGCATTCAACAAGGTAGAATGATATTGTTTTTTCAAGTACACTTACGGCTGTAAATGACTCACAACTAAGGTATAGAACCCAGGGACCAAATAATGTTAGGTCCCGTGAGCATTGAATTGCGTGCGGTTCGACCAATCAGAGAGATTACGCACGGTCACGTGACCGTGCGTGCGTAAGTTACGCTCGGGACCTAACATTATTTGGTCCCTGAGCCCCCAACGTTTTGAAAAATGTGTTGTTTATTTCAAAAGGTATCCTAAAAAGAAAACTATGCACGATGGTATTATACGCATTATGTTACTCGGAAAGTCACTTAAATAACCATGACAAATATAATTGAGGTGGATTTTTTGGGAGGCTCGGTAATTTTATGGCAAAAATTGTATTTTGTCGTTAAAATTTCTGAAACAGATCACATGTTTCTTTAAGGTTATTTATAAAATTTGCAGCAGAAATCACTTTAGTGATTTTAGATATTATATGCGTACCTGATGATAAGTATAATTTAATGTTTGATGAGGAAAAGTAAATCTGACAGTTAATAGTTATCAAAGATTTCTCGAAGATTGGTGGCTGAAATTACAAATTGATTCGACTTTGTGGGGAGATGGTCCCTAGGGGGGCTGGGGGGGCTAAGAGGAGTCTCTTGATAATCAGAATAAACCATGGGTAATTTATGAGTTCAGATACTTTATTAAGGCTGATTTACAATAATGGACTTACAAACAAATGTTGGTCCAAGAGCTATGCACTTTGAAAACCCATGATTTTGGTACTTGTAGATTTTGCTTCATGGGTAAAAGAAATAATAAAAAAACTAACCGAAAGGCAGTTAAAATGCGTGCCTCCTTTTATGGCTGCTGATTTTTAAGGTGCCCCTCCACTTGCCGTCCCCGAGAGAAAAAAGTAAAAAATAAAATAAAACAAAAATTCCCGATTGTGTCTACAATTGATTGCTTTATTTACCTCTGTGGTGCTGCATCAACCTTTTGCGTCAGCAATTTCTTCATGTTGTATTTTAATTTCCTTTTCTTGATTTTTCACAGCTACCCCGAGTTTTTCCTTTATTGCAGGCTCCTTTTCGACTTCCTCTATTGAATTTTCACTTTCCTCTCCATCATCTAGGCTATCTTGGTTCAATTCTTCGGTAGGAATTTACGATTTTGGATTTTTCGATAGTTTTAGATCCAAAATTGGCTCAGTCACAGTCACAAGAACATCAATGCACTGCTCGTCAGTTTGAGTCATTAATTCGCCGATTTAATTCGTTCAGAAATTGCGCTCGTCCGAATCACTCTTTCTCCTCTTGCATGGCTTCAATGAAAATCTTGGACCTACGCTCTACCTCAGAGCACATGATTTCTTTATGCTTCTCAAATTTATTTTCAATATTAGAACGAATAGTAATCTTCCAATTGTTCAACTCTACACCCAGTTTTCTCTCGGCTTCTAAACAACTTTCCGTTGAGTTTTTATTAATTTCTATTGTGGAAACCGTCAACTTGAGTTCCACCAATTTACTATCAATTCCAGAGCAAATATTATTCTTGCAATTGATCAATCTTTTACACATTTTCATTTCCATATCTAAACTTCTCCTCTGACTTTCCTTTAATTTTTTATTCACTTCTGATAAACTCATTGGCCAGGCGATTTCAGGTATTATTATTCTTTCAATTTCAGAGCAAATATTGTTCTTGTAAACGTTGAATTCTTCACCGATTTTTTTTTTTGCTGATTTCCAAACTGATTTTTTTATTGCTTTTCTCCTATCATTATTATCTATTTCTAAACAAATTGTCAAATTGATTTCCCTTAATTTTTTATCAATTTCAGAGCAAACAGTATTCTTGTAAACGTTGACATCTTTGCCAACTTTATTTTTGATTGCCAAATAAATTTTTCTATCGCTTTTCTCCAAATTTGTATCTATTTCTAAAAAACTTATCAAACTGATTTCCCTTAATTTTTCATCAATTTCAGAGCAGATAGTGTTGCTGTAAACGTTCAAATCTTGACCAATTCTTTTTTCCATTTCTGAATCAAGTTTTTTATTGCTTTCCTCTATTTTGTTATGAATATCAGAGCAAATACTTTGGCTGAGTGACTCGCAGATAACATTTAATTGTGACCGGATAGAGATTTCGTACTTTTGCAAATGAAATTTAAAACTTAAGTACTCCTCACTCTTGGTATTAAATTGCGTTCGATTCTCATCGTTGAGTCGCAAATTTTCCATCCGGTTATTACATGCTGCTATTGATGTAAGCAATAAGTTTTTTTCTGTATCAACATCGGGAAAAAGTTCTCGCAGGGCTTCGTACATAATAAATGTCTACTGGTCGAGTACCGCAGTCTATTCCGTTTAATCTTGAATTTCTCGAAACGAGGCGGTTTATATGATTCACAAAAATAAGGAAACCCCAACTCCGAGCAAAAACGAAAACTGCTTAAATATATAAAACACTGTAAATCAAACGGGATCGAACTTTGTTTGAATGTTTTTAAAATTGTTGTAAGTCAGACAAACTAAAATGACTAGAACGCGAATATGAGCAATCTTCGGTGGATTCGATGACACTGCCTTGCTTGCGCATCTGCATTTGTTCTCTGCAAGAGTATGCGACGCTCGCTAGATCGAAACATGATTTTTTTTTGGACAAACGAAAAGTTTTGATTTTTTGCATCAAAATTATATTTTAATTGGATATTTTTCATGCAAAAATCATATGATCAGACTCACGTTATGCTAGAAAATTATATAATAGTCAAACTCGATTTATTACTATTTCTCCAACTATAGTTTATAAAGTTTAATGGTTGATCATTGAATTGTCCGAAAAATGTCATATTTAGATGCACCGTGCGCTACGCGAGGCCTATTGTTTTGAGTTATCTGCAGATACTTTCATCGACTACATCAAATTCTAATCGTATTTTTGGAGGTTCGGATAGTTCTTGCCTATTAAGGTTGCCGGATTGAGCTAAATATTAGGCAGTACATTGAAAAGCCATTATCAATGGTCCATTGTAAACCATTGATTACCTACTGCGAAATTATATATGATCTCTACGCGAGATTTAAACTAATGCTATCGCCGTGTTTAATATTCAGTTTGTATCAAGGTATATGGAGGAAGGAACAGGTATGATAAGATCTGTGTGAGTGCGTTTGACTGGCACGAGAGTGCAAATTGAGCTGAGGGGTGACATGACGTCTACGATGTCACGAAGGCACATAATTCAATAAACAGGGTCCGATGCCTCCGTGATTTTAAAAAAGGCCAAGACAACAAGCCAACTAAATTGAAAAGACCCCCATTAATGTGGTGCAGTGTTGCCATATAAAGCACAAGTAAAATAAATATTATTGTTTTATGATCTAATTTCAACCTCTTTGAAAGAGTACTCAAACCATCTGGCAACATGGATACACTTTTCACTGATATCAGACACTTTTCTGAGTAATTACTGAGTTTCTAACTACAAAATGCATTTCAGAATACAATAAAGCTAACTAGGTAGCTAAAGTAAATTAATTTAGTCCATTTCTAATGCACTTTTCCCCCAGAAACTTAAAATACTGTTTAGATTATATCATAATTGAATCGTTTAACGTACCGCGACCGTGGATTAAATAATGGATGCAGCAAACATGTTGGGGAACATTGAACTTTTACAGCCAAAAATTCACACCCCGGAAGTTTTTTTAGCTTCCGAGCGGAAAAACTGGGGATGTTTGGGCCTATAGAGATACCGGAGACATTGGTGTAAGAGAAGTAACGCCCCCCCCCCTTAAACCTGTTTTACTTTTGAACGAACTAAGATTAAAAGTTGCGGATTGGACCAATCTCACACTCATTCGCCTTCAGTGAAAGAGGGACACGGAGACTATCTCGAAAATTGCGAAGGACGATCCCTATCGAGTGATGCATCATCGGAAGGGTATGAAAAACTGAGCATTGGAGGTCGATATCGTTTTTCGAATGCGAGATATCGAACAGTAAGAATCGAGGACTTTGAAAAAATACATTCCTCAGCCAGCGGAATAAATCATATGCATTTCAGTGGGTACGGAAAAACTTTATCGTCAGAATTTTCAGCCATATACCTTTGTATGTTATCTAGTTGCAATTTTGATCAAAAAATGATCTTAAATATTCAAAAAATCTTCTTTTTTTTTTATTGGTCACTCAAATTATCAGTAGCGAGGCGTGCGATTTGGCATCGTTCCTTTCTCCCATTTAAACACATTAGATAGGTCGAAATGACTGGTCATCGCCGATGACTGAAGCGTTCGACTTTTTTGGTGAATTTAAATGGAGAAAATACATTGTTACCAAATTTCACCCCTCGCCACTGCAAAATAATTATAATGATTAATGCGCTAATATTTATTTTTTTGTGAGAAGTTGGAATAAGCAGCACAAAATATCGGACTGACAATTAAACCCGATTCATCAATTCACTGCAAGATTCAACACAGCCTAGTGACTGCGACTGTAACTGATACTAAAATACCCATCCAAATAATGTCCATCATTTACGGCATTCAATGCAAATGCACATACGCTGTTTCATAAAAGATTTTCATCAACGAAAAAATATGTTTGCGAATCTCTTGTCCTCAGGGATCAATGATCATCCATGGCATCGATAAGCCAGATATACTCGCTTTCGCGAGTTTTTAATGGCATTCTGCAATCTATGGGGGGTGATTCAATCGGTTGTTGCAAAGAATATGAATTTGTTTAATAGTATTTCTTTAAGTCATTAACTTGACTTAACTTCTTAATAGTATTAACTAAACTCCAATTTATGTAATCTACTCCAAACGCAGTAAAATCACCAATGGGAATAAGATGCCATTGTTTTACTTCTAATTTTACACCTATAATCTTTGCTTCAACCGATTGAAAGACCGATGAATAGTAGAATACCATTGAATGTCCATATAAAACTACATCACTATGATAAGCAGTGTTGCCAATTTTTCGGATAGTTATCAAATTTTTCTAATTTGGCATAATCTTAAAGTTGGTAATTTACAGGAAAATCTAGCAATATTGATGTTAAGCCACGATCTCTTTCCTGTTATTTCGTTTGGTCCCTGCGAGTGGCAGCTCTAACAACTCCAAAGAACATTCTCATTGGTTTGTAAGGTCCGGGACAAATCTTAACTTTCAAAAATAATTACGATATTCAGTATGTTCCAAAGACGTGAGAGCAGATATTATCTGAACCGCGCAGGTTCAACGAGAGAAAACAGTAATGCTCTTTCAATTGAAGGTAAGCATAGCTGCAAATTACTCAAAACTGATGATCTTTAGAGCCCCTAACTTTTTGAGAAATGTGCCGTTTATTCAGAGATTACTAAGCTAAAGAGATATGGCAAGTCCTATCCCCGCCATGTTAGAAAACCGTTAATCGTCATTTCGTAAAAAACGCCTTCAAATAGGCCGTGATACAATACGGCGTACCACCTGGTGGACCATTTTTCGTAAACATTGCTATAACTGCTATTAGTGGAAATAAATTCAAGGCACACTTTTTTCAGAATTTTTTTACTTTACAAACACTTTGACAAAATATAAAATGTCAAGGGAAAAATCTAACCACTAAAATAACCACTAAAACTTTAATCAAAAGTCATTTACAGGCAGCCGAACGCACTTCGGTTACTTTCAGAATTGTTTACAAAAATGGTCCACCAGATCGTATGCCAGTTTGCCTACTTCGTAGAAGTCGATTAACAGTTTTGAGCAGTTCTTCCATATCTCTTAAGCTTAGTAATCTCTGGGTTTATTTCAAAGGGCACCCTAAACACAAAAATATGCACGAATTGCCTTTTAAATGTGTTTTAAGAGGTGCCATTCTACCGGCCTTCCCGCGCTACCTCACTATCATTAATATAATGGGCAATGAGAAAAAAAAAGTAAAACATACAAAGTTTAGTCAAAATTCCAGATTGTGTAAAAATGTATTAATTATTTTTATACCTTTGTGCTGCATCAACATATTTCGTATTTCAGTAATCTCTTCATTTTGCCTTTTAATTTCCTTTTCTTGATTTTGCACAACCTCCTCGAGTTTCTCCTTTTCCGCAAGTCCCTTTTTGACCTCTTCAACTGAATATTCATTTTTCTCTTCAGCTTCTTGGCTCTTTTGGTCCGATTCTTCAGAAGGAGCTTTCATTTTTGAATCCGTCCACAGATTAAGGTCAAAAATTGACTTATTTAGAGTTGCAAGAACCTCATTGAACCGCTCGTCAATATGAGTCATTAATTTGGTGTTCTTAAAGCTCAAAATCTTGACCCTACTCTCTCCTTGCACATAATCATCAGGCGTCTTATTAGTTAGTGTTTGGAAAAAAAATTTATCCTTGCACTTATTCCTACAACCATTTAATTTTTTATCCAATGTTTTTTGGATTTCTGAACAAAAGTTCTGATTGCTGTCCTTTGATTTTATATTCATTTCTAAACTAGTTGTCCAATAGAGTTCCCCTAAATGTTCATTAATTTCAGAGCAAACAAGATTTTTGCAATCGTTCAATTCTTTACGCATTGTCATTTCCAAATCTAGATTTTCCTTCTGTTTTTCCTTTAATTTTGCATTCTCTTTTAATAAACACATTGGCCACGTGATTTCTTTTAATATTTCATCAATTTCAGAGCAAATACTTTTCTTGAAAACGTTAAATTCCTTGCCCATTTTTATTACGATTTCTGAATAAATTTCGTTGGGTCTACTCTCCAATTTTGCATCGATTCCTAAGCTACGTGTCAAATTATATGCCCAAAGCCCTTCAGGGCAAAGAGGATTATGGTGATCGTTGAATTCTTGAACAATTTTTTGCTCCATTTCTGCGAAAAGTTTTTTATTGCTTTCTTCTAATTTGTTATCAATTTCAGAGCAAATACTTTTTTTTAATGACTCAAAGATCGTTTTCGATTTTGATAGGATACAGAGCCTGTATTTTTGCAAATGGAGTTTAAAAGTTAAGTACTCGCCACTCTCAGTATTAAATTGGGTTCGACCCTCATTGCTAATACTCGAGTCCATCTCTTGGATACATGCCTTTATTGATCTAACCAAGTTAGTTTTTGGACCAACATCGGGCAAAAATTCTTGTTGAGCTGCGCACATGATAAATGTCTACCCTGGTTGAGCACCAGTTTGATACGTACGCTGAATCTTGAATTTCTTGAAAACAAAAAATAAGGTTACCCTAACTCCGGGCAAAAAAGGGTACTAAATCCTATAATACACTGTAAATCGAACGGGGTCGAACACTGTTTAAATGTTTTTAAAATTAGTAAGTCAGATACACTAAAATATAACGAAAACGCGAATATGAGGAATCTTTGGTGGTTTCGATAACACTGCCATGCCGTGTGAGTGAATCTACACACTTTCTGCGCGAGTAATCGACACTCGTTGGTTTCACACCTGAACTTTTTTGGATATGAAAAGTTTTGATTGCTTGCATCAAAATTATTTTTAAATGGATATATTTTCTTGCAAAAATCATATGATCAAACTCATACTAAGCTAGAAAATTAATAGTTAAACTAGTTCTGTTAGTATTTCTCCATTTATTGTTCATAAAGTTCAATGGTTGATCATTAAATTATCCGTAAAATGCCATACCCCAGTAAACATTTCCGGTCTCAAGATGGTCTTGTGAATATCTGGGCATGAAAGATGACTTCAAGATAATATGCGCGCCGTAACATATCTGCAAAATAACTGCTAGATGTTGGGAAACACACGATAAAATTTAGATAACTTTCAGTTCTTTTGGAGACAACTTGATACGGCACATGCTTTTGTGTGCTCCGGAAGTTGTCTTCTCAATATACAACATCTAACAAGTTAACTAAGATACTGTGCAGATATTTTGAAGATATTCAATTCTGAACTTGTAAGTCCAGATACTCTCCAGATATTCTGAAGATATTCAATTCTGAACTTGTAAGTCCAGATACTCTCCAGATATTCTGAAGATATTCAATTCTGAACTTGTAAGTCCAGATACTCTCCAGATATTCTGAAGATATTCAATTCTGGACTTGTAATTCCAGATACTCTCCAGATATTCTGAAGATATTCAATTCTGGACTTGTAAGTCCAGATACTCTCCAGATATTCTGAAGATATTCAATTCTGAACTTGTAAGTCCAGATACTCTCCAGATATTCTGAAGATATTCAATTCTGAACTTGTAAGTCCAGATACTCTCCAGATATTCTGAAGATATTCAATTCTGAACTTGTAAGTCCAGATACTCTCCAGATATTCTGAAGATATTCAATTCTGAACTTGTAAGTCCAGATACTCTCCAGATATTCTGAAGATATTCAATCCTGGACTTGTAAGTCCAGATACTCTCCAGATATTACACGAGTATGAAGATTCCACTCCTTTAAATATGTTTAATTTGCTCCATTCCTACGCGAGCCGGCGTAGCTCATCGAGTAAAGTACTTGGCTTCCACCGCAGCGGCCCAGGTTCAAATCTCGGAACTTCTGGTATACTTTATCACTTCTTTCTGTGTATGTTCTGTGGATGTATCCTCAATGCAGGGGCTTGTCGAGAGGGGGGGCTGGATACCCTTGCCTTTCGGGGGCGGCAAAATCAGGGTGAACAAAAAAAAAAAAAAAAAAAAAAAAAGAAAAAAAAGAAAGAAAGAAAAGAAAGAAAAAAAAGAAAGAAAAAAAAAAGAAAGAAAAAAAAGAAAGAAAAAAGAAAGAAAGAAAAAGAAATAAAGAAAAAAAGAAGGAAAAAGAAGAAAGAAAAAAAAAAGAAAGAAAAAAAAAGAAAGAAGAAAAAAAGAAAGAAAAAAAAAGAAAAAAAGAAAAGAAAGAAAGAAGAAAAAGAAAGAAGAAAAAGAAAGAAAAAAAAGAAAGGGAGACGAAGAAAAAAAAGTTCATATTTCAAAAAAAAGCAGGTCATTTAATTTTTAATTTTGGTCGCGGAGGACGGCAAGATTGCATTATTGCCCCCCACCTTTTTGGAAACCATGGCACGCCCCTGCTTCAATGTATCTCTTCTACAGCTTATAATATGTGTGTAATGTGCTATCCAGGACTCTGCAACATGTGGTACCAATCTAGACGGAATAACTTTATAGTGAGTTACAAGAATCACCACCCAGAGTGCGCTGTTTATTTGGTCTGAAAGTTCTGCATTTTACCTGCAAATGTCCGCCTGTTTCGAATCTTCTAGCGATCCGCGCAGATAATCTTGACATGGTCTGGAGGATATCTGATAGTCAGCAACCCGAGTCAGCCTCCCAGTTATGCAAAAGACAACGTCCAGATATGCTCAAGATATTCGTGCAAATAATCTTGAAACATTTCCGATCTTGTGAGCATCTTGGAGCTGATCTAAGTCAGTTGACTTGATAGTCTAAAAGTTCTGCATTTTACCTGCAAATGTCCGCCTGTTTCGAATCTTCTAGCGATCCGCGCAGATAATCTTGACATGGTCTGGAGGATATCTGATAGTCATCAACCCGGGTCAGCCTCCCAGTTGTGCACAAGACAACTTCCAGATATGCTCAAGATCTTCGTGCAGATAATCTTGACATGGTCTTGAAGATATCTGAAAAACAATAACTTGGGAACCTCTCCCAGTTGTCTGCAATACAATTGGAAAAGCTATCCAGGCTGTCGTCTTCAGATATCCTCCAGACCATGTCAAGATCATCTGTGCGGATCACTAGAAGATCCGAAACAGGCGGACATTTGAAGGTAAAATGCAGAACTTCTAGACTATCTAGTCAATTGCCTTAGATCAGCTCAAGATGCTCATAAGATCGGAAATGTTTACTTTTTACTGGGACTTATTGTTAGATGCACTGTGCGATACGAGGCCTATTATGTTTTGAGCTATCTGAGACCTCCATCGATTATACCAAGTTCTAATCGCATTTTCGGAGGTTTGGATGACTCTTACCGATTAGGGTTGCCTGATCGAGCTGAATACTAGGCTGGGGCCAAATTGTTTGGACTTTTCGGTATACTTACGAGTGGTCATCGGCAACCATCGGTAATCATCGGTAAATCATCGGTAATCATCGGTAATCATCGGTAGATGACTGGTGTGCCCTTATGAGGGGTTTGGGGGTTTGTAGTGGTAATAACCCCTCGTAAGTAAGCACCTAACGCACCATACATCTATGAGGAGAAGCGTAAGGTCCAAACATTATTTGGCCCCTGGGACCAAATAATGTCACGGCTTGACGGTCCTCCGAAAGACGTTGGATGGTGCGTACGTAGCAGTGACGAATAGCTAGGAATTTTTCTAGGGGGGGGGGGGGGGGGGGTGGTCCGAGGTCCGAAAATTGTCAAGGGGGGGGGGGGTTTCTAAGATACTCATTTGGTCAAATGTCTGAAAACGCAAAAAATGACCTTTTTTTAGGACAAATTTTGAGGTCCGGGGGGAGGGGGGTCCAGAGCCCCTGGACCCCCCCCCCCCCCCGAACAGAAAAATTTCAACCCACTCCACCCCACCACAAAATTAGTTGAATTTGACTCCCCAACATCTTCGGAAATTTACTTTTGAAAGAATTATTTTAAAATATACAACCATAGTTGGATTTTTTCAACTGTAACTCCTCGAATATATATTGAGAAGGCAGTTTCTACTAATTTTAACGAGTTCCAGCTCTCAAGAGCCAAAGTCTCGTCTATTTTGTCTTGACTTTAAACGTTTTTTATTTGACTTTTGCGAGGATACAATTCCTATAGTCAGGCGATTCTTGATATTAGGTATACTTTATCCCGATGGAGGGTCGAATCGGGCAAAAAGCTCCGTGTGCACCGAGTTGCAAAATAGTGCCGCCTCTCTACTTTAATCAGTTATTTACTAATTACTCGCATTACTTAGTTATTACACATTATTTATTCCCTCTGAACTACTTTGCTGGTACAATCCTTTGATCGAGGACTATCTTCTATTCCCGTGATTCATAGAAAAAAATGTCCAAGACACATGAAACATGTTCAAATAAATTTGTCAAAGCCTTAAAAGTCCAAGAAAACGTCTAGCTATAGAAATGTCCGCAAAAGTAAAGAAGTCCGGTACACATTTTATTCAACGTGAACAAATTCATCTAAAAGTGTCCAACATTATATTTTAAGTCTGACGCAATTTTCATCCCAACACATAAGAAAATCCCATTTTCTTGTGTCCCTGATGTATTTTTGCGATGACTTTTGGTATTCTTTTTTATTTTTAATTCACCCTGAAAATCCTCAAAAAGGGGCTTATCTAGACTCACTGCAACTTGGGGCAAAACATGACTGTCTAGATATTACATATCCTTCGGAAAATTTTGAAGCTTGGACATAAAACAGTGGCGGCTCGCGCATTGTGGCAACACTGTTTTTCATCCATTTGATTTCATGTTAAACAATCGATTCGATAGTGAAGAGCTGCTTCTTCAACAATCGATTTTTTGATGCATTAAAATGGAGGCAAAACATTGTTGCCAACTTGCACGAGCCACCGTTGGCATCTACATTTAAATTGGATTTAAAATGATTTAAACGTTTTTTCAAAAAGGGACTTATTTTCCTTCGACATTTCTTGTGGCAAACATTCCCGTGAATTGCGAAGTCTCCTTGACTTGTTTTGACTTTTGAAAAATGGCTGAAGAATGGGTCTGTTGCAAACTTTTGCTACAGCGGTTAAGATTGTTTAATCTAATGTAAAATCGCCTGAAAAGTCCATATTGGTGGCATCAGAAAGTCATAAAATGCAATAATAAACTCACAAGAGGCGTTTAATGAAATCCATGATGGCGGATAAATATCGAGCAATCTATATGCATGCACTGTGAACATCCAAGGATGGCCAATTTTGACAACCTCACTGGAGGTAGAGGTTATGTGTTTGTTTACGTTGTGATTGGTTGTGATCGATATTGTGTGGTTGGCTATCCTTAGATGTTCGTGGTGCACGCATACAAATTGCTCGATATTTCTTCGCCATCTTGGATTTCATTAAACACTTCTTGTGAGTTTATTATTGTATTTCATGACTTCCTGATGCCACCAATAGACTTTTCAGGCGATTTGACACTATAGATTAAACACTCTGAATCGTTGTATCAAAAGTTTGCAACAGACCCATTGGGTGATTTTATAGAGAGAAACCATTTAATTTTCTGATCGAGTAGAAGGGATCCCAACGGCATCACTGGAAACCCATAACCGTTTGTTTTCTTTCTGCACAAACCGATATGATTTAACTCTCAGACATTACTGTGTACTTTTCAAAAAAAAATCATCAAAAAATAGCACCGCTGGCGCTGCTCTCTAAAAAGAAGAATAAGAAAATGTTTCTCAATCATTTTTTCGATATGCTCAGGATGTTTTTCGAAAATCTCTTTAATAAGGGAAGTCACGGTAATCTGAAAAGAATTTATCGTGTCAAAAAGCGTTAATTATAGTAATCCTTAACTTTATGATTTTTCCCGCTCCGAAAACATGATTCTTTTATTAGCTTGTCGTTTTCTACGCATAAAGATACGAGCAAATGTACATAAAAACTAAATTTCTGTTCCCAAACCAACGAGCTTTCGATCGTCAAATACCAAAGCTCAGATTCGACACCAAAACGCTTCGGGATAAATCTCGGTGAGAGCAAACTTTCAACTTTATTGATGCCCAATAAACAATGCTTATGCTGACGTGATGCTCCATATGTTCTTTAAAACTGCTACTTCAAAGAGAATTTTCCCGTTGCAATTACAAAAAGTATCATGAAATAATATGTGATGATATATCATGAAATAATATGTGATGATATGAAATTTGTTTGAAAATTACGAAAATTCTCATCGACTCAATGATTCATTCTCATAAGCTCAACAAACTTTCGATTGCATCCTTGAAACCGCTAGTACCTCTTAAAGGACTTTGTTTTAACCCCTAATAATTCCAGTAATTCTGTAAAGAAATTTCTCTTATAGCTTATTTGTAACGAGAGTAATATTTTTCCGTGTGTCCCGGAATTTTAGATCTTTGAGTCGTAGGTGATATCATTTGAGACGTTTTCCAATGAGCCTTTTCGCAAACAAAGTATGACAACGTAGTCAAATACAGTAACCTTAGATCTGCGCCTTAAAATTGAGCAACATTTCCTTCTATATGATTTCATATGCAGTGGCGTTTTGTGCAATTCGGCAACGTTGCATTTTGCCTATCTACACCCATGAAGAAGGTCGAATTCGAAAGAATTCATGGAGCACCCGATAGTTCGATAATCTCAATGGGTTTAAATGGAGAAAGAGCAAAGTTCCCGAATTGCACGCTACGCCCACTGCTCATGTGTGGAAGTCAAGTTTTTATGTTAAATCCCGTCCCTCATATAAATAGGACACTGTGACTGAACGAAAGGGTTAAAAAAATAAATAATTTTGCTGAAATTCTATTTGACATCCAGGCGCTGCAAACTAAACAATTATAGATGTAAAATTGCAAAAAAATACCAAGGTGCTTACCATTCCTGAAGTGCTTATCAATGAAAGATTCTCCGCTTGAAGATGACGAGGAAGTCAATCCAAAATTCATTTTATTTTATTCAGATGGAACTAAAATCGAGCACAACATAGAACTAAATCACCAAAGCTGCTTAGTTCTCTAAGCGACTACCGACTGAACCACAAAAAAACGTAACCTAAACTGTTAAATTATATTTTTCTAAACTTCATAAATTGTGACTTGCTAACTCCGCACTTTCCTTCTCCGCACCAATAATCACTTCACCAAAACTTCAACTTAAATATCGTATTCAAAAGCCTGGAGTTGCAAAACTTCCGACTCTCCTGAACAATCACTTCACGTTTCGCGAAAAAAGGGACAAAATTGAGAACTTGAAGAGAAATTATTATAAAATTAAAGAAACCGAATTATTTATATAGATATAAAAAAAAAAATAAAAAATGAATTTTTAACTCAACAGCCGATTTTAAGAAAAATTAAAATTCGGGAACACCGTGGGGAACACAGAAAGGTCATGGGCAGCAGCGTAAAATTGACCTCACAATTCGGTCTAGTGACCTCCTTCTTCCTTGTCGAGCTCAACTTTTTTGACTGAGCTTCGGCTCATCTCCACCACTTTTTTGCCGTACAACAAGAATAGGGAAATCGACATGGGACTATTTCTTTAAGTGCAAGTGACTTGGGGTAACGCCATTTGTAAACAGACGATAAGATAATTAATCACTTGGCGCATATTCATGGCGACGAGTCATAACTCCTGCTCGAAGCGGTACTTACACCTTCACTCTTTTCACTTTCAATAGTTTGACAAGTCTCCATTGTTGCCCGAACTCGCAAAAAAAAATGTTGGGTTTTCCAAAATTAAATCGACACAGAGTTTGGTACGATTTAAATCCAAAAAAGGTTTCGTGATCAGTTACGTAACGTCGAATTTCGTTCATCTAAACCCGAGACAAATTAATGTCAAACTATTGGAGACGTGAAGTGCAGCAAATCGATATTTTACACAGGTTTAAATAGTCAAAATACGATGTTGCCGAGTAGACTTCGGCAAAAATGCGTTGCTCATTCTGCGATTCCAAAAATTTGAATGAAGCATGGACACTGATATTTAGTAAGATTTATCATCATGATTCGTGATTTTGGAAGATGGAAAACTATCTATGGTAAACTTCTTTACCTAACCTCATGGATCAAGCTGATACCAGGTTACGGTACAAAGGCGAATCCAGCAATTTGACATCCATGTATTATTCCCACTTGAATGAATGAGAAACAACCGATTAGTAAAACAGCGATCGGCAAGAATCGGTTGTTTCTCATACGTTCAAATGGGATGAATTTCATTCATGGTGGCCAAATTGCTACATCTACCGATTTTGCGATGTTGTCGCTAGACAAATCAGTGGTATCCATTAAATGAATTATCTGAATAAAAACTTTAATAAACTCGATTCTGCCACGAGAAATCTTGCCAAAATCATGGACTTGATGGAAACTGTCTAGGCATCCTATTACGCACATTTTCAATCTATAGGCTGTCGTATGGCACAACAATATGGGAAACTATGCTTCAATCGATGACCTGTTAATAACCCCCCCCCCTTAAAAAAAAGATGAAAAAAAAAGAACGCTGAGAATAATTGATAAAAGCCCTTTTATTATCCATGCAAACAAGTTTTTTTAAGAAACACATCATATTGACCGTAATCAACTCATTCATCATCTTACTACTCATGAAAGCAACATTATAATGCGGCTATATCAATTTAGATGGTATGCAGCCTAAACAAACATACTTATAAAACGAGGCGCGTCTTCCATACAGTGGCGTAACTAGAAATTACCTTTCTCTCACATTGTCCATTAAAATGTGTAAGTTAGAAAAGGATAGGAAAGGGGGATCAATCCCCTCTTCCTATCTTTTTTCTACTAGTACATTCGGATGAGTAAAAAGAGAGATAGAATGATTTCTAGTTACGCTACTGCTTCCATAATGTCGACAGACCTCGATCAAAAATGGACATAATATGTATCAATCAAAAACAAAAATCTAGCAATTTATTAGTTGGATTTTCTCATTGGAAAATTCATTACATGTGTATAACAAGTATTATCAAAAAAAAGTCTAATTATATTCTTCGAGTGCTGCATCGGAAGCTGGCAGTTTTTCCTTTCTATCCAATCAAATAATTCAAAGGAAATCCAAAATAACCGAATTCAAAGCACTGCAACTCACAGCCCACGAGACAGCACCTTAAAATATGCCTACACTGACTGTTTAAATATTAGAAAACATCTATGTGATTCTTCTATGAAGTTTGTTGCAGCGTTGAAATGCCTTCAATAATCAAGTTATGCAATTTCATAACATTCCGTAGCGAAGAATATAAAAATCGCAATGTGATATTTTTTTTCTGTTTGGTTCGTCTAAAAACTGTAATTTATTTGAAAGTATAACATCCTGAGGCGCTTCCCAAATCAGATAAAAGACACACGAAAATCAAAAGGAGGAGGGAATCAAAACGAGAAACGTTGGGCCGTTTTTACATTGCGCTTACAGGGTTTATAAAAAGAGTTCCCCTTGTCTAATTTTTGAACGATTTGCACACGAAAAAGACGAAAGTGGGCGAAAGTGGGGAAAATAACAATGCTTGTATAGACTAGAGCGAACTGATGTAAGTATGGTTTATTCAAAATTTTCATCGGGCACTGGCACTGTTAAGGAGAGGTGTTGTGCTCCCTCAAACTTGAAAGCTTCAAATATCAGTTTATCTCTCTATAATAACCCTCTATCTTGTGATACCGTCAGAAAAAGTTTACAATTTTAAGACTTTTGCCTGAAACTGTTTGATATTGTTTTTCCTTCTTGATATCAAATTTGGACAGTTCAAAGTGAACATATTTTCAAAAAAATCGAAACTCCAATGTAAAAAGTCGATTTTTATATACAAAAAGAAAATAAACTTGTAACTAAAATACTCAGAAAATTAAGTCCTTCACAGAAAATAGTATGGATCTGATACAAACAAAATTGATTTCAGAGTCTTCAACGTTTTTCTTTTTTAAATTCTGGCCCCTCAGGTCGATATCTTAGGGATTTTTATCGATGACCCCCATCGAGTTAATCAAACGGATAATTTGAGGCGTTCTCCGTAAGAAATACCTATTACCTATGGAACATCCAGTGCGCTCTTTTAAAGATATCCCACATTAGAGACAATGCTTATTTCAAATAACGAGCGCACTCTATGTTGTGGGCCATATTCTATAGAGAATGGAGAGTGTCGCATGAGTACCCTATAAAGGGATCGATTCTTTGGGATAAGTTTATACTACGGGGATCAGCGGTGCATCACAATTCGCTAACCGTTCGACTGATTAATTAACCCTTTATGTCTTAAATTCATGCATATTCTTTTACTGTTAATCTGTCTCACATTCTTTCATATCGTTGTATTGAAAATCAAATAATGTTTAAGGGGGTACACCACCCTAATTTTTCGATTTTTTTTATTTTTTTTTATTTTTTTTTCCCCCACCAGTTTTGTAGAAGACAATTCAGGGAATACGAGGATATTTTTTTTTTAATTTTTAGGAGGTCGGAAAGTATTTTTAAATTAATTTTAAAGTTTATGAGTCAACATTGCGAAATTGAGAAAATTGGAAAATACTACTATTGTACTATTTGTTAATTTGCTTGTACTGAAAAATCAATTTTTCGCTTGTTTTTTAAACTTCAAAACAGCTTTTCTCGAGTACTCTATGATAGCTAGAGACTTCAGTTTTTTTTTAAAATGTGCAGAATTTTATGCTCTAGGTACTGTTGTATGGATTTGCCCTCAACCTAACATCTCAAATATCTATTAATGTTTAAAAAAAAAAAAAAAAAAAAAAAAAAACCATGAAAAAAATGTCACATCGAAGAAACATTAAGAAAAAAATACTTCCTCTCGACACAAAAAAAAAACAGTCCATACAAGAGACCCTAGAGGACACTGATACCTTTCATTTGAGACCAAGACCAAGGTGATTGAGCAATTCTAACTCTAAAAAAGCTGTTTGAAAGTTGTCAACGTTTTTTCAGGAAATATTTTTTTTTAAGGGGCAGGTATGCAACCAGCTTCACAAAAATTTCAGGATCTCTAATTTACATCAGTATGTGTTACAAAAAAAATTGAGGGCTCCAAGTCATCAGGAACAATTTTTTTTAATTTGGGTGGTATACCCCCTTTTAATTATGGACATTCCAACGCTAATTCGAGTGCCTTCATTTGATGATGTAGGCAAAAACAAGTACTGTGGAGACAAATTGGTTTGATGTGTGTCAGAGCGCGGTGCGCGTTGACTGATTAACTTGGTTTTGAAAGGATTATGACCAGAGTAATTCTATTGTGCTTTGATATGCTGTTTTTTTTCTTTTTCTTTTTAAATGGAAAGAATAAAAATTCGCTGTCGATTTAAATCATGTTTTATTTTTTTTCCCATTCTTTCTTTTTTTACATTTACAAGAGTATGATGAAACATCTATATAAGATAAAAAGAACTTAAAACTAATAAGGAGAGTTCAAATATTCCATCATAGTTTATGCTTCAAGCGCAAGTTAAATTCTTTTCTTTTATAACAATCTTAATTAATAATTTAATGTAAGGATTCGGTGGTAAAAAGAGACATATAAAAGACATTTTCAGAAGTCGAATAAAGTTGTTCACAAGTTATTTACAAGTAATGATACAAAAATATAGAAGAGGAAAATATTTCAGTATAAAAAGTGCTAGAGGTAAATGATATAGTCAAGTCCAGCTTGACTTTAAAGAGAAAATAAGAAAAAATCAGGCTTTACAAATAGAAAGGATAAGATGAAGTTAGGCAAGATAATGTATATAACACATCATAGTGAGTTTTTTTTTTTTCTCTCACAATTTTTTGAAATCAGATATGTTGGCCAAATCTGTTTGAGTAGAGGCTCGAGGCAAAGCGTAGAACCTAGCGACGTTGCAATTAAAGCCATGAAAAAGATCGAAGTATTGAGTGGTGCATTCAACAACAATACTTCGATATTTTTCTTGGGCTTAAATTAGCAAACGATTGTTTTTCCAGATTGCAAGTTCCACCGATAATGAAGACAGTTTAGACGATATCAATAATATGCGACATAATAACACGATAGACTTTAAACAAGTATTTGACAAAATTAATGATGCAATTGAGAACCTCAACCATTTACGATATACGATACATAAGATTTGTGTTCATTTGACTTTGATTCCGTTTTGATATAATTTCGTTTTCTTTTTTTTTAAATCCTCGCAGATCTCTCGTGAGTTTAATCATTTCATTGAAATGCTCGAGCAAAAGTCATTTGCAGAGGTAAATCGCTCAGTTTCGCAACTTAAAACGTTACGATTTCAAGATTTCTTTGGGGTCTTTCTTATCCCCTTTGGTACATAATACATTGAATAAATATTGATTAAAAAGTTACATTTTCACAAGGGTTAAATGGGGAAAAAATGTGTACAGATAATCGCAAAACGACAGCCCAGATCCGAGCAGCATTAAAAGTTCAGCATCAGATTTAGTATTTGTTGGGGGGGGAGGGGCTTTACAAGAGTAACGCCTGAACCGCGAGAGCGAGCCCGAGTAGAAAATTAGAGAGTTATGCGAGTTATCTGACCAAAGACGCATCAAGGCTTGTTTCTTCGTCTCTCTGTCTCTCTCTCTCTCTCTGTCTCTCTCTCTCTCTCTCTCTCTCTCTCTCTCTCTCTCTCTCTCTCTCTCTCTCTCTCTCTCTCTCTCTCTCTCTCTCTCTCTCTCTCTCTCTCTCTCTCTCTCTCTCTCTCTCTCTCTCTCTCTCTCTCTCTCTCTCTCTCTCTCTCTCTCTCTCTTCGTCCGCCCAATTCGAACGCTTGTATTAGAAAAGGACAGAGATTAGGACCATAAAGTCGTGTGAATGTCTTTCTCTCGATCCTTTTCTATCACGCGCGTGCTCAAAGAGGTAGAGAGAGATAGAGAGACCGATATACATTTCTTAATCCACCCCTGCGCCCTCGTCGAATCGACGCGACATCGAAATTGAATAACAAAAAGTGCGAAGAAAGTTTGGCGCCAAACCGCGTTCGAATTACTCCACAGAGATAGATGGTGCGAACTTGAAGCCAACTTTTAGGTTTAAAAGCGGCGTTTCGTGGACGAGAGCTGGTGGATATCGACACGTATTGATAAATCGTAAGGTGCGCTTAAAAACTTTATATCCCCGCTTATTCAACTCTATAGCGCTCATGTTACCCAAGTTTCCATCTATTAGTTGGACAGTTAGACGTATATGCGAGACACTGTCGCGGAGAAAATTGTTTTAAAATGTTTGAAGCCCCCCTCCTCCCCCAGACCTCTCCTAATGGCTGGCTTTTCATAATGGGGCTCTTGTTAACTTTTACTATACAATCGATTGGATAGTTAATTTTTGCGAATTCTATAAAGTATTGCGTTAGTCTTTATCGTTTACGCAATTACGCATGTTTAGACTATAAATAGACGTTTGGTTGCGTTTTATTTTTTTCGACGTTGCGTTGCCGACCTTATTGAGAGACAGTATGGGACGTCTAGAGACCCATATCATCAATGAAACGTCATCACATCAATGAAAAAGGGATAAAGTTACCACTGTTACGACAATTTTCATTAACGAAATCTTTCCGACTAAACAAATTCATTTTAAGTACGTTGTATTCGGTGACTTTGGACTTTGGAGGCTATGATTTTTACTTCTTTGACAACTTTAGTTTACCGAGCGCGGCTTCCATAGCCTTACGTATTTAATCATTACCGCATATTATACGCTATACAGTAAGTTTACAGAATGCATGTATTTCAGACGATTGTCGGTATTTTGATACCTTAGGGCCTGTAATATTCCTGTTCAAACCGTCATCAGTCGTTTCGTAATAAAGCTGAAATAACTCTGACACGTTAATGATTGCAAAGCTCCTCATCCCGTTTTAAACCCGCCTTCTGGAAAAAGATACTCCATTTTTGCGAACTCAAGGCTCGAACTTTAAACCATGTCTCGGAAAGTTGCATGGGGGGGGGGGGGGTTAATCGTTGACTGCGGTAGAACTAAAAGATGCCAGATTTTGCGTCAAAGGCTCATGCTATTTTTGGCAACAGTGCTTGTCGTTGTCCCCATATAAACGAATGAAAAACAATCGATTCTCCAGGAAGCCTACTCAAAATCAATTATTTTACCTTAGTTACAGTGGAAAAGTCCAAGGTTGCCAAATCGCACTTGCCCGCCCTCCACTTTTTTTCGGACAAACTAAAATGCAAAAATATCGGTTTCGCGAATAAGGTTCAATATAGACTGTTATAGTAGAGCGATATATCGTATCGATCACCGTCCAAGGGCCTCTGGTTTGAAACAAACTCTGTTTCAATGCATTTTTCCCCTTAAGCGGATGAACGGAAATTTAGACTATTAAATCGAACAATTAATGCGACATTTTTGCGATTATGAATTCTATGTCCTCAAAAATGCTTAATTTTGCCTGGTTCCACCCGTAAAACTGCGGAAATCAACAAGATATTACAGATTAATTGATGCGTTTGGACGTTGGAATCACCCAAATATTATTGTTGTTGTTGTGGAATTCGCGGGATTTCGGGTGATTCTAACCTACAAATGCAACATTCAATCTGTAATATCTTATTGATTTCGGCCGTTTTAGTCAAGGAACCGCAGGCATAATTAAGCATTTTTGAGGACGTAGAATTCATAATCGCAAAAAGGTCGCATGAATTGTTTGATTTAATACCCTAAATTTCCGTTCAAAAGTTTGCTAATGGGGAAATTACATTGAACCAGAGTTTGTTTGGAGCCAGAGGCCCTTGGACGGCAATCGATACGATTTATCGCTCTACTAAAACAATCTATTGAAGCCTCGTTGAAGAATCGATTATTGGTATTTTAATGCTCTCCATTAGTTTTATCCTAGATGCGCTCAAAGCTTATTGGCTCTCCTTTTGACTTGACTTCGTAATGTTCAGCATGAGGATCATCGAGAATCATTGTTGCCGGATGCTGTGGCGGCTCGTGATATTTGGCAACCATGCAAGTTTTCCATTTAAACGTAGGTAAAATAATCGATTCTTGCGGAGGCTGGCAGCCTCCGGGAGAATCGATTGTTTTACATTGGTTAAATAGGAGGAGGACACGGTTGCCAAATTTCACGAGCCGCCACTGGCCGGATGTATGAGGCCTTAAGCCGTGTATTTCCAATAAGAATCAGTGTAAATATACACGGTTTTTATCCTGGAAGCTGGCAACATAGCTGTACCACAGTGTTGTCAGATGTATGGGGCTTCATGTCGTATATTTTCCATAGGACTCAAGTAAAATATACAGATTTTAACCTTAAATCTGTCAACACTGGCGCAGATTCTAAATGTATGTCAATTCATAAACTATGTTACCGCGAGCACGATTTTGCAACGTTCTCTCAGATCTAGGTACGGATTATGCAGATGAATGGGCGCACTTAAAATTCTAGTTGAAGCTTTGTCTCACTATATTTTCTGTACCTACGTATTTTCTTTCGGGGTAACATTTATCATGAATCCAGCAGCCGCACTGATCCTTCGACCAACATGACAATCTACAACTGGAGTTAGGACAGCGGACTTAAAAGAAGACAGGGGCGGCTTAAACTTGTTTCTATTTCCTTGGAAATACCACCTGAGATAGTTATACGACAGTTTTGAAGCGACGGCGATTGCGTATTTTTAAACAAACAAATTCAAGCAACCACCAACTTGAATTCATCGTCTCTAAAACCCTTTTCAGGCTTTTCTCATCTGATGAAATTGGGGTGGAAACAGCGGTAAACAATTAAGGAGTGAATTAGAAATCCCAAAACAAAACTTAATGAAAACAACTTTTACAATACCAAAGGGAACAGAGATAATAAATATTAGATGGTTTAACAATTATTTAATGTTATAAATTATGACCGCAAAATTATTTTGTTAATCGAACGCAACAACATGCTGAACCAACGAAACAGTACTGTTAAATCTTGTACTTGGGCTTATTTGTCTGATATTACGTTTAGTTTTCTCATCACAGTCTTTTGAAATGTGCTGGTAAGACTTGTTAAATATTTCAAGTCATGCGCTGAAATTAAAAAAAAAAAAAAAAAAAAAAAAATTCAAAACACATTTTTTGACATCGGGACACGTAAACACAAACAATAGAAATAGCCCCTATTACCACTTCCAGTGGTTCATTGAAATCGACATTAATGGATCAGCTGTTTATTTGATTGCTATTATTAGTATAAGTTCTGGTGAGTAAAAATACTAAAAATAAATTGCGATTTCTACTCTAAATTTCATGTTTCCAAACCTCTAAATTGACAATAAGAGCGAATATGTGCGGATAAAACATGTTCCTGATCATAGGGCTCTATAATTTAATGAAGGGGCTCCAGTTGCGCAACGAGAGTTTCTTCATCTCTCTCTTTTCTCCATTAAGAAACCTATGTTAGACAAGGATGGACAAGGGGATAAAACCCTCTCTTTCTATCCTTTTGCTACTTATACTCGCACATTCAAACGGGCAATGAGAGAGGTGGAAGAGATCCTGGTTGCACCAGTGAGGGGCTCATCTCAATACAAATAATCGATAGATTTAATTTAATTTCTGTCTCACACAAGAAATTGACTGCCAAAAATCTCATTTCAAGGTGTGTCCTCTGACATTTTAACCTACATTTCTGCCTGAAATCAATTTTTGTATTAATTTATTTCATATTAATATAATTATACGGATGCCGTAGATGATTTCCCACAGTTTTTATAAGCTTACGCGATCAGTCTCAAGATATATTCAATTTAACTTTTTGCTTTATTTGAGCTTATTCATTGATTCAGCACAGGTAAAAGAGAAAGAAACAATACTTCAGAAAAACATTTTAGGAGGTAACTGACACTTGGTCGAAGTCAATCAAATCTCTAAACATCAAATGAAGCGTTGAGGAATTCGTGAATCCGTAAAACTTCTTCAAGCACAATGATTGATTTAATTTTTCAGAGAAGTAAACTCTCAGAAGCGGATAATGTGAAAATAATGTAATTTCTTCATTAAAAAATCGTTTTTTATTTGATTTAATTATGTAACTTCACGATCTCTAGGCATCAGGAGCACTCAAGTGAAGTGTGATTATTTAAAGATAAAAAAAAGGTTAAAAAGTAATGAAAAAAAAACTAAATTTAAAAATGATATCGTTTCTTGAACCTTTGATGTAATATTCTGTAATACTAAAATGGATTTGTTGCAAATTTTTTCAACAGCGTTATGAAGGGTCAAACTCCTCGGTAAAATTTCGTTTAAACCACATTAAATGTATATAAAAAGTTTCAAAATCAAGATCGACCATAATGCAATGGACGAAACTTTATGACATCCAGCCGGATCGAAAGATAACATAAACTGACTTTTTAAATGTTCCCGGTATTGTTTATGACAGCTCTCCCTTCATAATTAGATTGGACATTTTTTGAAGTCTCATTAGGTGATGGATGCTCTACATCTCAATGAGCGAGGAGAACAGGGGAGTACAAAAGATCAGAAACATTTTGTGGCAGAGAATTTCAAGATATTATTTCTTTAACTTTAAAATGGAAGTTGTTGAAATAGTGTGTTTTTTATAAAGAAAATGATAGTACTCGATAAGCTGCGAGAATAATGTTGCTTTTGGTTTTTTCCAAAGAGTCCCGGTTTTGCAGGGATGTTATTTTGAGTTCGGCTTCGGGGGGGGGGGGGGGGGGGTCAAAAATGTGATGACCTTTTTTTTGGCTCATCAATATAATTTTAGAGCCCTACAGCCCTGGATACCCTATATTTACGGCCCAAAATTCCAACAAAATTTGTCGGTAACCACCAAATTTTAATTCGATTTTTTTTTTCTATACAAAAAAAAAAGAAAAAGAAGGTCAGCACTTTCTCACTTTTAGCCGACTCAGAGGGGGGGGGGGGGCGCAAATGACGCCCCAGCAATTTTGGAGATACGCACTCAGAAATTTGTAAAAAATAGTGTTCGTAGTGACAGCACTACGGGCACAGAATAATACAATCAGAAGGGAAACTCCCATAAGAGCCAATGGAAACAAGATTTGGAATTTACCAGCACAAACTGGCAACTGTGTCTACTCACTTCTCAAGATGGCGGACATGCTTTTTCAGGCTATACAACCAATCACAACTCGGCCAGTTGCCGAAGATCTGCCGAAGATTGCCGAAGATGCTCACTTTCGAACATGGCGGCCCGAAGTAAAGAATGTTTCAAAATGAATTAGAGTTTCCGTTCTGATTAGATATTCTGTGCTACGGGGAATCCTCGTTTAAAACAATGCATTGTGGGCCAAAATCTCATCTTGGAACAATGAGACCTAATTAGAAACCAAAGGCATCTGTGTTCTCAGCTCATCAAGTATCATTTTCGTTATAAAGATACAACATTTTAGACCCTTGCAACTGCCATATTGATTGGGAACTGTTCAAGTATCCAATTACCACGTACCACATCCTAAAGGCTCTCAAAGGCGGTGGATATAAGTTTTAGTAGAATAGGTGCTTTTGATTACAAAACGTGAAGATTCTCGCATGACTTAGATTTGTTGTCTTTGAGACAGATTCGATTGAAGATCTCACGAGCTATGTTGAACGTGAGCGAGGCCCTGGATCCATGAGTAACCAGCTTCTTTTGTCGTTTACGTTCTCTGTTCTCCCTTAATCGTATCTGCTTCAAAATGCCGACCAGAAGTTCATCTACGTTGTGTTGAATACCACTTGAGGTCTCAATGAATTTACATCCCCGTGATGCTGCCAGTGCCTTACCCTCTGAAACAAGTCAAGCAAATTTAACGAATTTAAAAATAAAAATAAACATAAAAATAAAAAAAAATGAATAAATTAACCCTTAACCCTGGATGTAGGTCTGTGAGACTCCCATGAAAATTTCCTGCGGATTTACCGGAAAAACGGGGGGAGGTAGGGGCGTGGGTATTTTTTTTTTATCCTCGTCTACAGTGTTGGAGAGCACGCACACCAAGTGGCAATACTAGCGCGAAAACAAATGGGTCTGTTGCAAACTTTCGCTACAACGATTAAGAGAATTTAATTTGATGTAAAATCGCATGAAAATTTTCATTGGTGGCATCAGAGAGTCATAAAATGCAATAATAAACTCGCAAGAGACGTTTAATGAAATCCAAGATGGCGGAGAAATATCGAACAATTTGTATGCATGCACAAGGAACATCCAAGGATAGCCAACCTCACAATATCGATCACAACCAATCACAACGTAAACAAACACATAACCTCTACCTTCACTGAGGTTGTCAAAGTTGGCCATCCTTGGATGTTCGTGGTGCATGCATACAAATTGCTCGATATTTCTCCGCCATCTTGGATTTAATTAAACGCCTTTTGTGAGTTAATTATAGCATTTTATGACTTTAAGATGCCACTAATGGACTTTTCAGGCGATTTTACATTAGAATAAACACTTTTTATCGCTTTAGCAAAAGTTTGCAACAGACCCATTCCTGTTTCGAGCACTGAAAAAAAAAAAAAAAAACAAAAAAAGGTTGATTTAGCAATAAAAATGTTAGTTCCTCTAATGATGGAGCTCCCCATTGTTTTGGGAGAACTAAGATACCGCGACATCTTTTATACAGACTGTTCTCTTCAGTCTTGTTAGTTATAGCCATTGCTGAAAAGTGACGGACCTAGTCTCAATATGGCAGGTAATGCTTAGAGTCCCTTGATGGAAATATTGTATAGGGAGTACCTACACGAGCTCAACGAGTTGTGATTGGTCGTTGGTTTTAGGCTCTCACGGAGTCGAGCAGGAGTCGACGACATCGAAGGCTCCACACGAAAGGAGTCGATTCGTAGAGGAACGTATGGTAACGGAACGGAATGCCGGCAAATCCGCCAGTCCACCACTGGTCCACTGTCGAACTTAACCTTCGAATGCGTTCACGCGGTCGACAAAATCGACTCCTGTCAAAATGCATAAAGTGTCGTGTCGGTACTCCCTATACAATATTTCCATCAAGGGACTCTAGTAATGCTCTGGTTCAAGGTAATGCAATATTGACATCAGAAAGGAGATAATTTGCATCATAAATTCAGAAGGTTCGCTCTTATCAGGTGAGCACATACTTCACCGACGTTTGTGGAGGGGGACTTCCGCGATATTACCCAACTTAAAACTTGAGCTAATGACTATTAAATGCAAGCACATAGAAGACGGCTGCAAAGCTAAGCTTAGAATGCAGACAGTGTATTTCCTATGTGTTGAGGTGTTGTTGAGGATTCTATACGTTTCTACAGGGTGCGGACGCACTTTCATACAGTGTGTTGCAAAAGTCGTGGGTTTTGGGTCTGGCATTTATTCTCCCACCCCATAGTATTTGAGAAAACGATGAAAATATTGAAATTATGTAAAAATCCACGTAAGCGATTCTGGGAGCAAACTTAAGTGTGATAGAGATAGGGCCCCCTCCCACCACCCCCCCCTAACGAAAACAAATCATGGAGGTTTTAATCCTCTGCTCAAAATTTTTAATTTACGACCCCTACTTACTGTCACAATGTTCAATGAACCGTACAAATTAAGCGTTCTCTCACAAACTGAAGTATAGATTTCGGTTTTTGAGATATCTAAGCTTGAAATTTGATGCCGAGTATTTTCCGAGAATTACCAACTCTCGTCAAAAGTGACACATAATTAAACAAATGCTACAGCAAAAAATGTAATGGAAATACTAGTTTGACGTAATTGACTATTCTCCGACATTTTACCAGGAAATTTGTGTCACCCCTAGTTTGACAATCAGCGCCTAATGACCCGGCCTGGGAAGTGGGCAGGCCTTTGACTTAGCTGAGTGTATAACTGAGGGGTACAAAAATACAGAGGAAGCGAAAGGGAAATTTTTCTGACGCTCAACATATATCTAAAGAGGTACATACAAGCGAATGCTACTATTGGTTAAATGATAAAGGTTTGAGCAAGAAACTGAGCAAGAAAGGAAATTGATCTTGATGCTTGACATACATAAATAAACTGTAGGGAACACCCTACGAACACTTTCTCCCTCCATTTTTATCTGGGGGGGGACCCCCAGACCCCCCTTTAGTATTCTGAGGGAGACCCCCACGCCCTAAATTGATTTTTTAAACGATCTGAAGGGTTATTTTGCTGAACCATGAGGGGTTAATTTTACCGTGGGCTGGTTGTAGAATGTTTTTACAAATTTTCTTCCAAATCCAAAGATCCAATATTGAAATATTTAAATTCTTCTCCTTTTTGACCCATTTTCCCGTTGATTTTAATGAAAACCATTTTTCATTCATAACTAACCTAAAAATTAAAATTGTAAAAAAAACAAAAAAAAGTCCCTCTGAGGAATGTTAAAAGCAACATCTCTGCAAATTTTGGATGCATACGGATCAATAGTTCAAAAGTTATGCTGGGTTTCACGTTTTTGACTACAGACAGACAGACATCAGTCAGACAGACGGACAGACGGACAGACAGACGCCACAGAAATTGTGTGCATTTACTCCTCCCTACCACATATGGTTAATAAATATTGAAATATCATGGATGGATGTTCTTTGGGATAGTATTAGGCATGATAAGAGCCAATTGTTTTATAATGGGGCTCTTGCAAACTTTTGCTACACGGGATTGAAGAGTCAATTCTTGCATAAAAACCTGTAAAAATGACGATGAGTACACTAAAAAATCACGAAATTCACTCTCAGAATCGAGCTTAATGGCGGAGAGACGCAGGTATCATGGGTAATGGGTATCATCGCGCAGGTATCATCTAAATTAAGACATATCTTTGTGTTTCCAAAGAGAAAGTGACATATTAGATAGGAATCTCACATGATACCTGCGTCGAACCACCATTACGATCTTGCCATTTAAGTAGTTATGTAGACTTATTACTGAATTTTAGACTTTCTCAGAGTGATTTTCGTGATTTTCGCTGGTTCTTACATCAAAATGGACTATTCATTTGCTCACAGCAAAAGTTTGCAAGAGCCCCATCATCATGATTGACTTAGTCGCAGCGGGCCAAGTATTGAAACTAAATGCATCAACAATCTCTGCGCCATTGCAATACTTTCTCACTTTTTCTAATTTCATTACTTAGAGTGAGAAAGTAAAAAGATAGAATCGTATGATTCTTGGTCAAATAGTTAAAACATTCTCTCGAATTTTCTACTCCTCTACAAAGAAACTTCTTAAAGCAGCTTAAAGTGAGTATTCGCACTCTTATTCGTGAAATAAATAGAGGTGAGATCTCTTTTGAGTGTTTACCTAGATGTTTTATTATCTATAAGAGCAATGAAAAGACCGACACACGTTGGGAAAGATAAGCAATGCAGGCTGAAGAAAAAAAAAAAAAATCTTTATGAAAAAGGTGAGCCACGATAGCAAGTAATATCAAGTAAACCACTTGTGTTCCGTTTTAAAAGAACTATTTGTCTCATATAATTCCAACAAATAAGATAATTGTTAAGATGAGTCGGTGTTTGAATCACAGCTAGTGACGGCAATGACAGTGAAAACTTGAAGTCTCAAAAAACTTCCCGCAAGTTGGAGAAGTTCTTCATGAAATAAAAGGGACATGAGACACGTTGGAAAAGTCGGGGTTGCTGGGCAGAGGTGACAATGTTTAACTTTGATAAGTTTTTAAACTTAAACCTCGAGTTGTCTTGTCACCACATTATGTTATTTGTTGCAGGGAAATCGCAATCGGTTTGCAAAGAACAAAGCCGCTAATTTACTAATGGAAAAAATTCAGATCAGGTGTAATGGTGACGTACAAAATAACTCCACCCAGATTTGATTTGATTTTGCTCATTCTATAAAACTTACAGTGGCATAGTAAGGCAGGGGCGGGCGGTCCGCCCCGGGTGGTACTATCACGGCGGTGACACTCGCAGTAAATACACAAAAAATCGTGAAGAAAATTGAGAAAAAGAGAAAAAAGAAAGGAGAAAGAGAGAAGTAAGAGGGGAAAAAAAAGAGACAAAGGTTTCTCCGTTTTTGAAGGTCAATACCATGATTCCGAAAGAAACATACGTATAGGTATTACGTATTACTCGTAATTTACAATAATTTGTATCACATGCGGGTATAAGGTCTAGGTTTCTTTTATTATTATAATCCTCGTCTTTTTCGGGTAGAACAAGAGTCATACCTTCGGATATGCGGGCTCACGTGTACGTTGGGTGGGGGTTTCGAAATCGGTGAGAGTGCAGGATAAGGTGGGGGTGGGGGGGCTATAGGGTTTTCTTCAGGAAGAGCGAAATTCTCTTGTAGAATACATGAAACAGTCCTTTTGAATGAGCACTGAGCCTATGCCTTTGAACGGTCATTTGATCCGAACCAATTACAAGGTCCAGACCCATTAGAGAGAGAAACAAAAGCTGGTTGCGAGTTGCGAGTCGCGAGAGGCCAAAAGCTCAAAGCTGGCAAAACCAACGTTTTTGGAGTAGCCGAATATATAGCTGCACCCTTTGGTCAGCCTGCGATGCCGCGCAGTGAACTGGTATCTCCGATTTGGTGGCCCAGAATCATATAGAAAGTTAAAATCACCTAATATTGCGTCGTTTAATTATCAGCTTTCCGGATCGTTCACTTTTATGTTAAACTCATTGCTATAAGAGTATCTGTGAGTGACACTATTGGTCGAGCATTTTAAGACTTGACAGTCCATGATTTTTTTTAATAAAAATTAATTCCTGTTGACCTGTAATTTGCACAGAAAAAAATTTGAATGTTAAAATTGAAAAAAAAAAAAAAAAAAAAAAAAAACTGGGATTACACTCTATATTTCATTATTATTTTTTTTTCGAAATGCTAATTTACCGAAATACATTGCTGATTTAGCAGTATTTTATCCTTTATGTGCAATTTATTTGATTAACTGTCAATATTTTTTACATCAGCAAATAGTTTCAGGTATACATTAGCAGTATTTTTTGCAATGTTACCAAATTGTTGGATATTCTGTCATTTTATTAAATGCAATTTTGCAATGTAAAGTGTTTATTTCCGGTTTTTAGAGTTTTGGCCATTTTTTTCATCATATTTTTTTTACTGAGTGACATATTATTAAGCGAACGATAGTGCTTGCTCTGGTGGCAGAAATCGGCAACGGAAGACTGAAGGTTCACCTTAGACAATAGTTTTCAGAGATTTTTTAAGTTTTTATTTTTGGGCCGATCGATCGGTCATTCTGGCCAATGTGTGCTGGAAAATCGATTCATAAAATTCGTTCGATTCGTCGTTTTCACCCCTCATGATGCCTACAGTGAGTCAACTAGCGTGCGAATGTGTGAGGTGTGTCACTTCACTCTCATTACAGCTGTGTCGAAGACTCATTAGGGACGATTAAGGTGCTGGATTTCGGGAGTTAGTTGAATGGATCCGATAACTCGCATTAGTACATATCGGAGAGTGAGGAGTGCTGTTCAATTTGGTCAATGTATTAGATGGGAGATTTCATGATGAAACAAGTAATAACGTAATGTAATGAATTTAGACAAGTATAGGAGAGATGAAGATAAAGTGGATCCACTTTCGTAGAACACTTGTGTCTCCTATGGAACTGTATTTATATGAATGAAACTTTGATTCATAAACTGCAAAAAACAATCTGACTAATGACCAAATTTAGCCAGTAAAACCCCAAAAAATGAAAATTAAAAAAAGCGTAATTTACTACTTTGCCCGCACATGGACGGGCAAAGTGGAAATAAAACTTATAGGACACCTAAGTATAAATAAAAATATATATATATATTCTAATCATAAGATTCAATGATTCTGTTCTTTGATGATTCTATGATACCTATGTATGAATTGAAAGGTCGCTCTTAAAAAAAAAAAAAAAAAAAAAAAAAAATTAACAGCAATTGTCCTTGAAATAAAATAATGCTGCACACCATTATTGTATGAGCCAACCTTGAAAACCTCGAAAACTTTGGTTGTATATTTTGAATAATAATGTAGTTGTTGTTTTTGAAATGCAAAGAGGGAAAAATTACAAACATGTTAGCTCAAATAACGCCCAAATATCCTGACACGTGTGCGAGAAATGTTACTTTGAAGTTCAGTGTTTTAAAAATTTTAAATTCGAAATGATTAATGGAAATGAAAATAAAAAAAAAATGTCTTGACAAATTAGCTCCGGGAAGATGAATGAGATTTCGGTACCATTTCAAAGAGGGGTTGTATCGCAACTACAGTTGCAATAAATTTTGGAGGCAAAAACCCTCAAATATCTTAAAACGTACGCGAGATTTGTTAGTTTAAAGTTTATTGTTCTTAAAATCATAAATTATTATTTTTTTCTTAAATCGCGCGTTCTCCTGAAAAATGTGTTCTCGGAAGATAAAGTTCCCTTTTCCTGCAACCCGTCACTTATTTTGAAAACAATTTTTTCCGTCGGATTTTTTTTTTTTTTTTAGGGAAAGGCAGCCCCCCTCCCCCCATTGCTCTGTAGTTATGACTATGAGTTAAGTTCTTATTTCTCACGGTTAAAAGTGGGAAAGTTGTTCTATGAAAACCATACGGGTGTCTCAGATGATCACTTTTGCCATTTTTCGGATCACTGGCGGATCCAGGAATCTATTATTCTCTCTCTTCTCCCATTAGAACGCGTATGATAGAAAAGGACAGATTAGGGACAGTCACGTGATTTTCGCCCCTTCTTCTATCCTTTGCTAACACATGCATTCAAATGGGGGAAGAGAGAGAAGGACAATAACTTGAATCCGCTGGGAATCTATCCTTCTCTCTCTTCTCCCATTAGAACGCGTATGATAGAAAAGGACAGATTAGGGGCAGTAAAACGTGATTTTCGCCCCCTCTTCCATTCTTTGCTAACACATGCATTCAAATGGGGGAAGAGAGAGAAGGACAATATTTTGGATCCGCTAGTGTTTCGGATAGTATTCCAATGTTTCCCATTTGACTTATAATGTAAAAGATAATTTAAAAGAAACTATAGCAACATAGCAAATGATAATTTATCCTCGTTTATCGGGAGCTCCTCCGTCTGAAAAACTTTCAAGACGTCAAATGAACTTTGTTTTAAAGGGACGTTTTACAGGGTGTACCAAAAATCAGGAGTCGACCTCTTTTACTTTTGAACGGTTGCAGATAAACCAACTAAACTTGACGAATTTTTATCTTATTGGAAACATTATTTTGGTTTATCCAAAATTGTTAAGGGGCGCCTCTACGGATGGGTTTTGCCCTATAACTTGAAACTTTCAATTGACAGTCCCTTTCTGGTGATACATCGTTAAAAAGAACGTAAAATTCTAAGACTTATAACGCAAACTAAAGTTGAGTATCATTTTCGTTTTCAATAGATAGAAGTTCATAGTTCAAGTTTGACCCATTTTCAATGGAGAATTACTCCTTCATAAGAAGCGAGGATTTAAAAAAAAAAAAAAAAAAAAAAAAAAAAAAAAAAAAAAAAAAAAAAAAAAAAAAAAGCTAGGTGCCTTAAATACTCTGAACAGGAAGTGCGTTTCAGAAAACAAATACGCATTCGACACATGTATGTAGTCAAATTTGAGTACGGTTCTCCCCAGCATTTTTTACGTTTTTGTTCCTCACAAAGGGGGGGGGGGGGGCTATCTCGAAATTCCGAAAAGAGAATCCCAACCAAGCTAAGGGCAAAACACCCCCTAAGGTGCGCCAGGCGCCTCTCAGAAATTTTGGATACATTCCTCAAATTTCGTTTGTTTATCCGCAACCGTCCAACAATTCCTACAAAAAAAAGACTTTTTGCAGTCGTACATAGTGCAGGCGCATTTTTGTTTCATTATTGCCTCATCGTTGCGTTGTCATCGTTGATTGTTGGAGCTTTGTTGGTCACGATTGCGCTAAATGTCTTCATGCCCTGGTAAAAATGGTCCATGCTGGTCCATATAAAATTGCATGGACATCCATGATGGTCCATATAAAGTTGCATGGACATCCATGCAGGTCCATGCACACTCTTATGGCCCCGCATGGACCTCCATGCACACCTCTTTGGCTGTCCATGGACCAGTATGGATGTACATGGCTGTCCATGCAGGTCCGTGTCCCAATATACCATGCATGCACCGACATGGACCATTTTTACCAGGGTGTCTTCATGTGTTTACATTGTGTAAGAGTGAGAAGTGGCTATTTCCTTACTTTAAAATAAAAAAAAAATTATTTTTTAAATTTTTGAGTATGGTTGCAATTTGAGCCGAAACATCCTCACCAAATTTGTTCGCCTGTTTTCCAGAATGGGTCTGTTGCACACTTCGGCTACAGCGTTTTAAAGTAACTATTCCTATATCCTCAATTTCTCACAAAAGGTTGTGAAAGGTACGGAAACCGATATTTGTATGTCGAAAACGTATCAAAATGAAACAATAACAGGGTGTTTATGATTCCAACTTCGATCATCATGCTTGGAACTTCTGGGTGTTTATTGTTTCATTTTAATAAGTTTTCGACACAAATATTGGTTTCCGTACCTTTCACAACCTTTTGTGAGGAACTGAGGATATTGAAACGTGAGAATTCGAGCAGACGCCGTCAGTGTTTACTGTTTATTTGTTTATGAAGTCAGCTGTGATGACAGTCGGCCGTGATTATTTGAATGTGCCGCGCTAATCTCGCGAAATATCGTGTACGTGGTGGAAAGATACAGGGGTGAATAGTGTCTAGTGTTTTTCGCAATTTGTGAGTTTAATACTTAATTTTAGTGTTTTCTGATGCCGCCATTGTTATTTTCTCGGCTTTTTACATAGGAATAGTTACTTTAAAACGCTGTAGCCGAAGTGTGCAACAGACCCATTTCCCTATACGGCTGTTTCTTTCCTGTCAAGCCGTCATTGGTCTGTTTTTCTTCTTCTTTCAAAAGTTAGAGGAGGCGACTCTTGATTTTTGGTACACCTTGTAGATATTCTACTCTTTCCACCCATCCCCCAATGTGAAACGCATCGAGCAGATTTGACCGGGGCGATAAAACAAAACGGATGAAAGGAAAAACAAAAATTGGGGATCGGAGGAGGCTGACTACAAAAGCTTTTAAAATGTAATAAATCATGAGTCTCGGTCGCTACACTATTACACGCACACTTTCGCAAGCTTAAATACGTATAAATACGTATGTGAAAACTTCATGCCCGAGAAAAAGAAGGGAAATGGGTATTAGTGACTGAAACGGGTGACGGGTGAGGTGGTGGAAAAGAAATAAAAGGGGGATAGATGAGGCGAATCCATGGTTGCCGCTTGAGGGAGGATGGGGGAGGGGGGATCAGACCACGACACGGGGAGAATCGAGTCTGGATATATTCAGGGATCGACAATAATAAATGACAAAAATAACAGGGGGCAAAGGCTTCTACCTCTACGTCCTGTGTTCAAACCGAACAACGCAAACGGTCGCTTCTTACTCTTCATAGTTCTTGATGCGTGTCATAATGTCATACAGGTTTCTAGTGGTCGTATGCCCCGGCTCTCAGTGGATCGGAAAATAGAATGTTCCGGATGTAGTTTCAATAATAAAAATCAAGGTTATGAACAATGAACAGCATTAGTATAACTTCGATAAATGTGTACAATTTTTCATGTTAGAGCTCCTCAAAAGTAAATTAACGTGGTTTTCGCAAAAAAAAAAAAAAAAAAAAAAAAAAAAAAACTATCAACAGAAAAAGGTTTTTAAAGTAGAAAAACAACAACAAAATTATGTCCCGAAAATTCCATGTTTCTGTCTTGTGTGCGGCGTAGTGACCGCTCGCTCTTCCGGAACGGCGCGGCGCGCGATGAATAATACGAAGAAAATACGGTCTTAAATCGGAACCATCTAAAGCTCTTCATTCTCAATGTTTCATCCATCAGCACACTTCGGTCTGAGATCGACATTGAGAAAAATGACAAATAATAATCAGTGCGAAAAGAAGTCAGCAGAAATCAGCGTTTTCGATAATTTAATGCACGATTTTTTCTTTTTTGACGAAACATGAATTTTTCAATTTATCTAGTCACCCTAATAGTGGGAAAAATAGAAACAAAAATCATTACGTTATTTTTGATCTGTAAGCTCAAATATGTAATTCCGCCATTTTTTCAACATGCTGTAACGCATACAAAAAGGCGGGATTTATATACTTTTTTCAATAAAAAGTTTTTGGAAGGAATTTTAAAATAATTACCGACAGACAATTGACAGTCATTTTAATGCGAAGGCGTTGTTATTTGATTCAGGTGACAATGCTAGTGGGGAGTAAAGTAATTGTTCCTAATTAGGAACACTGAGCAGTGAAGGGTTAAGCTTCATTCCTAACATTTCAGTGACACTTCTAGGTTTAAACTCTGTTGGCGAACAGTGAGTGCATGGGAGGTCCGTGACGCAGCATATTATGTTTTAAGAACGCCTGCAAATGAAAGCTTATGCAACTAGGCTTGCATGTAGTTGTAGACCCTGAGCTGAGTGAGTGACGAAACGATTGTAGCGAAACCTTCCCAAACATGTTCTGACTTTTTGATGGTTACTCGCACTTGGAATTGAATGATCACTTTGATCGCGATAACTCAGCAATCATTGGATTTTATAATACTTATTTTTAAAAATTACTATTATGGCTATACTTTAGTTGTGAGTCATAAAGTTTATCGCCCGGGATTAGATAACTGAATGCCTAACATGACTAAATTTTTCTAACGAAATAACACGATTTCTGATTTTAATTAAACTTTCCTCTCCTTTGCCATTCTTTTCTTAGTTTTTTGTTTGTTTCTGCGTTTTTTGTGTTTTTCAATTAACCTCTCTAGATGCTCATATCTTCATTCGCACCAATAAAGCACGTATTTGAACTATGTACGAATAAAATCGGCTAAATAAGTGGTGACCTGTGCAATTTAACAACCATGGTTTTTGACATTTGAAGCAATGAAAAAGTATCGATTTCTCAGAGATTCTCTAAAACTCCTGAAGATCGGTTGTTTTCTGTGGGTTTAAATGGAGATAACACGAGCCGCCACTGCATTCTAAATTCAAATCGGTTTATAGTCACTTCGTCTTCCTATAAATTGAGCCGATTTCGACGGATTTGACTTATTAACCCTGAAAAATGTGCTGGAAAGCACGCATTTTGGAATTTGACTTTTTTTGAGATTTTTTGAGACCTTTCAAAAGAGGTCGATTTTTTAAGGTTTTGATGGGTCACACAAGTTTTTGCAAAATGTCCATTTAAATTCCATTGAAACCAGTGGCGTCGCGTGCAATTTGGCAACAATGTACTCTATCCATTTAAACTCATGTAAAAGATCGAATTCAGGGGGTGCACAGTGCACTAGGAAAATTCGATATATTTAATGAGTTTAAATGGAGCATTTGCATTGTTGCCAGATGGCACGTGACGCCACTGATTGAAACCCACATGTTATACATAAAATGGTACATATGTGTACCACTTTGCTGAAAAGGGTTAAGTCACACTAAAATATTAGTTTCGTGCTATTGAGGCTCTTTTATCATAATTTGTAATTGTTTGCCTGATATACTTATAGTCAAAGTGGTTTCTGAGTTATTGACCTGACGTCGCGTGCAATCCGGCAACGCTGTAATTTATGTCCATTGAAACACACGGAAAATGACGAACTATTGGAGGGTTATATTTCACTCCCTCAAATCGATATTTTTCATGGATTCAAATGGATGAAATAGAGCGTTGCCAGATTACACGAAGCGATGATGCGACGTAACTGCGCTCAACACAACATTATTCGCAAGCGGTTTTGTAAATCGAGACCCGGAAAAAGATCCTCGACGTAATGTAATTTTTTCCCCCTCAGAAAAATAAAATTACGGAACTCTGAAAATGAAATCGAGTTACTTTAAACGCAAGATCTGCTGGAATAACATTTTGACCGTACAAAAAGGATGGGTTATGAAAGAAGGGATGGGGAGGGGAGAAGAGAACAAAAAAAGAAATGTTGCCAGATCGGAAGAGAGAAAATGGACCGTCTTAATTTGAATCAAATAATAAGCAATGTTTTATTTAGAAATAGTTCTAAAAGCAGTAATAATTGAGGACATTTCCGGATAAAGAGCACATAAAACAGTGATTGTGCTCTTACCGAGAATTGTGCAATGGAAACGATGACTGATTTCAGCTGAAGAGCACACATGTTGTTTTATGAGGCCTTCAAACAATAAACAATGGGTGTGCTTATCCAACAAAGTGTGCAATGTGAGCAGATGAAAGTTTACAGCCCAATAAGAACTCACCTGATGTTTTCTTGTTGACCCTCTTTTCTCGGAAATGTCTTCAATTATATAAATCTGATTTTTACAACGTTGACAGAGCTATCATTTGTACGTATAAGTATTTCACGTCATTTTTTAACTCAGCGTTGAATCCACCGGTTGCGTTGGACCAAAAGATTGTAAAGTTCAGTTCAGTGCATTATTATACTAGACGGTTTTAGTGCGAAGTCAACGGTTAGTCAACAGTCTCTACAAGGCACTCATCAGTCGCAATCGGTTGTGACAAAACTCGCGAAGAGTTCAAAACAATCTCATTTTCTCTCCCGTGGCCCCCATGTATACTATACCCATATTTTTCTACTTTTGAAATTCGTCTACAGGGCCTTGTTTAACGACATATTATTATATCAAACTGTATTTTTGGCAGTGATTCCACTGCCTGATGATGCCTGATGATGCACCTGATAGAGGAAAGATTACTGAAGCGAGTACGGCGAGTCCGTATCATCAATCTATCGGTGGAGTCAAATCATCGGTGATTTGAACAATCCTCTTAACCCTTGCGTGCCGAAGGTATTTTACATCTTCGGATAACTAAGGGGTGGGGGTGAATTTTCACCCTATATAACTTAAGACCATTGCTGATGGCTTGTTTTTTTAAAATTATTCAAATCTATAAAAATAATCAAGTTCAGTATTCTATGAGAAATAACAGCAAGTCAGTTTATTTTTCAAATCGTTTGATTTTTAAGTGTTTGGTGAGGAAATTTCTCAAAAAGTGCCAAGTTCAAATATTCCAAAAAACTAACAAACGTTTCCATTGATCCCTGTGGATTTTGAAATCTATACATTGTAATATGTTAGATAATTCCTCTCAAAAAGTTACATATTCTGCACAAAGTGATAAGCTGTAAGATTACGTAAAGATTTTTTTTGTTTTCATCCAAACTGGTTGAATATAGATTGACGCTCAGGAGAAGGGGGGTTTCACCCAATCGACTTCCCTGCCTATAAAAATGGAAAAAGTATACCATAATTTTTGATTACTTGTGGAATACTTCTAAGTATCCTCATCGAGAATATAACATGAAAGCTTGAAGTGATTTGTAGAAATTTCGCGGGGTTGAAAATGCATCCTCGTCCCCCCTTAAGCCTTAAGCACACAAGGGCTAAACATACACAAAAGGGCAGCTTTAGGAGAGGACATTTCAGACTTACCACTTGAGGATATAACCCTTGCTCGAGCGAGATCTGCTTTATTGCCAACTACGATAACAGACTTTTCCTGTGTAAAATTCTCTCTCCATAGATAATTTAAAATATCTTCCGCCATTTTTAAAGATGATCTATTCACAACTGAGTACACTACAACGCAAGCATGAGGCTCATACGTCGATAACGAGTTTTCTACCTGGAACAATCAAATACAGAAGGAATCGAAGATTAGAAGATGCAACATGTCAACGTAAATACGAACATATCTATGTGACAAGTGATTGTCATACCAGAAATTTAAAGTATTGTATCTTAAAGTCTTAAGTTCATAGTATGCCAAGAATTTTTTGGAATTTTTTGTGTTTTTCCTTTAAAAAAACACAGCTAGAAAAATGAATTAATGAAGAAAATGGAAACTTTTTGATCCAGAAAAATGATGTAGTTGCTATATGAAATCCAACAAATGGGTTTTGAATTATATTGGCCCGAATTGACTGAAATTTGTTATTATAAAAAAAAAAAAAAAAAAAAAAAAACAAGTTGGAACTTGCAACACTGGAACAGTGTTAGCAAAGAGAGCATGAGTGTCGGCCGTAAATCATTGTAAGTGTGGAGTTCCATATTGATAGTACAAAACTGCGACAAATTCAATCGCAACGCTTCATTTGTGTTTGTATGACAGTGATCGCTGTAAAAATAACTTGATAGGTCAAAGTGGGAATGAAAATTTACTTATAGCGTGTTGAAACAGTTGTTCACGAGGCGAGGTGAATACTGTGGTTTTGAAAATCGATTTCGATAGTGATAGTTCCTTAAAAACGGATGACGCAATACCAATCCTAGCAAGCCGCAAAGTCTAGTTTAGTTATTTGGGACTTTTTTAGATTTCTCTCGCCTGAACCAAAGTCATCAGGAAGGAAATTCTTAATACCAATCCTAGCAAGCCGGAAAGTCTAGTCTAGTTATTTGGGACTTCTATAGAATTTTCCTCGCTTGAACCAAAGTCATCACGATGGAAATTCTTCGTCTTTATGGTTTCAGCTCTTTTTGTCTCAGATTAAAAAATGAATGTTAATATTGATCAAATGTCATCCGACACTCATCAAGGCCCTTAAGGAACGTAATATGAACTTGAAAAAAGCTCATTCGATTTTTAAGGGAGCTTAAATGGTCCATGAGAGACGAAATTCGCGAATACAGAGTATCCACAGCTTATTTTAATGTTCGATCTGACAAGTCCGTGCGCCTTTGAAAAATCGATATCTCGATAGTGAATCGATGTATTGCAATTCGGTTTGCACCGATCGAAAGCGCTTGCTTGTGACTGACAACCTCGAAAATTTCAGATCCATCCGAGTTTATTTAATGACCTTACAGGACCTCTCGCGGCCGCAGTTAGACATTTCTTGTCAGAGTTACGCTGAAACGGGGAGTAGTTCCCCCCCTAAGATGATATTTTTTGGCTCGAAACTGCATTGGGCCCTCTCGGGACATCATTGGGACCCGAAAAAAAGCGGAACCGATATAATACGGCACACGACTGGTTCGTGAGAGACGAAATTCGCCTTTTTCCAGCCTCCAGCGCCCCTCTAAGGTCGATCTGACAAGACCGCGCGCCTTTGAAAAATCGATATCTCGAGAACGAATCGATGGATTGCGCACTGCGGTTTGGATTGGGCGGTAGCTTCAGCTTTTAGATAGTTCTTGAAAAAAATTCAGATCCATCCAAGTTTTAAACGGATCTTATGGGACCTCCCGCGGCCGCAGTGAGACATTGTACGTGAGACTTACGCTGGAGTTGGGGCCACCCCCCCCCCCCCCCGATATAGACTTTATCGGTCCGACATTTGTCAGGGCCCTTAATGAACTTCATGTGAACTCAAAAAACTCACACATGACTTCTCACGGCGCATGCTAGGTCCATGAGAGTCGAAATTCGCGGATTTTAGAGAATCTTAGATTTCTGACCCTATACCGCGCGCCTTTGAAAAATCGATATCTCGAGAGTAAATCGATGTATCGCAATCCGGTTTGGACCGATCAAAAGAGTAAGCTTACCGGTACTCGCCGTTAAAATTTTGGATCCATCTGATTTCATTTTGAGACCTTACTTGAGTTACTTGGACCCCAGTTGGAATTATTTTTTCGGAGTTACGCTGGCAAGGGGGGCGCTCCCTCTCTTGGAAAACTGTGGAGGGGGCCCTTTGCTGGGGCATACATTCTATTTTCACTTTTTTTTTTTTTTTTTTTTTTTTTTTTTTTTTTTTTTTTTTAATTTTATATTTGTGTCTAATCTAAGTTGGGGGAGGAGGAGGAGAGTACCTGCAAGTCAACCGGCAATTTACTTTTGATAGTGGCTGCGGGTCGAGGGTGCGGATTGCGGACTTTTAACTTGTTGTGGGTTTACAGGGTGGCCGTGTCTAAACTTATGAGAAAAGAAGGCAACCACAGACCGGAAGAACGTTCAATTTCTGGTTCAGAGATCATGGACAAAGACATGGGCACCCGCAAAACAATTGCCCGGAGGGGCAACTTTTTGAATGTCAATGGAAGGTCTAGGGGACTTCACTTAGAGACGGGCAAGTCTAGAGAACCCCCCCCCCCCACTTCCGTCCAAAATAGAAAATAAATCAATTATCCTTCCAAATGGTAGAAATTGTAAGTGATTGTAGCATGTAGTTGTATCAAAAGTAATTCTATTTTTGAAGTGTTTGATATTATGAATAAAGTGACAGCATCAGATGATAGAAATAGTAAAAAGCTAAGTACAACTATTCCCTTTTTTATTTTCATTGTCCTGATGAATTCTAAGAGTTAACCTATTTAAATTAACAAAACCAAACTCTTGCCTATACATTCTCTAATCATGTAATTATCGACCAGAGGATTCTGAATTTTCAAGGAAGTTCGCAAAATTCTCGTTGCCAACGGTAGTTGCCAATGTAGACACGTTCATACTAGTAGATTTTAAAACTTCTTTCGGCGAGGGAGATGACGGGTGGGAAGGATGATGTCGTCTGAATCAGGAGGGGGTGGGGTAAAAATCAGGGGGAGGTCTAGATCTGGGGGGGAGAGGAATCCTGAAACTGGGGGGCGAGCTGTATAGTGGCAAGGGGTGGTTGGGCACCACTGCTTGGGGGGGGGGGGCTACTTCCCGCCCTGCCCCCCCCAAATTACGCCCCCTATTAAAATTGTAAAGTAAACTAAGAATAAAGTTTGTTAACTCTTACTCCTTTCGTTATTATTTGATCTTCGAATGTTCCGATTCTTTTTTATTGTAAAGTTTTGATTTTTCTGAATTAGGGGGGGGGGCGCCGCGCCGCCCCTCGGGGAGCGCCCATTGACAGATAAGGGAGAAAGGTAAGTGTGGGAAAGCGCACGGGAATCCGGCGTAGTGTGCCGCAAAAATTACTACCAATGGCGGATCCAGAAAATTCTTTTAGGGGGGGGGGGGGCTTCACGCCTATGAATTTTCAAATTTGCAGAGAGGAGTTTATGGGATTTTTTCTGTTGAAAAAAGGCAAAGGCTACCGTGAGTTGGGGGGGGGGGGGGGGGGGTCGTGCCTTTCCCGAATCCGCCGCTGATTACCATGTAACACTGGGCCACGATGACCGATGTCGCATAAAACCAGGTAGAAGACCCGTGGCGGGCGTGGCATCCGTGATGGCTGTGAAATTGGGATGAAGTAGATGGACACACATCATTCATGCAATCTGCACAACGCGGCAAGCAACTGTTGTAGGCATAGGTGCAGTAGTTCGTGGGGAGGGCAAAGGGGACGGGAGGTCGTCGCAAAACCATGGACGAAGATATAACTAAGGACTGCCGACTGTTGTTAGTCCTGTTTTGCTCTCGACCCCAGCGCTCCAAGCAGCGGTCAGCTGAACTACTCTTTCAAGTGAGCGATCCTGGCGATGTGTCCATGCTCACATGCTGTGCTACTGCTAAAACCGTTGTTGGAGTTGGTCTGTTATGGCATGGCTGTCAACTGTTGTCGGCGACCCAAGAGGATCAGATAACTCAGTATCTCAATGGAAGATCGAAAGCAAGGGAAATTCAGAATCAACTTTGGACAAGGTAACAGAAATCATCAGCAAATTAAAAGAGTCGCCTGATCTCTACTAATAAAACAAATGTCTATGTACTCTTTCTTGTTTCATTCCGTTTTGAGGTTAACTGTGATGTATAGTATTTCAGTCCTTGATTAATCATTTTCGACAATTCAGGAATCTTTCAAGAAATACTCCAGACGTTTGCTTTTTAGCGGATTTTGCTTCCTTTTAATTCGCTGATCATTTGTTCCCTTCGTTCAATCGTGATTCAAATTACCTACACGGTATACATTTGCGGGAAGGCATGGGAGAAAGGGAGCCGGAGCGGCCACCGCTGCAGCGGTTCGCTTTTAGTTGACCCTTATTGCTGCTTGGAGCGCTGCGGTCGCGCTCGAAAACCCGCTAACAGGTTTTAACACGGGCGGAGATAGGGAGTCGGCAGTCCTTAGTTATATCTTCGTCCATGGCTCGGGATGGTCTTAAAATTTTCCTTAGGATTTGATCTAGAACGCAACGTTCTTACATTTTCGAAAAGTTGACTCTAGCTCTCGCAATTAACGATTAAAGGCGGAAAAAGCATGGTTTCTGGACCGCGGAACAGTGACGTTATCTAGCGGATGAGAATCTTACTACAGGTCGCTGAGGATTCACCTTAAAACGCAACGCCGATCGCGTTCCCCAAACGAACTCTTTTAGCGGACCGAAACATCAACAATAACAGGATTGGAAATTTGAAATCATCTAAATGCATTTTAAATCGCAGAATACACGAAACATGGACACAATCCTCTGATATAAAACCCCAATATCTCATACAGAAGATTTCGTTGAAGTCTGATCCAAATTAGTAACGTAATTACATTCCCAAAAATGCTTAACCTCAATCTTGGCCAAAAACTCCCGCCACAAAGAAAAAGCGACAAATTGGGAGGACACCGGATTGGCGGAATCACATGGGTCAATCGGTCCTCGAGGACCCGTTCTCGATACTGAAACCAAGCGATCCCCCGAGCGGACCCCCGAACCATGCCGTTCCTATAAGAAAAGCATTATTGACCTTGTAGAAACGATTTCAATAGAGCATGACACTCATGCTCTAAAATAGGTAGCTAACGACCAACTGGGACAGTAGGTCAGTCGACTGGGATTGTCGTAAGTCAACGTTTGATTTCGAACCATTTTCAAAAAGTCAAATCTCCCATTTGAAGAGTCGAAGTTTATAACAAACTAGAAGTCTTCAATACTCCTATAATTAAGTACTTTTCAGAAAAGAAATACTATTTTAACATTTTAGTCAAAATTTGGTTAGAGCCAGCAATTTTTTTAATTTTTTTTTTTAAAAATTGGGCCCCTCAGGAAGACTATCACCGAAATTTCGAGGTACCACCCCTTTTGAATGATTTTTTTTACAAAGGACACTCAAAACTGAGCATTCTGGCTCAAACTGCAGATAAATACCGATTATCGTATTCGAGATGCTGAATTGTGTGAATAACTCAATATTTCGTCAATCTAGACTCAATCATGTTTAAAGGCTTGTAAAATGATAGTAAAAAATTACTCGGCTCCTGCGGAGCCGCCTTTTTGCTGAATTTCGATGAATGATTTCGGAACAAAAATTATAAACCTTCACAGTAAAATTTTCAAAAAGTGACTTGTGGCTCTATCTATTGAAGCAGAACCTATATGACAGACATGTATGAGGAATCGCCATAAGGAACTTTCAAATGAAGGGATGATAAGGAATATTCGAATACTCTGCAAATGGGAGATTTGATTTTTGATAAAAAATTAGAAACTACCTAGACCAACGACCAGGGTGTGCCGGGGGGGGGGCATGTGGGTAGAGGGTACAGTAATTCTAGTATATACCCTTGTTCCGGGCGGCACTCTCCGGGGGCAGAAACATCAGCGTGAACAAAGCAAAAGAAAACAAAACAAAAAAGTTTCAAATTCATAATTTTGATAGGTGGCGGTTCACAAAGGGTGGCTAATTTTCAAGCTCCCCCCCCCCCCCCTTCTCCGAAAACCTCGGCACGCTCCTGCCAACGGCAACGGTCAGCGTCAAAATGCTCAATCTTCGGTAGCCTCTCAAACGATACATCACAAGAAAGGAATTGTCATTGAAAATTTTGAGGTATGGGAAGAAAACCTCCCTCATGAGGAGCGCGCACGGGAAATTTTTGATACGCGAAAAAGTAGTTCCCATTAAGTTAAATATCCATTTACCAAGTTTTGTATTTTCATCTTAACCCGTTCAAAAGTTAAGAGGGAAAGAGGGGGGGCAGACTTTTGTTGCGCACCTCTGGTGTAACCACATATTCATGAATGGAGCTCTTTGCAAGGTTTTGCTGTAGGCAAATGGAGTATCAATTCTGATGTAAAATGCTGCAAAAGTAACTATGAGACCATTAAAAAAGTCTAAAACTCACTCCTCATACAGAAGAAACTTAACTTGAAATTTCGGGTGACCACCCTAGCATGTATGCACCAACCTCGGATTTGGACCCCAAACAAAAGAACATAACCTTCGAATCTGAACAATAAGATTAATGAATTTGCTTTCAAAAAGTAAATTTGAAGGAATTAAAGGTCCATTTATACACATTTTGTCTCTAGGAGCACGGTGGTAACCATACAGAAAAGTTCTACGTTGCTTCGTAAACGAGGAAGACGGCGCTTAATTTCATGTCCTGTTCTTTTGTTTGGGGTCGGAATCGAAGGTTGGTGCATACATGCAAGGGTGGTCACCCGAAATTTCAAGTTAAGTTTTCTCTGTGAGGAGTGAGTTTTAGACTTTTTGAATGGTCTTATCATTATTTTCGCAGCACTTTTAATTGAAATTGATACTCCATTTGCCTACACAGAAAAAACGGAAAAAAACACTTTGGTAGAGCTGACAAAACCTTTGGTAGAAAAATGACCCAGCAAAAGACTTTAGTTGTGCCAACCAAAGGTTCTTTATGCTTAACTAAAGAGATTTTGCTGGGTGAATAAAAAATTTGGTTGGCCCAACTAAAGTCTTTTGCTGCACGGAAAAAAACTACGGTGAAAATAACCATACGGATACCTGATTTTGGCACCTGCTTGATGTTATGGTAATGTTAACCAGAAGTATACTATGTTTTGACTAGGTACTAGCAGCGCCAGATTTACACATTTGCCGCTCATGGGCCATTTGACTGTTTGCCGCCCCTATCCAAGCCCACGCCTGAAAGAAGGTCTGGGTCGCCCCCAGCTACAGGGGTGCAAAATTTTCCAAAACGCCGGGGGTTTCACGAGATTCGGGACTTTTTCCTCACAGGATTTTCGAAAAATTTCCTCACAAAAATTTGGGAAGTGATAACTTTTTTTGTTTTCTTATTTTAACATTTAAACACTGTGGGTACGCAAATTTACCCATATTTTTGAAAATTTGAGACATTTTCTGTAAAAAAAAAAACTTGTAGGTAGCCATAAAAAAAAACAAAAAACAAAAAAAAAATTGACAAATTTCCTCACTTTCACGCGATCCACGTATTGCTCGATCGAGCAATTTTGCAACCCTGCCCAGCTGGGGAGGGTCTGGAGATCCACCACCGGAAATTTTTGTGATTTTTACCTCTTAAAGGTGCAAAATGTCGTGATTTTTAGAGAAATTTCCCTATATTATTTTCACGCGATTCACGGATTGCTCAATCGGGAAATTTTGCAACCCTGCCCAGCTAAGAGGGGGTCTGAGGGTTGATTCTGCTCATTTTACGAGACAAGACGAGATGACTCCGAGCAATACCATCTGAACACATCGTAGCTCGGGGGTTTGAGGTTATGTGATTAGGTTGCCAACTTTTATGTACAGTCTCTTATGGGGGAAAGAGGAATTTTTGCTGTTTTTTCTAGTTTTTACTAATTTTTCGGCTGTGAAAACCATGTATACTTGATCAGGGCACTTCCTTGGATGTTCTAGAGCGCTTCTGAGAAAAACCACTTTTTCCGCAAAATTACGCACCAAAATATGTAACACCAAAGGGGGGACCCTTGCTTACTTTGGGTCGATGTGAAAGGGTGACCCTTTCGCGTAATTTTGTGAAAAAAGTGTTTTTTCGCGGAAACGCTCTGGAACATCCAGGGAAGTGCCCTGACCAAGTAAATCTGGTTATTACAGCCGAAAAATTAGTAAAAACTAGAAAAAACCTCAAAAATTCCTCTTTCCCCCATAAGAGCCTGTGTAAAAGTTGGCAACCTAATCACATAACCTCAAACCCCCGAGCTACGATATGTTTAGATGGTATTGCTCCTGTCTCGCCCTATCTCTTTGCATGAGATAGAGTTGTTTATCTCGTCTATCTCGTGTCCTCTCGTACGAGATAGACAGGTAGAATCAGCCTACTGGAAATTTTCGTGATTTTATCCTTCTTAAGGTGCAAAATTACGTGATTTTTAGAGAGATTTCCCAATAGTTTTACCCGAAATGACTTGGATTTTAGTGGTGATAGCAATGCAGTTATTTTCGGCAAGAAAATCAGCAACAAGCCTGAATTCAGATGAAACGCAAGGCTACGAAATGATGCGCCGGCCCCTGGCACCGTCACCGAGCCGCCCGCCCCGCGCCCTCAAGTGGCCACTGCAATTTAAAATTCTGAGTCTTTGCATATTCTTTACTCGTCTACCATCGTGTGTGTCAGCTGCTCCACTTTCGAAGCTGCACTTGCGACAGCACCCATTTAAAAAAAAAAAAAAAAAAAAAAAAAAAAAAAAAAAAAAAAAATCCGTGAAAAATTTCCCGCCCCCAGAAATCTGCCGCCCTGGGCCACGGCCCATGTTGCCCGTGCCTAAATCCGGCGCTGGGTACTAGGTGATGTTACCTGATTGCATGTCGAATTTACTTAAAGTATCGGTGAATGTGCCATACTTCTGGTCAAGTTTACCATAACATCTAGCAAGTGCCAAAATCAGGTATCCGTATGGTTATTTTCACTAATCTTTTTTTTCCGTGTGGGTCATTTTTCTACCAAAGGTTTTGTCAGCGCTACCAAAGTGTTTTTCCCGTTTTTTCCTGTGTACAGCAAAACCTTGCATGAGCTCCTTACTTGGTCTTCTTTTAATTTCTGAACAGTAACCGAGCCGGCGCGGCATGGCAACAGGTGAATTTGACGCGATATACATTGATCCATTCATAATAGGGGATCTTTGGTCGGGCATCGTTATATGCTGAGCCAGAGGATGCTAAATAAAGCTCCTCTTAATAAGCGGCGGGTAATGAGAGAAACCTGTTGAGTTATAACACGGTGGAATGCATCCGGGGCAAAACCTTTTTCCGAAACAAATCATCCCCCGCTAGAGGATCTGAGATCACAGCTCCCGCAACGCTCATAACACTTTATTATACCTACCTACCTAACATCTCGAGCAATTTTGCGCCCAGGTTCGCGCCGCAGTAAATTCAGCTCTCGAGAGCGAGAGCTGATGCGCGCACTACAGGAGACATGCAGAGCAAAATCTCTTTTCGCCTCTTCAAATATGATCAGCAATGTTGCCGATAAATGGAGACTTTTTGTACACAGAAAAAAAAATACGGTGAAAATAACCATACGGCAGTGGCGTAACAATAGCCCCCCCTAACGGCACACTCAATCCAGGTTTAGTTTCAATCCAGCTACTTGAAGGATTGACAAACCGACGATTGCCAATCTGTTTTTAATCCGATTTCAAGACTGGTTTACAAGCGGTACGGGGATGATCAGCTCCGATATCCGGATTGGAATCGGCTTGAACAAGGATAAACACGGACTCCTCAAATCTATGAGAACCCGTTTTCAATCAGTATCAAACCTAGATTGACAGTCGGATAATCACCAGGTGTACAAGCTTCGTGAAAGACGGATCGGAAACGAATTTAAATCCGATTCAAACTGCATACTGGACCCTGCCACAAATTGGATCCGAACCGGTTTCAAGCCAGTTCTCTGAACATGGTTCAAGATGGATTTAGAAACTCATAAAAAAAGACTTCAAAACGGTTTCAAACTTGCTACAAGAAGCTTCATCAACCTAGTTTCAAGTGAGCTTTCAGCCGATTTCTTAATCGTCCAGTCGGTTGGCCAGTTTAGTGCTTCGTCTTGAAACTCGATTGAAACCGAATTAATCGAAGTACTTGCAACCGATAGGAGTCTGTTTCCAACAAGCATCAAACCTAGCTAATCAATCGGATAGACGTCAGGTTCAAAAGCGCCATTGCCAGCCTTGTGAACCGAATTCAAGTCGGATTCAACCCGCTGTAAAGACGGTTTGAGTTTGGGTCGGATCACGTTCGTCAATTTTTTTTGCGGACATGTAAGCCATTTCAAGCCATCTACAATTCGCATTCAATCCGGTTCAGATAACTGTTTTGAAACCGGATTTGAAGTAGAGTTATTGATCTGTTTAAACCCGTGTTTAACCCAATTGATAAAACAAGTTTAAAAATAGTTTTAAATTAGTTTGAAGTAGGGTTTATAACCCTCCATGAAATCAGTTTGAATCTAGGTGAAATCTAGTTATCCAATTTTTGGTGCGAACATGTAAGCCATTTCAAATCGTCTACAATTCGCATTCAATCTAGATTGAATAACCTGGTTTGAAACCGGATAGGGAAGAGGAGTTAATTTAGTTCGCGGCTTCTGCCGAGAGAGTGCTCCACCATATTTTTGCGAAACGTTACTCGCGTTTACTTGGCCCCGAGCTGCGAACGACCTCTCCACTGAAACTTCGTACTATTGGGACATCTTCATCAGTACTTATTGTTAATGGATTCACCCTAGGCCCACGTAGTGTGCCTGAAAATTGGTTTAGCGAGTCTAACCGAAACAATAACTCAAGTTTGTGTCTATAACTTCCTATCAGATTGAAGTTGGTCTAGTACAGTTCATTAAGAACTTGGCTGCCATCTGCATTCAATCTGGTTATTGAAGGTTAGATACGGACTTGTGAGTCATTCAAGTCACTTAGCTGCACTTTGCATTCAATCCGGCTTGAGTAACTAGTTATAACACCGGATGGGGACGAAGCTTCGTTCTTGATCCGAAATATACCCATGTTGAACCCAACTGATGAAACAAGATTGAAAACATCTTTAAATCAGCTGAAAGTAGGGTATATAATCCTCTTCAAAATCAGTTTGATTTCGGGTTAAATCCGGCTGTTCTATTTTTAGAGCGGACTTGTAAGCCATTTCAAACTATCTATAATTCGCTTTCAACCCTGCTTTGATAATCTCGTTTGAATCCGGTTCGGAATCGGTGGTTTAAAATTGGGAATAACCCTGATTGAACCCCATTTTTGAAACAAGTTGAAAAACGTTTTTGAACCAGTTTGAATAGGGGTCTATGATGCGTGGCGAAGATAGCTAGAATCCTAGTCAAATCTAGTTAGTCAAATTTTTTTGCGGACATGTAAGCCATTTCAAACTGTCTATAATCCGGCTTAAATCCAGCTTGTGTTAATCGGGTTTAAAACCGGATTTCAAAACTGGATTGAAATCGGTTGACTGGTTTGCCAAACCGAATTGAATCCAGTTTCAACCTCGAAATGTGCCGTTAGGGGGCCCCTCAGCCCCCGCAATGGGTCTGTTGCAAACTTTTGCTACAACGATAAAGAGTATTCTATCGTGGGTAAAATTGCCCGAAAAGTTCATTGGTGGCATCAGAAAGTCATGAAATGCGATAATAAACTCACTAGAGACGTTTAATGAAATCCAAGATGGCGGTAAAATATCGAGCAATCTGTATGCATGCACCTTTAACATCCAAGGATTGCCAACGTTGACAACCTCACAGCTTCAGAGGTTATGTGTTTATGTACGTTGTGATTGGGTGTGATCGATATTGTGAGGTTGGCTATCCTTGGATGTTCATGGTGCATGCATACATACAGGTTGCTCAATACTTTACCGCCATCTTGGATTTCATTAAACGTCTCTCGTGAGTTTTATACTGCATTTATGACTTTCTGATGCCACCAATGGACTTTTCACGCGATTTTACATGAGATTGAACACTCTGTAGCGCTGTAGCAAAAGTTTGCAACAGACTCATTGCAGGGGGGCGCAAGGCGTTGGTGGGCGCAAAGAGAGAGGAGGAAATTACAGGGCGAAGGAAGAAAAGGAAAAAAAAGGGAAAGGGAAAATAAGAGAAGAAGGAAAGAGAGAAGAACAAAAAATAGGAATTCGGGGGCGAAGATGATAGAGAGAGGATTGATAGAAAGAGATGGATTTTGGAAGACTTATTGACGAATTTGCAACAATTAAGGCACGAATGAAAAAGTTTTGAAAGAACAGGTAGGCGATTTTTTATTTAAAATTGACCAAAACAAATAAATTGATAACTTTTCTTTCGTCGGAGTATGTGTTCTATGAAGCCCCGGGGTCATAGGCGGGTAAAGAGTGGAGTGGTGAAGAGAGGGGTTGGAAGGGAAGGTGATGGGGGGAGGGGGGACGCAGCTCTCTTTTTGCGGGGGGGGGGCGCATGCATGCCTATAGTTACGCCACTGCCATACGGATACCTGATTTTGGCACCTGCTTTAGAGATGTTATGGTAATGTTAACCAGAAGTATACTATGTTTTGACTGGGTACTAGGTGATGTTACCTGATTGCACGTCGAATTTACTCAAAATATCGGTAAATGTACCATACGTCTGGTCAAGTTTACCATAACATCTAGCAGGTGCCAAAATCAGGTATCTACATGATTATTTTCACTAATCTTTTTTTTCCGCGTAAAAATCTATCGCAGTCTCTCTTATTTTCTCCAATTTTAATCTTTACAAAAAAAAAAAAAAAAAAAAAAAAAAAAAATGCTGAATTTTTGTATTCACACTGTTATAAAAGTATAAGGACAATATTTAAATAAATTACTTTTGATAATTAAAACAGTTAGACTATCTCCTTGCAGTATTGATTTAACAATTAATTTCAAATAGAAAAACTATAAGTTTTTAAGTTTTGTCCATATTTTTAACTATGTAAATAGTTTAATTCAGCATTTTTTTTTCTTTTTCTCAGTGTAGTAATCGATCCGTCGCAAATTTTTGCCATCGAGTTATGCAGGGTTGATTTTTATGTAAAAAGCACTTGAAAATAACTCCATTGAGAGCATCAGCATGTTCGAAAATCCCTTCATATACTCAAATAATGCGTTCCACAAAATTACAAGATGGTGTTCGAATGAGTATGGGTGACAATGTGGGAGTCCTATCTAATCTCAGCTCTCTATGCTGAGAAAAGTGATTTATCATAGTGAAAGTAGCAATTAGATGAAACTCCTCCATATTGTCTTCCACTCATTCGACCAACCATCTTGCAATTTTGTGAAACGGATTTACTGGGGTTTGCGAGTGGAATTTTGAACCTTTTGAAGCTCTCAACGTCATTTTCAAAAGATTTTATATAGAAATCATCCCTCTAAAACGGTGTAGCAAAAGCTTGCAACGAACCCATTAATTAAAATTAGGAATCATCAGAAAGGCCCATCTTAATCTTTATTGAGCCATCGACGATTAATGAAAATTTTAACACTCTTAAGAGCCGCAAAACGGCAGTCCTGCAATGAGAAATTTTGTAGCACACCCCAGTGGATGAAAACACGGAATTTCCTGGACTTAATTTTACGAATAAAAATGAAGATTATGAACAGTGAATAGCAAGATAAGTTACAATGTGTGAAACCATATCCATGCCAGAGTGCTTAAAATGAGTCGAGCATATCACGGTTTTGGCAAGAAAAAATCAATAATACTTGAATGTTTTTTAAGGCAAAAAACTACAACTTTTCATATCCGGAAAAATTCAGGTTCTGATCCAGTGAGCGCAAGTATAAGTTTTTTAAACCACCAGCTAAACTCATGCCATGCGTTAAACTTATGATAGTGTGTGCCACAATGTAACCTGTATGCACTGCGGGTCTCAAGGAGTTAAGCAAGCAAACCTAACATCGACGCACTCTTAGTCGAAAAATATATTTTTCTGGACATGAAAAGATGTTGTACCTTTGCTTTCATAAAATATTTCAATGTTGATATTATATCTTGCGAAATCCAATTTATTTGACTACTTATAAGTTTTTACATTAATTATTTTTACGCACATTTTAAGCGATCTTGCTCCTTATGTTCCTAAAAAACTTGATTTTTACTTTTGACATTATATGTTCGGCAAATTCGCGATGCTTCGACCACTGTGTGACGTGACGCTTCATGATCTCTGAGGCAGAGCTGCCGTTTTGCGTATAATTAATGACATTTTTCAATTCACTAATGATTCCACCGATTGAGAAAAGATTACACATTTCAGTTCAGTGTATGACTTTACTGCATGAAAAAACACTATTCTGTAATCTTTCCCCAATCGGTGCAATCGCCGTTTAATTATTAGAATATCCGCAAGTTTTTTAAAGTCATCGACGACTCCATCACCAGCTGAGAAAAGATTACAGAACAGTGTTTTTTCATGCAGTAACGTCATACACTGAACTGAAATGTGTAATATTTTCTCAATCGGTGGAATCATCGGTGAATTGAAAAATGTCATTAATTATCGCAAAACGGCAGCACTGCTCTGAGGAGCAAGTTGCTAATGTCTGCTTCTACACTCTACGGCACAGTCGATTCGTGCTAATCTCAAAATCTTGTGCGCCGACTATCACTTTTGAGACACTCTCTCGAACCGATGAGAGCGCCTCATTTTCTCTCCGAAGTGTTATATTACTTATATTGTAATGGCTGAGTATCGATAAATGCTCTCTACTCTAATATTACGAGTTCACTGAAAATGAGCTGACGAGTCTTAATGGGGGGGG
>VMOF01000220.1:15374402-15519880 GCA_011764245.1 Trialeurodes vaporariorum
TTTATTTTTCAAATCGTTTGATTTTTAAGTGTTTGGTGAGGAAATTTCTCAAAAAGTGCCAAGTTCAAATATTCCAAAAAACTAACAAACGTTTCCATTGATCCCTGTGGATTTTGAAATCTATACATTGTAATATGTTAGATAATTCCTCTCAAAAAGTTACATATTCTGCACAAAGTGATAAGCTGTAAGATTACGTAAAGATTTTTTTTGTTTTCATCCAAACTGGTTGAATATAGATTGACGCTCAGGAGAAGGGGGGTTTCACCCAATCGACTTCCCTGCCTATAAAAATGGAAAAAGTATACCATAATTTTTGATTACTTGTGGAATACTTCTAAGTATCCTCATCGAGAATATAACATGAAAGCTTGAAGTGATTTGTAGAAATTTCGCGGGGTTGAAAATGCATCCTCGTCCCCCCTTAAGCCTTAAGCACACAAGGGCTAAACATACACAAAAGGGCAGCTTTAGGAGAGGACATTTCAGACTTACCACTTGAGGATATAACCCTTGCTCGAGCGAGATCTGCTTTATTGCCAACTACGATAACAGACTTTTCCTGTGTAAAATTCTCTCTCCATAGATAATTTAAAATATCTTCCGCCATTTTTAAAGATGATCTATTCACAACTGAGTACACTACAACGCAAGCATGAGGCTCATACGTCGATAACGAGTTTTCTACCTGGAACAATCAAATACAGAAGGAATCGAAGATTAGAAGATGCAACATGTCAACGTAAATACGAACATATCTATGTGACAAGTGATTGTCATACCAGAAATTTAAAGTATTGTATCTTAAAGTCTTAAGTTCATATGTATGCCAAGAATTATTTGGAATTTTTTGTGTTTTTCCTTTAAAAAAAACACAGCTAGAAAAATGAATTAATGAAGAAAATGGAAACTTTTTGATCCAGAAAAATGATGTAGTTGCTATATGAAATCCAACAAATGGGTTTTGAATTATATTGGCCCGAATTGACTGAAATTTGTTATTAAAAAAAAAAAAAAAAAAAAAAAAAACAAGTTGGAACTTGCAACACTGGAACAGTGTTAGCAAAGAGAGCATGAGTGTCGGCCGTAAATCATTGTAAGTGTGGAGTTCCATATTGATAGTACAAAACTGCGACAAATTCAATCGCAACGCTTCATTTGTGTTTGTATGACAGTGATCGCTGTAAAAATAACTTGATAGGTCAAAGTGGGAATGAAAATTTACTTATAGCGTGTTGAAACAGTTGTTCACGAGGCGAGGTGAATACTGTGGTTTTGAAAATCGATTTCGATAGTGATAGTTCCTTAAAAACGGATGACGCAATACCAATCCTAGCAAGCCGCAAAGTCTAGTTTAGTTATTTGGGACTTTTTTAGATTTCTCTCGCCTGAACCAAAGTCATCAGGAAGGAAATTCTTAATACCAATCCTAGCAAGCCGGAAAGTCTAGTCTAGTTATTTGGGACTTCTATAGAATTTTCCTCGCTTGAACCAAAGTCATCACGATGGAAATTCTTCGTCTTTATGGTTTCAGCTCTTTTTGTCTCAGATTAAAAAATGAATGTTAATATTGATCAAATGTCATCCGACACTCATCAAGGCCCTTAAGGAACGTAATATGAACTTGAAAAAAGCTCATTCGATTTTTAAGGGAGCTTAAATGGTCCATGAGAGACGAAATTCGCGAATACAGAGTATCCACAGCTTATTTTAATGTTCGATCTGACAAGTCCGTGCGCCTTTGAAAAATCGATATCTCGATAGTGAATCGATGTATTGCAATTCGGTTTGCACCGATCGAAAGCGCTTGCTTGTGACTGACAACCTCGAAAATTTCAGATCCATCCGAGTTTATTTAATGACCTTACAGGACCTCTCGCGGCCGCAGTTAGACATTTCTTGTCAGAGTTACGCTGAAACGGGGAGTAGTTCCCCCCCTAAGATGATATTTTTTGGCTCGAAACTGCATTGGGCCCTCTCGGGACATCATTGGGACCCGAAAAAAAGCGGAACCGATATAATACGGCACACGACTGGTTCGTGAGAGACGAAATTCGCCTTTTTCCAGCCTCCAGCGCCCCTCTAAGGTCGATCTGACAAGACCGCGCGCCTTTGAAAAATCGATATCTCGAGAACGAATCGATGGATTGCGCACTGCGGTTTGGATTGGGCGGTAGCTTCAGCTTTTAGATAGTTCTTGAAAAAAATTCAGATCCATCCAAGTTTTAAACGGATCTTATGGGACCTCCCGCGGCCGCAGTGAGACATTGTACGTGAGACTTACGCTGGAGTTGGGGCCACGCCCCCCCCCCCCCGATATAGACTTTATCGGTCCGACATTTGTCAGGGCCCTTAATGAACTTCATGTGAACTCAAAAAACTCACACATGACTTCTCACGGCGCATGCTAGGTCCATGAGAGTCGAAATTCGCGGATTTTAGAGAATCTTAGATTTCTGACCCTATACCGCGCGCCTTTGAAAAATCGATATCTCGAGAGTAAATCGATGTATCGCAATCCGGTTTGGACCGATCAAAAGAGTAAGCTTACCGGTACTCGCCGTTAAAATTTTGGATCCATCTGATTTCATTTTGAGACCTTACTTGAGTTACTTGGACCCCAGTTGGAATTATTTTTTCGGAGTTACGCTGGCAAGGGGGTCGCTCCCTCTCTTGGAAAACTGTGGAGGGGGCCCTTTGCTGGGGCATACATTCTATTTTTCACTTTTTTTTTTTTTTTTTTTTTTTTTTTTTTTTTTTTTTTTTTTAATTTTATATTTGTGTCTAATCTAAGTTGGGGGAGGAGGAGGAGAGTACCTGCAAGTCAACCGGCAATTTACTTTTGATAGTGGCTGCGGGTCGAGGGTGCGGATTGCGGACTTTTAACTTGTTGTGGGTTTACAGGGTGGCCGTGTCTAAACTTATGAGAAAAGAAGGCAACCACAGACCGGAAGAACGTTCAATTTCTGGTTCAGAGATCATGGACAAAGACATGGGCACCCGCAAAACAATTGCCCGGAGGGGCAACTTTTTGAATGTCAATGGAAGGTCTAGGGGACTTCACTTAGAGACGGGCAAGTCTAGAGAACCCCCCCCCCCACTTCCGTCCAAAATAGAAAATAAATCAATTATCCTTCCAAATGGTAGAAATTGTAAGTGATTGTAGCATGTAGTTGTATCAAAAGTAATTCTATTTTTGAAGTGTTTGATATTATGAATAAAGTGACAGCATCAGATGATAGAAATAGTAAAAAGCTAAGTACAACTATTCCTTCTTTATTTTCATTGTCCTGATGAATTCTAAGAGTTAACCTATTTAAATTAACAAAACCAAACTCTTGCCTATACATTCTCTAATCATGTAATTATCGACCAGAGGATTCTGAATTTTCAAGGAAGTTCGCAAAATTCTCGTTGCCAACGGTAGTTGCCAATGTAGACACGTTCATACTAGTAGATTTTAAAACTTCTTTCGGCGAGGGAGATGACGGGTGGGAAGGATGATGTCGTCTGAATCAGGAGGGGTGGGGTAAAAATCAGGGGGAGGTCTAGATCTGGGGGGGAGAGGAATCCTGAAACTGGGGGGCGAGCTGTATAGTGGCAAGGGGTGGTTGGGCACCACTGCTTGGGGGGGGGGGGCTACTTCCCGCCCTGCCCCCCCTAAATTACGCCCCCTATTAAAATTGTAAAGTAAACTAAGAATAAAGTTTGTTAACTCTTACTCCTTTCGTTATTATTTGATCTTCGAATGTTCCGATTCTTTTTTATTGTAAAGTTTTGATTTTTCTGAATTAGGGGGGGGGGCGCCGCGCCGCCCCTCGGGGAGCGCCCATTGACAGATAAGGGAGAAAGGTAAGTGTGGGAAAGCGCACGGAATCCGGCGTAGTGTGCCGCAAAAATTACTACCAATGGCGGATCCAGAAAATTCTTTTAGGGGGGGGGGGGGCTTCACGCCTATGAATTTTCAAATTTGCAGAGAGGAGTTTATGGGATTTTTTCTGTTGAAAAAAGGCAAAGGCTACCGTGAGTTGGGGGGGGGGGGGGGGGGGGGGGGTCGTGCCTTTCCCGAATCCGCCGCTGATTACCATGTAACACTGGGCCACGATGACCGATGTCGCATAAAACCAGGTAGAAGACCCGTGGCGGGCGTGGCATCCGTGATGGCTGTGAAATTGGGATGAAGTAGATGGACACACATCATTCATGCAATCTGCACAACGCGGCAAGCAACTGTTGTAGGCATAGGTGCAGTAGTTCGTGGGGAGGGCAAAGGGGACGGGAGGTCGTCGCAAAACCATGGACGAAGATATAACTAAGGACTGCCGACTGTTGTTAGTCCTGTTTTGCTCTCGACCCCAGCGCTCCAAGCAGCGGTCAGCTGAACTACTCTTTCAAGTGAGCGATCCTGGCGATGTGTCCATGCTCACATGCTGTGCTACTGCTAAAACCGTTGTTGGAGTTGGTCTGTTATGGCATGGCTGTCAACTGTTGTCGGCGACCCAAGAGGATCAGATAACTCAGTATCTCAATGGAAGATCGAAAGCAAGGGAAATTCAGAATCAACTTTGGACAAGGTAACAGAAATCATCAGCAAATTAAAAGAGTCGCCTGATCTCTACTAATAAAACAAATGTCTATGTACTCTTTCTTGTTTCATTCCGTTTTGAGGTTAACTGTGATGTATAGTATTTCAGTCCTTGATTAATCATTTTCGACAATTCAGGAATCTTTCAAGAAATACTCCAGACGTTTGCTTTTTAGCGGATTTTGCTTCCTTTTAATTCGCTGATCATTTGTTCCCTTCGTTCAATCGTGATTCAAATTACCTACACGGTATACATTTGCGGGAAGGCATGGGAGAAAGGGAGCCGGAGCGGCCACCGCTGCAGCGGTTCGCTTTTAGTTGACCCTTATTGCTGCTTGGAGCGCTGCGGTCGCGCTCGAAAACCCGCTAACAGGTTTTAACACGGGCGGAGATAGGGAGTCGGCAGTCCTTAGTTATATCTTCGTCCATGGCTCGGGATGGTCTTAAAATTTTCCTTAGGATTTGATCTAGAACGCAACGTTCTTACATTTTCGAAAAGTTGACTCTAGCTCTCGCAATTAACGATTAAAGGCGGAAAAAGCATGGTTTCTGGACCGCGGAACAGTGACGTTATCTAGCGGATGAGAATCTTACTACAGGTCGCTGAGGATTCACCTTAAAACGCAACGCCGATCGCGTTCCCCAAACGAACTCTTTTAGCGGACCGAAACATCAACAATAACAGGATTGGAAATTTGAAATCATCTAAATGCATTTTAAATCGCAGAATACACGAAACATGGACACAATCCTCTGATATAAAACCCCAATATCTCATACAGAAGATTTCGTTGAAGTCTGATCCAAATTAGTAACGTAATTACATTCCCAAAAATGCTTAACCTCAATCTTGGCCAAAAACTCCCGCCACAAAGAAAAAGCGACAAATTGGGAGGACACCGGATTGGCGGAATCACATGGGTCAATCGGTCCTCGAGGACCCGTTCTCGATACTGAAACCAAGCGACCCCCCGAGCGGACCCCCGAACCATGCCGTTCCTATAAGAAAAGCATTATTGACCTTGTAGAAACGATTTCAATAGAGCATGACACTCATGCTCTAAAATAGGTAGCTAACGACCAACTGGGACAGTAGGTCAGTCGACTGGGATTGTCGTAAGTCAACGTTTGATTTCGAACCATTTTCAAAAAGTCAAATCTCCCATTTGAAGAGTCGAAGTTTATAACAAACTAGAAGTCTTCAATACTCCTATAATTAAGTACTTTTCAGAAAAGAAATACTATTTTAACATTTTAGTCAAAATTTGGTTAGAGCCAGCAATTTTTTTAATTTTTTTTTTTAAAAATTGGGCCCCTCAGGAAGACTATCACCGAAATTTCGAGGTACCACCCCTTTTGAATGATATTTTTTTACAAAGGACACTCAAAACTGAGCATTCTGGCTCAAACTGCAGATAAATACCGATTATCGTATTCGAGATGCTGAATTGTGTGAATAACTCAATATTTCGTCAATCTAGACTCAATCATGTTTAAAGGCTTGTAAAATGATAGTAAAAAATTACTCGGCTCCTGCGGAGCCGCCTTTTTGCTGAATTTCGATGAATGATTTCGGAACAAAAATTATAAACCTTCACAGTAAAATTTTCAAAAAGTGACTTGTGGCTCTATCTATTGAAGCAGAACCTATATGACAGACATGTATGAGGAATCGCCATAAGGAACTTTCAAATGAAGGGATGATAAGGAATATTCGAATACTCTGCAAATGGGAGATTTGATTTTTGATAAAAAATTAGAAACTACCTAGACCAACGACCAGGGTGTCCCGGGGGGGGGGGCATGTGGGTAGAGGGTACAGTAATTCTAGTATATACCCTTGTTCCGGGCGGCACTCTCCGGGGGCAGAAACATCAGCGTGAACAAAGCAAAAGAAAACAAAACAAAAAAGTTTCAAATTCATAATTTTGATAGGTGGCGGTTCACAAAGGGTGGCTAATTTTCAAGCCCCCCCCCCCCCCCATTCTCCGAAAACCTCGGCACGCTCCTGCCAACGGCAACGGTCAGCGTCAAAATGCTCAATCTTCGGTAGCCTCTCAAACGATACATCACAAGAAAGGAATTGTCATTGAAATTTTGAGGTATGGGAAGAAAACCTCCCTCATGAGGAGCGCGCACGGGAAATTTTTGATACGCGAAAAAGTAGTTCCCATTAAGTTAAATATCCATTTACCAAGTTTTGTATTTTCATCTTAACCCGTTCAAAAGTTAAGAGGGAAAGAGGGGGGGGAGACTTTTTTTGCGCACCTCTGGTGTAACCACATATTCATGAATGGAGCTCTTTGCAAGGTTTTGCTGTAGGCAAATGGAGTATCAATTCTGATGTAAAATGCTGCAAAAGTAACTATGAGACCATTAAAAAAGTCTAAAACTCACTCCTCATACAGAAGAAACTTAACTTGAAATTTCGGGTGACCACCCTAGCATGTATGCACCAACCTCGGATTTGGACCCCAAACAAAAGAACATAACCTTCGAATCTGAACAATAAGATTAATGAATTTGCTTTCAAAAAGTAAATTTGAAGGAATTAAAGGTCCATTTATACACATTTTGTCTCTAGGAGCACGGTGGTAACCATACAGAAAAGTTCTACGTTGCTTCGTAAACGAGGAAGACGGCGCTTAATTTCATGTCCTGTTCTTTTGTTTGGGGTCGGAATCGAAGGTTGGTGCATACATGCAAGGGTGGTCACCCGAAATTTCAAGTTAAGTTTTCTCTGTGAGGAGTGAGTTTTAGACTTTTTGAATGGTCTTATCATTATTTTCGCAGCACTTTTAATTGAAATTGATACTCCATTTGCCTACACAGAAAAAACGGAAAAAAACACTTTGGTAGAGCTGACAAAACCTTTGGTAGAAAAATGACCCAGCAAAAGACTTTAGTTGTGCCAACCAAAGGTTCTTTATGCTTAACTAAAGAGATTTTGCTGGGTGAATAAAAAATTTGGTTGGCCCAACTAAAGTCTTTTGCTGCACGGAAAAAAACTACGGTGAAAATAACCATACGGATACCTGATTTTGGCACCTGCTTGATGTTATGGTAATGTTAACCAGAAGTATACTATGTTTTGACTAGGTACTAGCAGCGCCAGATTTACACATTTGCCGCTCATGGGCCATTTGACTGTTTGCCGCCCCTATCCAAGCCCACGCCTGAAAGAAGGTCTGGGTCGCCCCCAGCTACAGGGGTGCAAAATTTTCCAAAACGCCGGGGGTTTCACGAGATTCGGGACTTTTTCCTCACAGGATTTTCGAAAAATTTCCTCACAAAAATTTGGGAAGTGATAACTTTTTTTGTTTTCTTATTTTAACATTTAAACACTGTGGGTACGCAAATTTACCCATATTTTTGAAAATTTGAGACATTTTCTGTAAAAAAAAAAAACTTGTAGGTAGCCATAAAAAAAAACAAAAAACAAAAAAAAATTGACAAATTTCCTCACTTTCACGCGATCCACGTATTGCTCGATCGAGCAATTTTGCAACCCTGCCCAGCTGGGGAGGGTCTGGAGATCCACCACCGGAAATTTTTGTGATTTTACCTCTTAAAGGTGCAAAATGTCGTGATTTTTAGAGAAATTTCCCTATATTATTTTCACGCGATTCACGGATTGCTCAATCGGGAAATTTTGCAACCCTGCCCAGCTAAGAGGGGGTCTGAGGGTTGATTCTGCTCATTTTACGAGACAAGACGAGATGACTCCGAGCAATACCATCTGAACACATCGTAGCTCGGGGGTTTGAGGTTATGTGATTAGGTTGCCAACTTTTATGTACAGTCTCTTATGGGGGAAAGAGGAATTTTTGCTGTTTTTTCTAGTTTTTACTAATTTTTCGGCTGTGAAAACCATGTATACTTGATCAGGGCACTTCCTTGGATGTTCTAGAGCGCTTCTGAGAAAAACCACTTTTTCCGCAAAATTACGCACCAAAATATGTAACACCAAAGGGGGGACCCTTGCTTACTTTGGGTCGATGTGAAAGGGTGACCCTTTCGCGTAATTTTGTGAAAAAAGTGTTTTTTCGCGGAAACGCTCTGGAACATCCAGGGAAGTGCCCTGACCAAGTAAATCTGGTTATTACAGCCGAAAAATTAGTAAAAACTAGAAAAAACCTCAAAAATTCCTCTTTCCCCCATAAGAGCCTGTGTAAAAGTTGGCAACCTAATCACATAACCTCAAACCCCCGAGCTACGATATGTTTAGATGGTATTGCTCCTGTCTCGCCCTATCTCTTTGCATGAGATAGAGTTGTTTATCTCGTCTATCTCGTGTCCTCTCGTACGAGATAGACAGGTAGAATCAGCCTACTGGAAATTTTCGTGATTTTATCCTTCTTAAGGTGCAAAATTACGTGATTTTTAGAGAGATTTCCCAATAGTTTTACCCGAAATGACTTGGATTTTAGTGGTGATAGCAATGCAGTTATTTTCGGCAAGAAAATCAGCAACAAGCCTGAATTCAGATGAAACGCAAGGCTACGAAATGATGCGCCGGCCCCTGGCACCGTCACCGAGCCGCCCGCCCCGCGCCCTCAAGTGGCCACTGCAATTTAAAATTCTGAGTCTTTGCATATTCTTTACTCGTCTACCATCGTGTGTGTCAGCTGCTCCACTTTCGAAGCTGCACTTGCGACAGCACCCATTTAAAAAAAAAAAAAAAAAAAAAAAAAAAAAAAAAAAAAAAAATTCCGTGAAAAATTTCCCGCCCCCAGAAATCTGCCGCCCTGGGCCACGGCCCATGTTGCCCGTGCCTAAATCCGGCGCTGGGTACTAGGTGATGTTACCTGATTGCATGTCGAATTTACTTAAAGTATCGGTGAATGTGCCATACTTCTGGTCAAGTTTACCATAACATCTAGCAAGTGCCAAAATCAGGTATCCGTATGGTTATTTTCACTAATCTTTTTTTCCGTGTGGGTCATTTTTCTACCAAAGGTTTTGTCAGCGCTACCAAAGTGTTTTTCCCGTTTTTTCCTGTGTACAGCAAAACCTTGCATGAGCTCCTTACTTGGTCTTCTTTTAATTTCTGAACAGTAACCGAGCCGGCGCGGCATGGCAACAGGTGAATTTGACGCGATATACATTGATCCATTCATAATAGGGGATCTTTGGTCGGGCATCGTTATATGCTGAGCCAGAGGATGCTAAATAAAGCTCCTCTTAATAAGCGGCGGGTAATGAGAGAAACCTGTTGAGTTATAACACGGTGGAATGCATCCGGGGCAAAACCTTTTTCCGAAACAAATCATCCCCCGCTAGAGGATCTGAGATCACAGCTCCCGCAACGCTCATAACACTTTATTATACCTACCTACCTAACATCTCGAGCAATTTTGCGCCCAGGTTCGCGCCGCAGTAAATTCAGCTCTCGAGAGCGAGAGCTGATGCGCGCACTACAGGAGACATGCAGAGCAAAATCTCTTTTCGCCTCTTCAAATATGATCAGCAATGTTGCCGATAAATGGAGACTTTTTGTACACAGAAAAAAAAATACGGTGAAAATAACCATACGGCAGTGGCGTAACAATAGCCCCCCCTAACGGCACACTCAATCCAGGTTTAGTTTCAATCCAGCTACTTGAAGGATTGACAAACCGACGATTGCCAATCTGTTTTTAATCCGATTTCAAGACTGGTTTACAAGCGGTACGGGGATGATCAGCTCCGATATCCGGATTGGAATCGGCTTGAACAAGGATAAACACGGACTCCTCAAATCTATGAGAACCCGTTTTCAATCAGTATCAAACCTAGATTGACAGTCGGATAATCACCAGGTGTACAAGCTTCGTGAAAGACGGATCGGAAACGAATTTAAATCCGATTCAAACTGCATACTGGACCCTGCCACAAATTGGATCCGAACCGGTTTCAAGCCAGTTCTCTGAACATGGTTCAAGATGGATTTAGAAACTCATAAAAAAAAGACTTCAAAACGGTTTCAAACTTGCTACAAGAAGCTTCATCAACCTAGTTTCAAGTGAGCTTTCAGCCGATTTCTTAATCGTCCAGTCGGTTGGCCAGTTTAGTGCTTCGTCTTGAAACTCGATTGAAACCGAATTAATCGAAGTACTTGCAACCGATAGGAGTCTGTTTCCAACAAGCATCAAACCTAGCTAATCAATCGGATAGACGTCAGGTTCAAAAGCGCCATTGCCAGCCTTGTGAACCGAATTCAAGTCGGATTAAACCCCGCTGTAAAGACGGTTTGAGTTTGGGTCGGATCACGTTCGTCAATTTTTTTTGCGGACATGTAAGCCATTTCAAGCCATCTACAATTCGCATTCAATCCGGTTCAGATAACTGTTTTGAAACCGGATTTGAAGTAGAGTTATTGATCTGTTTAAACCCGTGTTTAACCCAATTGATAAAACAAGTTTAAATATAGTTTTAAATTAGTTTGAAGTAGGGTTTATAACCCTCCATGAAATCAGTTTGAATCTAGGTGAAATCTAGTTATCCAATTTTTGGTGCGAACATGTAAGCCATTTCAAATCGTCTACAATTCGCATTCAATCTAGATTGAATAACCTGGTTTGAAACCGGATAGGGAAGAGGAGTTAATTTAGTTCGCGGCTTCTGCCGAGAGAGTGCTCCACCATATTTTTGCGAAACGTTACTCGCGTTTACTTGGCCCCGAGCTGCGAACGACCTCTCCACTGAAACTTCGTACTATTGGGACATCTTCATCAGTACTTATTGTTAATGGATTCACCCTAGGCCCACGTAGTGTGCCTGAAAATTGGTTTAGCGAGTCTAACCGAAACAATAACTCAAGTTTGTGTCTATAACTTCCTATCAGATTGAAGTTGGTCTAGTACAGTTCATTAAGAACTTGGCTGCCATCTGCATTCAATCTGGTTATTGAAGGTTAGATACGGACTTGTGAGTCATTCAAGTCACTTAGCTGCACTTTGCATTCAATCCGGCTTGAGTAACTAGTTATAACACCGGATGGGGACGAAGCTTCGTTCTTGATCCGAAATATACCCATGTTGAACCCAACTGATGAAACAAGATTGAAAACATCTTTAAATCAGCTGAAAGTAGGGTATATAATCCTCTTCAAAATCAGTTTGATTTCGGGTTAAATCCGGCTGTTCTATTTTTAGAGCGGACTTGTAAGCCATTTCAAACTATCTATAATTCGCTTTCAACCCTGCTTTGATAATCTCGTTTGAATCCGGTTCGGAATCGGTGGTTTAAAATTGGGAATAACCCTGATTGAACCCCATTTTTGAAACAATTGAAAAACGTTTTTGAACCAGTTTGAATAGGGGTCTATGATGCGTGGCGAAGATAGCTAGAATCCTAGTCAAATCTAGTTAGTCAAAATTTTTTTTCGGACATGTAAGCCATTTCAAACTGTCTATAATCCGGCTTAAATCCAGCTTGTGTTAATCGGGTTTAAAACCGGATTTCAAAACTGGATTGAAATCGGTTGACTGGTTTTTCCAAACCGAATTGAATCCAGTTTCAACCTCGAAATGTGCCGTTAGGGGGCCCCTCAGCCCCCGCAATGGGTCTGTTGCAAACTTTTGCTACAACGATAAAGAGTATTCTATCGTGGGTAAAATTGCCCGAAAAGTTCATTGGTGGCATCAGAAAGTCATGAAATGCGATAATAAACTCACTAGAGACGTTTAATGAAATCCAAGATGGCGGTAAAATATCGAGCAATCTGTATGCATGCACCTTTAACATCCAAGGATTGCCAACGTTGACAACCTCACAGCTTCAGAGGTTATGTGTTTATGTACGTTGTGATTGGGTGTGATCGATATTGTGAGGTTGGCTATCCTTGATGTTCATGGTGCATGCATACATACAGGTTGCTCAATACTTTACCGCCATCTTGGATTTCATTAAACGTCTCTCGTGAGTTTTATACTGCATTTTATGACTTTCTGATGCCACCAATGGACTTTTCACGCGATTTTACATGAGATTGAACACTCTGTAGCGCTGTAGCAAAAGTTTGCAACAGACTCATTGCAGGGGGGCGCAAGGCGTTGGTGGGCGCAAAGAGAGAGGAGGAAATTACAGGGCGAAGGAAGAAAAGGAAAAAAAGGAAGGAAAATAAGAGAAGAAGGAAAGAGAGAAGAACAAAAAATAGGAATTCGGGGGCGAAGATGATAGAGAGAGGATTGATAGAAAGAGATGGATTTTGGAAGACTTATTGACGAATTCGCAACTATTAAGGCACGAATGAAAAAGTTTTGAAAGAACAGGTAGGCGTTTTTTTATTTAAAATTGACCAAAACAAATAAATTGATAACTTTTCTTTCGTCGGAGTATGTGTTCTATGAAGCCCGGGGTCATAGGCGGGTAAAGAGTGGAGTGGTGAAGAGAGGGGTTGGAAGGGAAGGTGATGGGGGAGGGGGGACGCAGCTCTCTTTTTGCGGGGGGGGGGGCGCATGCATGCCTATAGTTACGCCACTGCCATACGGATACCTGATTTTGGCACCTGCTTTAGAGATGTTATGGTAATGTTAACCAGAAGTATACTATGTTTTGACTGGGTACTAGGTGATGTTACCTGATTGCACGTCGAATTTACTCAAAATATCGGTAAATGTACCATACGTCTGGTCAAGTTTACCATAACATCTAGCAGGTGCCAAAATCAGGTATCTACATGATTATTTTCACTAATCTTTTTTTTCCGCGTAAAAATCTATCGCAGTCTCTCTTATTTTCTCCAATTTTAATCTTTACAAAAAAAAAAAAAAAAAAAAAAAAAAAAAATGCTGAATTTTAGTATTCACACTGTTATAAAAGTATAAGGACAATATTTAAATAAATTACTTTTGATAATTAAAACAGTTAGACTATCTCCTTGCAGTATTGATTTAACAATTAATTTCAAATAGAAAAACTATAAGTTTTTAAGTTTTGTCCATATTTTTAACTATGTAAATAGTTTAATTCAGCATTTTTTCTTCTTTTTCTCAGTGTAGTAATCGATCCGTCGCAAATTTTTGCCATCGAGTTATGCAGGGTTGATTTTTATGTAAAAAGCACTTGAAAATAACTCCATTGAGAGCATCAGCATGTTCGAAAATCCCTTCATATACTCAAATAATGCGTTCCACAAAATTACAAGATGGTGTTCGAATGAGTATGGGTGACAATGTGGGAGTCCTATCTAATCTCAGCTCTCTATGCTGAGAAAAGTGATTTATCATAGTGAAAGTAGCAATTAGATGAAACTCCTCCATATTGTCTTCCACTCATTCGACCAACCATCTTGCAATTTTGTGAAACGGATTTACTGAGGTTTGCGAGTGGAATTTTGAACCTTTTGAAGCTCTCAACGTCATTTTCAAAAGATTTATATAGAAATCATCCCTCTAAAACGGTGTAGCAAAAGCTTGCAACGAACCCATTAATTAAAATTAGGAATCATCAGAAAGGCCCATCTTAATCTTTATTGAGCCATCGACGATTAATGAAAATTTTAACACTCTTAAGAGCCGCAAAACGGCAGTCCTGCAATGAGAAATTTTGTAGCACACCCCAGTGGATGAAAACACGGAATTTCCTGGACTTAATTTTACGAATAAAAATGAAGATTATGAACAGTGAATAGCAAGATAAGTTACAATGTGTGAAACCATATCCATGCCAGAGTGCTTAAAATGAGTCGAGCATATCACGGTTTTGGCAAGAAAATATCAATAATACTTGAATGTTTTTTAAGGCAAAAAACTACAACTTTTCATATCCGGAAAAATTCAGGTTCTGATCCAGTGAGCGCAAGTATAAGTTTTTTAAACCACCAGCTAAACTCATGCCATGCGTTAAACTTATGATAGTGTGTGCCACAATGTAACCTGTATGCACTGCGGGTCTCAAGGAGTTAAGCAAGCAAACCTAACATCGACGCACTCTTAGTCGAAAATATATTTTTCTGGACATGAAAAGATGTTGTACCTTTGCTTTCATAAAATATTTCAATGTTGATATTATATCTTGCGAAATCCAATTTATTTGACTACTTATAAGTTTTTACATTAATTATTTTTACGCACATTTTAAGCGATCTTGCTCCTTATGTTCCTAAAAATCTTGATTTTTACTTTTGACATTATATGTTCGGCAAATTCGCGATGCTTCGACCACTGTGTGACGTGACGCTTCATGATCTCTGAGGCAGAGCTGCCGTTTTGCGTATAATTAATGACATTTTTCAATTCACTAATGATTCCACCGATTGAGAAAAGATTACACATTTCAGTTCAGTGTATGACTTTACTGCATGAAAAAACACTATTCTGTAATCTTTCCCCAATCGGTGCAATCGCCGTTTAATTATTAGAATATCCGCAAGTTTTTTAAAGTCATCGACGACTCCATCACCAGCTGAGAAAAGATTACAGAACAGTGTTTTTTCATGCAGTAACGTCATACACTGAACTGAAATGTGTAATATTTTCTCAATCGGTGGAATCATCGGTGAATTGAAAAATGTCATTAATTATCGCAAAACGGCAGCACTGCTCTGAGGAGCAAGTTGCTAATGTCTGCTTCTACACTCTACGGCACAGTCGATTCGTGCTAATCTCAAAATCTTGTGCGCCGACTATCACTTTTGAGACACTCTCTCGAACCGATGAGAGCGCCTCATTTTCTCTCCGAAGTGTTATATTACTTATATTGTAATGGCTGAGTATCGATAAATGCTCTCTACTCTAATATTACGAGTTCACTGAAAATGAGCTGACGAGTCTTAATGGGGGGGGGGGGACCTTACATTGAAATGTGATGACACAACTTAATCTTAGATGTGCGACATCGAATATAGCAAACTCACCTGCAACTTACTAACAATTTTCCAACACTCATAGCTTTTGCGCAAATTATTTTATTTATTACTAGGGGGTTTCACCCCCTGGCCGCTCCGCAGCCCACCTCCATGTATACGGCACTGCGAGCCGTAAAATTAAAAAACACGATTGTTAGTTCACACTAGTTCCAGTGATCAGTTCAAAGACATAGCGCGATGGGGGGGGGGGGGGGGGGGGGGGGGGGGGTAGATTCAAGGGCTCATGTTCGCCGCGCCGATCGGGCTTGCTCTCCTGTACCTCTCGGCTCATTTACCCCTCAACATCATGCACATCGGCAATTAGTCACGACACTTCCTGGTGTTTGTGGTGTGTGTTTACAAAAATGCCGGAAAATAAAAAAATCTGAAAATTTGAAGATTGGGAAGGAATTGGGAGAATCTCGATGTTTGGAATAACCAACCGTTAGATTTTAATACTATAGTAAGATTTTTATTTTTATTTTTACTCATTTAATTTTTAAGATGTAGAATCCCGGAGAAAAAGGGGGAGGGATTCATCACCATGCTGCACTATTATCGTAACTTTATTTCTCAAGAGTGCTAATTAAAGCAAATAATCTCTCCCTGTATACAATTTGGTAAAAATGGTCCATTGTGGTCCTTAGTAACCAATTTCCTATACAGTTTGTATAAGTATGAATATCGTATAGATCATTCTGGATGTATACGTGTTGATATCCTTGCGATAGCTTTAACTAACTATCTATATAGGTACTTAATTTGCAATTTTTTTTTTGGTGGGAGGAAAATTTAGAGTCGGTCAATTCTCGGTATTGTCTGGCTCAAGAAAAGGGTCCGGAAAAGGGCAGTCTCCGAAACGAGTACAGGCCGAGAATCGGCTGCTGAGCCGGCGCGGCGCGGCGTTGCAAAAATACAGTGCGTTTGTACCTTACTTCCCATCGGACCTCTTATTCCGAACAGATTTTTGGTTTGAAAAGTTCAATTCTACAATATTTTTTTCTGCATCGATCATCTTATCCTCAGTGTGTCCAATAGTTCAATTGAAATAATCCAAATAGTGTTTTAACGAGATGTATGAGCTTCGTTACATGTGCTCTATTTTTGTTTGGTCAGCTTTCTTCTTTTAGTCTCTGGGAAAAGGTTGCAATGGAAATGTACTGAATTAATTTGGTTTGGTTGCCTAAATAGCTGTGCCGTGTTCTAATTTTTATTTTGTGCTTCCATCTCCATAGTTAAAAGTGCCTGATCCTGTGAATAAATGCATCCATGTTGCCATCAGATTATAGATTAGTTTACTTCTCTAAATAGGTTAATTTTCGATAAAAGCTTTAATCTTCTTTTTTTATTTGAATCCATGGGGAAACATTGCATCACATTGAGGGGCGTCTTTTTGATTTGGATGTTTAGGCGTTTAGAGTTACGGAGGAAATCGGACTAACTCACCCGTTGGATCCTTTTTTTACAGTCACCCTGTATATGTCCGGGGAATAGTTAGAGCAGAGAACCCCCATCGAAGAAGAGCCCAAATTTACAGGGACCGTAGAGCGGGGGATAACAGAGAAGAACCTGAAGAATAAATGAATTAAACGAGAGGGAGATTAACTTAACGAGCAAAAAATATTTTCCTCGACTCGTGAATGCGCGCCCGAGAGCAACGTTCAAAGCATATTTAGCCACTTAAAAGTTCGAGTTATTGCTTTCTTTTTCTTTGAAGGCACAAAGGATTGTTTGAGTTGCTCGGCAAATAAAAAAAAAAAAATAAAAAAAAAAAAAAAGGAATTTAACCGAAGGGGTAGCTATGAATTCAAATGTTCCAAGTAGAAGTTGAGAGTTGAGGAATCCTTTGTCTTTTATATTTGCGGTAGCGTACCTCTAATCAGTATAGTTTTCTCAATGACAACTGAACGAAAAGACAAATAGTTTAATACATTTTTGTTTGTTTGACGTTTACTTATTTTCATTACCTTCGGGTTTTGAGAGTCAATGGGTCTGTTACAACCCTTTGCTACAGCGTTGTGGAGAGTTGATTCCTACGTAAAATTGCGTGAAAATCACATCGCAAGCATCTAAAAGCTAAAAATTTACTCGTACTCGAACTCAATAAATGAGTTGAACAAAATTCAAGGATGGCTGTCGAATGAGCTGATCAAAATTTGAGGAGTCCCATTTAATTATAGTTTTCTCTAAGATGAATCACTTTTCTTTAAAATTTTAGAAAGTGAAGGGGGGGGGGGAAGATACCCTTGCCCCGGTCGACACTCTCTAGTAGAGGTGGCATAATCAAAGGGGAAAAAGCAAAAAACAAAGGAATAAAAAAAAGGTTATTAAGTTTAAATCAGTGGTGGCTCGTGCGATTTGGCAACAGTGTTTTTATCCCATTTAAAAACATGGAAAACAATCGAAACTCGAGGAGGCTGCCAGCCTCCGCTTGAATCGATTTTTTACCTAAGTTTAAGTGGGAAAAATGCATGGTTGCCAAATCTCACGGGCCGCTACTGGTTTAAATATGTATGCAGTACAAAAAAAGGTAATCAAAGTCGTTTTTGATGGGCGGCGATTTGCGGAGGCGTAGCATAGTTGCAATCTTGCCCCCCCCCCCCCCCCCCCCCCGAAACCTTGAGACGTCCCTGACTGTACCTCTCTTAAATACTCTCTGCGAACATTTTATTTACTTTTTTCGCTGTTAAAAAAAATGATTTCTTTAAAAAATAAAACCAAAATTTTAATAGAAATTTCCAAAAACAAATTCTGGCATTCTGATGTTAGAGAATGCCTGGTATTTGACCCACAATTCTAACTCTTCTATTGCCACCAGAAATGCGGGCCTTTTCAACTATTTTGGTCACGAACGCCTGGTTATCTTTCTAATCTAAAGTGCCAAAATATTTGGCCAAAATTGTCTGATTTCCGGTTGGATGAAGACTTTTAAGTCTCCGAAAAAGTGCCATAGTTTCTTTACGGGAAGTTTTTAATTGAATTCTGGCCATTTTTTTTTTTTTTTTTTTTTCTTTATCCTTGTCCCTACTTTATAGGTTATCTAAATGTTTGTCTTTTTGATGTCAACTACACAGCGCTACCAACTTTAAAACTTGATGGAATAAAAACAAGCAGGGAAGCTCCGATACATTGCATGTATTGGAAAAGCGTGCCTGTGAATTGTAAACATAAAAATCTGCGCATAAGTTGTTTCATTTGGTCTTCTGCTCTGCTGGGTTTTGCAGAAATAAGTTTTGCATAAAGGCTTACGCATACATGGTTTAAATATATTTATTATAATGTAGTTCATGGGAGAAGATTTGTCAATTTATTGTATATTATTTAAGGTACAGGAAGTGCTGTTGGAGCTTTGATTAAAAAAATATGACAATGTATATGCATTTGAGACGTATATTTGAAAAAAATATTTTTGAGTCGTTGTTTTTGCAGTGGCACATTACAATTGGTTCAGTGTTTTGTTCATTTGTGGATTACAGCTGTTTGAAATGCATCAGCAATTCTTAAGGAGACATTGTAGTATGTAACTAACATATGAATTGAATAAATAGATTTATAATATACATGAATGATTCAATAATGAAAATTTGGATGAAATCACTGATTATAGAGTATTTGAAGTTTAAATGATTCGATTCTGCGTTGAATGGATGTAAAAGATTCTATTTATAATTTAATAAAATGAGAAAGAAAAGATAGGTAGGCCATGGTTTTGTTGGTGGAATATGGTGATGAAAGGTAAAAGAAGGTAATTAATAAATGTCTACATATTGATAGAGACGAAATAGAGTCATTCCTTTCAATATCTGAATTTTTAGACACAGTATTGGCCGATTTGGATCTGAAAATTAAACAATTACAATTAATGTCAATAAAAGCAATTCCTGCTATGTTTTCATTAAAGGCTTTACTGTACAGAGAAACCTTATGGTGAATACTCAAGATAAAATTAGGCTGAATCATCTACTTGGAAAAAATGCTATGATTACCATCCAGTAAAAACATTACAGACGTACATACTAATTGAAGTATTAATAATTTATGCATCAACTTTGACAACTATAATTAGTGTAGTCCCCTACTTCATTGCGATGCGTCCCTTCAAGCAAACAGAGTTGCTTACGAGAGTTGCAGAGTTTCTAGCCTTTCATTCGATGACATTCTATCAATGAGAAGCAAAAAAAGTTACGCATATAAAAGCTTCCACCCTCCCCCCTCTCCATACATGTGCTTATTTTACAAAATTGGCCGTATAGTGGTACCTTTGATGATTATATTTAATTTTTGGATTCTCTCAAAGAGAGCAAGTATAGTCTGGACTCAGCGCATGAGATTTCAATTATTTTACTCATCGGACAGTGATTAAATACCAGAGGACCTGAATAAAATAAAAGAAGTCTACTATATTTTATATACAAAGTGAGCCAGAGCATCCGTTGCTGGCATTTTTCTCGAAAATTACTGAAACAAATGATTTGAAACAAAACAATCAGACAGAAAATTGACTCCAAATTTTTCATTTCTGATATTTTCATAAGCTCCTGACAACCTCTTGGGGTGTATTCTGGGGGGTTCAAACACATTTTTCAACTTTTCTCGAAAAAACCCTCCATGCAGATGTAAAAATTCATTTATAATCTAAAAGTAGAGAAAAAAATTCGTTTTATAAGTTTGAAAAATAGGCGCAACGTAGGAATCTGAACAAAAAACTTCTGTGAAGAAAGCTGATTTTATAAGCTTTCAGATGGCGCAAACCGCGATGCCGAAAAACATTTCGTTCAAGAGTTATGACCGCGCAAAGTTTCAAATCTAGGCCAAAAATAGGGTTCCTACTTTCGATTCTACAAAAAATTTGTTGCTCCACCAATAATCGATGAAATTCATTGAAACTTGGTGGAAGCGGGTTTTTTGGGTCGCTGAATTTATTTTTGACATAAGTTTTTCAAAATTATCAAATCATATATGGCCGCCATAGTTTTTCGTTCAGATTCCTTCATTGCGCCTATTTTTCAAACTCAAAAAAACGGATTTTTGGAAACTTCAAAAGTAAAACAAAATGCAAAAAAAGGGTCAAATATTTTTGAGCTAAACACTGTAGCACATCAATCGAAAGATCTTCAAAATACGCATCTTTTGGTGCAAAGTTCACGTCAATATCTATTTTCGTTCAAAAGTTATGGAGCATTGGAGGTTTTGACTTTGACCCCCTGCACTCCCGCTCCCAGTTGACCAAATTCAAAAAACTGCAGATATTCTGAAAGATGATGCTTAGCTCTATCATCCCTGAAAGTTTCATCCATTTTTGAGGGGGGGGGGGCACTCCTAATGGTAGCTGGATGGACCCCTTTTCATCAAAACAAATACCATTAATTGAGCCTGTCTTGTCCTCTAAAAAAATAATACAAAAACCATAACTTCGCTTACACTTTCGAACAGGCGTTAATGTTGTAACAATTCCCGAAACTAAAAAATTAAAAGAATACTGATCTAATTTGTTTATTTTAATGAGATCCATTTTCAACCCATAAAAGATTGAATGTTAAAAATTGCGCTTAAAAAAAAAAAAATCATTTATCAGCAGATCAAATAAAGGCAAAGAAACGTGACTACTTCATTCCGCGCTCTCTAGCGGGTTCTTCTTGAAGCTTTACTTTTGTGAGAAGGTATCCTATAAGTAAAACCATGATCTGTATCGGTTTTATTTCGCGCCTTCTATTCGAAAATATCAGCTGACTCTAGACATTCACAGAGAAAGATTATCAAATTAGTGAACAGGTGAGCCACAGTGCAGCCAATGCAGCCAAACAATCACCGGCTGCAAAACAATAATAAAATAAATAAAAAAAAAAACATCACACAACGACTCGTTATCGGCCGCCCGTACGAAAAAACCCCGAATGTACTTTAAAATCAATTATATATTCAATAAACGTAACAAAATAACCCAAAAACAATGTCCAACATAACAAATTAATCATAAAAACAAACAAAAATTTATTCATCGTAAAACCAACACAGCAGAGTAAAATTACAACAAAGTTGGCAACATAAAACGCAAAATATTACCTCACCGCACTCCACTTACCCCTCAAAAGTGGTGAGTCCGTCGTTTAATTGGAATTATAAAAAAACTAAAGCATTAAAATGAATCCAACTATTTTTGCTGCAAACTTTAGAAGGTACGATTTCATAATTGTACCATTGCAATCCTCAAAACGCAACAGACACGACAGGAAAAAATCACAAAATTCAAAAACAGCCGATTTTCAACTTTAGGCCACTCAGCATAGGAATACACGTGGAAAGCATAGGCTGCCTTATTACATTGTATACATCCTATATTATATTTGTAAGAATGAAGCTAAGTTCCGGGAGAACCCTTGCACCGTTCGGGAGGGGCCTGGTACCGATCGGTCGGGCTCGGCTCCAATGCTTCGGGAAAATTATAAGTTTTTCTGTGCGGGCCCTGCGTCCCTTTTTAAAATGCTAAAAACTTTTCTCTCAAAAAGTTGTGCGAGTGCGAAAAGGATGCGAATCAGTTCGTTTTGCAAGGGTGGGAGAGAGATGCGAAATTTTGTCGTCCTTTTTTAAATGCATACATGCGGAAGAGCATACGATTTTGTACACGTAAGAGCGAGAAACGTGATGCTCTGCCAATTTTTTTTTTTAATTAGATCGCACGATTTGAAGTTACCATGGCGATCTTCATCATATGTTTTACTCGCAGAAGGAACCGTTCGGGTAGACGCATTTTAATAGCGACTTCATGATATCGATGTATAGCTTCGACTTTTTATCCATATTTTTACGTAGATACACACAACGAGAGAGTCACAGTGCTGCTAGCTGTGTTGAGAAATATACCAGGCACTTCAGACTTAATGAGAAATGTGTATAAATATTTTATGTTCAATACGGCAGCACGGTGATAGGTGAAAATGTCCAATCATAATTGTCCAATACAAAAATGTCCAAGCGTACAAAAAGTCCAGTGTACGTAAATGTCCAAATGTAAAAAAAAAGTCCAATGTACGTAAATGTCCTATTTGAAATTTTGTCCAAGAACATAATTCACTCCTTTTGAGAAAATGTCCAATTACCTTAAAAAGCATACTTACTGTGATAAAAATGCTTTACTGATGAAAATTTGAGAATGTTTGTCATAGTATGCTTTCAAGGTATACAATTGAACATTTTCTAAAGAAAAAAGTTTATTATGTTCATTGGACAATGGGGCTCTTGCAAACTTTTGCTGTAGGGGATTGAAGAGTTGATTCTTGCATAACAACCTGTAAAAATGTCTATGCGTACACTAAAAAATCACAAAATTCACTCTCAGAATCAGGCTTAATGGCGGAGAGACGCAGGTATCATGGGAGATTCCTATCTAAATTGACACATATCTCTCTGTGTTTCATCCGTAGAGAAAGAGACATAATAGACAGAAATCTCTCATGATATACCTGCGTCGAGCCGCCATTACCATCTTGCCGTTATAGCAGTTATATGTGAGTTTATTAATGAATTTTAGACTTTCTTAGTGTGATTTTCGTGATTTTTGCTGGTCTTTAAAGAAGATTGGGCTATTTTTTGCTTATAGCAAAAGTTTGCAAGAGCCCCATTGGACATATTTCAATTAGGACATTAATGTACATTGGACCTTTTTTACGCTTGGACATTTTTGTATTGGACAATTATGATTGGACATTTTCACCTATCACCGGCAGCACTGTACAGTCTTCGATTGATGATGGCTTGACGAGGTTGCTGTATCGCTTCGCGATGTATAGAGCTTCGATACTTATCATATGTTTCATATGCATAGATAAACAGAATAGTACAATCAACGATGACTTGATGAGATCGGTGCATTGATTCAATATCTCGAATATAACCCACCTTTGAGCTAGGTTTCGAGAATTTATAAAGAAACTAAATGATTAGGGTTATTAATCATAACTTGAGTTATATGACGTATATAACTCACTATGAGTATAACCTCTAAGTGTGGTTATACTTTTCTCATTAATAATATACTGTCAAATATTACTGAATACTGAGCTAAGTAAATAATTGGTTTTCTGTTGAAAATGCATCGTTTACTTTAAATGTATAAGTGATTCATCCAAGAATACTACTTACTAACGAACCAAAAAATATATGGTTACAGATTTTTTTATCTTTAAGTTGGCGATTTGAGTTGTTTACGTTTCAGTTCGCGTTTTGGCGAGGTTATGATGTTTTTAAGGTCTGTTTTTTTTCCGATTTAAATAAACAAAAAAGAAAACAAAGTTTCGATTGATCTCTTGAGCCTTGAGTGTGTAGTTTTTATGATTCATTTGATTGTATACCTTTTATTTTTTAATCTGTGCAGTAATATTAGTGGGCCAGTGCGACGTTTATTTCAAAATAGATGGTTCTTTTAGTGATGACTTGGTGATGACGGCATCCGGTGATGAGCGTTCCAAACAAAGACAAACTGTCTCTCTTGCTCTCACGTCACCCCCATGTTGTACAGCTATACTCTAATTTTAAAAAAACGTATGTAGAGACATCTTTTGTGAAATATTTTTTGGCAGAAATGAATTCCTCAATTTTAATGCAAAGGACATTACCCAAAATGGGCCTTTTTACCCCTGAGAGCGAAATGTGAAATACTTTCAGGAATGATAGAGGATTAAATCAGCGTTCCGAATCTGGCCTATTTTTTGATTTTGGACGAAGGGAAAGGGGGGGAGGGGGGGTCCAAAGTTAGACACTTCAAACGCCCATAACGTTTAAATTAATAAAGATATGATAATGTACTTTGAGCAAAAAGATAGATCTTTTAAAGACCTTTCGATTGATGTGTATGATATTTGCCTAATTTTAATTTTTAATCGATTTATCAAAGTTTTTTTGATTTTTTTGAAATCGGGTTTTCAGTTTTTTTAATCGTGGAAGTTTGGCAACGCACGAATCATCACAAATTGTTTCCAGGATATAAGTAAACGCAATTTGCTAAAAAATGGTTTAAACCGCATGCTGGGGAAATGCTTTGAAGCGGAGTTATTAGGGTTCAAAGTTGGCGCTTTCGCGAAAAAGGCCGCCCCGAGGGGCATACTGAAGGTGGTAGAAGTTGGCATTAACTGTTCTTCCCATCCAAATGACTTGAAATTTGGTAGCCTGGGGTATTTCTTAACGCTGAATTCAAATGTTCATCAGTTTTTCAAAATTTAAAAATCCAAGATGGCTGCCGACCAAATTGCCGAAAAAATGCTCGGCAGCCATCTTGGATTTTTAAATTTTGAAAAACTGATGAAAATTTGAATTCAGCGTTAAGAAATACCCCAGGCTACCAAATTTCAAGTCATTTGGACGGGAAGAACAGTTAATGCCAACTTCTACCACCTTCAGTATGCCCCTCGGGGCGGCCTTTTTCGCGAAAGCGCCAACTTTGAACCCTAATAACTCCGCTTCAAAGCATTTCCCCAGCATGCGGTTTAAACCATTTTTTAGCAAATTGCGTTTACTTATATCCTGGAAACAATTTGTGATGATTCGTGCGTTGCCAAACTTCCACGATTAAAAAAACTGAAAACCCGATTTCAAAAAAATCAAAAAAACTTTGATAAATCGATTAAAAATTAAAATTAGGCAAATATCATACACATCAATCGAACGGTCTTTAAAAGATCTATCTTTTTGCTCAAAGTACATTATCATATCTTTATTAATTTAAACGTTATGGGCGTTTGAAGTGTCTAACTTTGGACCCCCCCTCCCCCCCTTTCCCTTCGTCCAAAATCAAAAAATAGGCCAGATTCGGAACGCTGATTTAATCCTCTATCATTCCTGAAAGTATTTCACATTTCGCTCTCAGGGGTAAAAAGGCCCATTTTGGGTAATGTCCTTTGCTATTAACATGCCGTAATACGAGGCCCTGTGTATACGAATCAGGACGCTAGAAAGAGATGCGGGGTATACACATGGGGATTGGAGGTCACGGCGGGAGAGTGGGTGAGATAGTTTGGAACGCTATGCGAGTTTTGTAACAACCGATTGCAACCGATGAGTGCATTATTGATGTAATTTTTGGCTAACCGTTGACTTCACACTAAAACTCTGTGGTGAACTTGAGATGCCCTTAGATGCTGGAACTGGGTCCGATGGACCCGTTGCGTCGTACGCTAAAATCGGCTGCCAGTAGCTGTTCACTGGTTATACAAACTTGAGCTTCGTGAAGTGTCTAAAAAAACTCTAAAAAATAGGAATTTCATCATTGGGGGGGGGGGGGGGGGAGGCGACCATTCAAAAGCGCCAATTCCCAAAAAAGATAAGCCAAAAGCGCTAAAACATACACGAAGGAATTTTTGAAAAAGTAGCCAAAAAACGACAATTTGCTGCAAAATCAGTGGTCAAAAAGCGCTAAAAGAATGACCCTAAAATCTTAGACGAAGTTTGCCTGAATTTTCGAGCCAACCTATTTCAAAAAATTACTGTCGTCAATAAAGGGCTGTTTGAAAAAGGCATAGTTTTCCCGCGCAAAGTTTCTCTTCCATTCACATATAGATTTTTTGATATTGACTGAAACGCAATGTCTTATTGTCATGTCAGTTCAACGAAAGGTTATCGTAGGTGTGCGATCTCGGTCATGCGTATTTCTTTGCTTATCCCGAACTTCTCATTTTATTGTGAATGCAGGTTTCTCATGCACTCTCGCTATCTCTTTCTCGCCTTCCCTTCTTTTCTCTGTACAGTTCTAAATCGTATAATCCACATGCGCTAATACGGTGCATCCAAATGCGCCGATTCTGGGGGGTTTCGGCGTCTCCATGAGCGCCAAAAAAAAATTGGCGGTTTTTGATCGGGCCCTCTTGAGAACGACTACCCCTAAAAAATGTTTAAGTTTCATATAAGGGGGTTTGGGCGGGGGTTATGCTATTTATGCCCCTCCAAATAATGACTCGTGTTTTCTAAACTTTTGGTACCTGAGAAAATAACACTTTAGTATTTCAGGAATAATAGAGTAAGTTTTTAGATTTCGTTCTTCGGAGCAAGATTAGATGGGCGAATAGCAAACGGAGTTAGGGAGTGGATGATATCGAGTCAAAGTTTTAGCTCAAATAAACAAAAATCACGCGCAAGACGCGAAACGGAACGCTTGGCCGCGAAGCGGCCACCGGCTACTAGTTGTATTATATTGTTAGCAGCAAAACGATCGGAATAAGCGTGCCATGTTCCATGGGCACGCTTAATAACATCGAGAGTGGTAACATCTGATGAGAGAATTGCTAGACAGTAGCGGCCAGTGGCGGCTCGTGTAATTTGACAAATATGTTTTCCCTCCATTTGAATACATGTAAAACAATCGATTGGAGGTGAAGCACTGCTTCATACTATCGAATCGATTATTTTGCATTGAATCAAATGGAGGGAAAACATTGTTGCCAAAATGCACGAGCCGCCACTGGTATAGCGGCTCGTGCTATTTAGCGATAAAATGCCATTTGAATCTTACCTATGCAAAAGAATCGATTCCTTTCTTAGGGATTCGATGAATCTCCTGAGGATCGATTATTTTACGCAGGTTTAAATGGAGAGAATTTGATTGTTGCCACTTTGCGCGAGCTACCACTGGGCAAATTTCTTGCAACTCTCATCAGATCCATTCGCGGTACGTTTTCATAAACGAGGAGACATTTTTCCCTCTGTAATTATGATGACCACGGTTGGAAGTTATGAGCGATTTGTTTTCGTACATTCGGAGAGCTCATCAAAAATGAGGAGCCTACATGTAGCTCCACTTTTTTCGGATACGGGTTTTCTCCCTTCAGCTCTTTTCTCCCTCACTTCTTTCCCCGGTCGCATTCGATATTAATCTTCGCTCTTTATTTCTTGTTGACAATTGCTTTATTTTTCCTCTTCCTCGTTGACACCCGATGACTGTCAAAAGAAGAGCGGACAAAGTTTGCGAACAAAATATCTTGTGGTTAAACGCGGTGTTGTCTGATCATACGAGTTATTTAAACTCTTTCTGTACTAAATTATGAGAAGTAGTTTTACAAATCTGAGCAGGCCTTTACCACACGGAAAAAAAAGACTGATGTGGTAGAAGTCTCCATCTGCACAGCTGATTTTGGCGTCTGCTAGAAAGTATGGTAAATTTCACCATAATATAGTAAATGCAACGTATCTTGTGGTAAATTAAATTAACCTGTTGGTGCACTTGACCATAATATATAGTGAAATTGACCATACTTTCTAGCAGACCCCAAAATCAGCTATGTAGATGGTAAATTTTACCTGTCTTTTTTTCTATACAGTGAATCGAATGACATCATATAGTTTCATGGGCATGTAAATATTTTTGAAATTTCATGTTAACAAAACGTCCTCCATATGGGACTATAAAGCACAAGGGTTCAATGTGTTTTCACGTGTTTCGCCTGCTAAAGAAGGCCATTCATTGTTATTTGAAGTTATTGTGCTGGGTTCTATGCACAGGACTTTAACTATCCCCATTTATGCATCGGCAAATATCACCGCTTCTTGGACATACCTGTATCACGTGGGATCACAATTGTTAAAAAAATAGTGTTGGCAAATTTTCCCACGAATAATCAAATTTTACTTAATGTCAAATGGGAAAAGTTGGATAGTTAGTTTTTCGAAAAATGGCAACATTGGTTATAACCTTTCACCTGTTCTCCAGACGCCTTATGTCCCTTATGCTCAAAAGTAAGAACTATGATGGGTCTACGTCTTCTAACTTCCAGTCGAGGAAAAAATAAAGACAACTAAGAGTCGCGGACGCGGCACGGCGCACAGTGGCAACGCGCGTGTAATCCAGCAACGTTACGTTTGGTTCATTAAAACTCATGAAAAAGATCGAACTATCTAGGAATCGCCAATGACCATCGGATTCGACCTTTCCTAAGGGCTCAAATGGACAAAATGCCATGTTGCCGAATATCACGCTTCACCACTGACGGCGCACTATGGTATGTGGATCGTTTAAAAGTGGCCAAAAATCAGAAATTATAAATATTTCATCTTTTTATCATTTTTAAACTTTCATAACACCGTTTTTAATCAAAGAGAAACACTTTGTACAGTTAGTATTTTTTAAACCAAAAAGTGTCACTTGAAAGTTTTAAACTCAGCTTTAGAAGGTCCAAAACGCAGATTTCCGACGACTTTTCAGTGGCGGCTCGTGCAATTTGGCAACAACGTTTTCCCTCCAATTGAATACATGTAAAGCAATCGATTGCTGGTGAAGCGCTGCTTCACTATCGAATCGATAATTTTGCATAGAATCAAATGGAGGGAAAACATGGTTGCCAAAATGCACAGCGACTTTTTTCCACCGACTTTTGGCCCATTTTTTCCCCATCTCAGACCATAGCGCGGCGCAACACTGCCTGATGCCTTGAGCTTTGTCTCCCGCGCTTATTCGCTACCCCTTTACGTCCGCATCCTAAACCCCATCACCCCCCGGCCCAATTTACTCGGATGATTGATACAGTTCTTTGAGTCCACTGTTGCTATATCGTAATAAAAACAAAAAACAAAAAACAGACGGTCTATTTGCGGATTCATAGATAATTAAAGGGAAAATCAACCACTCAAGACAAGAGTTGTGAAAACCGGGGGGGGGGGGGGGGGGGTCACTCGAGTCTCACGATTCCTGTTGTTGAATTGTATTTCATCGGTAATCAGAATATAGAATTTTAACGAGTCAAGGATCTAGACAATTTTAAATTCAAATTCGAATCGAACTTTGTAAATGTAACTTTGACATTCTATATCTCAAATTTGATAACCGGTTTGCGCCAAAATGCTCAGTTCTTATGCCTTTATTCGATCAGAGGCCGTTCTTCGGAAAAAGAGATATGGAATAATTTCTATAGTTACGCTACCGAATTCGTAGAATTTCCTACAAGCATCACCCTTTTATAATTTGTTTTATGGAGAGCAGTTGACCCTCTTTTAATCTTTACTGTTCCTGTTCCTATACTTTACCCCTGTGTTTTTCAGTATTTTTTTGCCTAGTTAATGTAAAACTAACACCTAGTTAATGTAAATAATTGGCAAACTGCCCCAGTTTGCCAATTCCAGTAATAGGCACATTGTGCCACATCCACAGGTAGTTGTCTAACTGTACATATTAAACAATTTGTTTACAAATAAATTTAACCCTACACTGCATAGTGTATCACTGGTGATACATGATGTAAAAAGCCCTATATCAGACATTGTAATGTATATTTTGACTTATTCCAAATTGTATCACCAGTGTCACATTATAAGAAAACATAAAAAGGGGCGCAAACATTTTTTAAAAGACCACCAGCACTCATTATAATGCATTTAATAAAAGAAATCATGGTTGGGGGAAAATTTGTCCCCGTATCCAATTCAACCCCAATTTCATTATTTTTACTAAGCTTCTGGCATTTGCTCTTTGAAAAATCCAATTAAAGGAAAAAATTCTTATTTTTTTGAAAATTTTGAAAAAAAAAATTGTTTTTTTTTTCTCGCCATTTCTTATGGTGTTATAGCACTTTTAAAAAACAAGACAAAAATGGAAAAATGAGAATTTTCACCGAAAAACTGTCTAATTATTTTTTTTGCTATTTTTCCCATATATGTGACCACTTAATGAATCGAAAAATCCAGTTTTGGTTGAAAAAAAAAAATCCCATGCAGTGAAGGGTTAAAAAAAAAAATGTTTTTTGACCGTATAAACATTCAAATTTTCATTTTTCGTCATTTACTTTAAGGACCCCTCCCATGAACAAAACTTTGACGTAAACAAAATATCACTTTTGAAAGTGGGGGGCTGGGGTCACGCACCTCCCATAGACTCGCTCCACTGTGAGACGGCTACAGTGTTGCCAAATCGAGGGTAAAAATCTGTATCGTCCCCATTTAAATCAATGTAAAACATACTGCTTTTATACCCCAATCTGCCGACACTGGACGGCATCTTCTCATTTCTTTTTTCAAGGTTCTTAGTGGCAACGCCGCGCCGCCCGAGACGTCTACGATCATGATCGAGTCATTACTTAACAACTAATTCAGCATTTTTCAGCACAGTTTCTGGGTCACCGACTTCTACCTCCACCCCTTGTTCGACTTTCAATCCCCTACACCCCGCATTCTGCTCATCCCCTACCACTCTTCCCCCCTCCGCTCCCTCGACAACCCCTTCCCCGCTATAATTGACAAAGGCAGGCTTGTTGACAGACTTTCACTTTTGTTCATCCAACACTTTCCGCATGATTCCTGTAAAGACTAACAATGAGTAGAGTTATTCTCTCTTTCCGCGTTGATTCATTCGTTCAGTTCATTCAGTTCATTCAATTCATTCGATTCATGCAATTCATTCAAGTCATTCAGTATCGTTATCTCTCTTTTTTTTAAAAATGTTTCTTTCGTTTATTATTTGCTTCTATATTCGTTATCAGTTTTAACTATTCGTTTCAAGCAACGAGCTATACATTTATCTATTGAGTGACAGTGTAATGGGTGAAATCACCAAAGGAGGATTTTTTGGTTTGGTTTATCGTGTGTTTTGTCACCATTTATTCCATATCTATTATTCGCATTTTTCCTTATTTAGATTTGGAGGAAAGTGTGAAACTGACACATCACTTTCTCCTCCGTAAGAAGGGTTGAAATCAAACTAGCCGCAATAATTATATTATTAAGTCTCTATTTCTCTTTTTCTGTTTGAGTGTCTGTACTAGAAAAGGAAAAAGATAGAGGCTGGCTTCACGTTCTAACCCCTGTTTCTGTCCTTTTCAAATTCATGTGTTTAAATCAGAGCTGCCGTTTTGCGTATAATCAATGCTATTTTTTCTATTCACCGATGATTCCACCGGTTGAGAAAAGATTACCCAGTTCAGTTCAGTGTATGACTGTGATGCACGAAAATACTCTGATCTGTAATCTTTCCTTAATCGGTGGACACTCCTTTAATTAATTAAAATATCCGCAAGTTTTTCAAAGTCATCGACGACTCCAGCGGTTGAGAAAAGATTACAGATGCGAGTATTTTAGTCCATTACAGTAATACGCACTGAACTGAACTGTGTAATCTTTACTCAACCGGTGAAATCATCGGTGAATTGAAAAATAGCATTAACTTTACGCAAAACGGCAGCCCTGAAAGAGATATAGAGGCTGGCGTCAAGTTCTAGACCCTGTTTCTGTCCTTTTCAAACACATGTGTTCAAAGGGGAAAGAGAGAGAGAGAGAGAAACATTCCTGTGTACGCAATACTGTACACTGATAAGATATTTTTGGAGTGGAAAATTGTGCAAAAACAGGTATAGAGACAGTAAATTGTGCACATCCCCGGAAAAATGATGACACTCCGCCGCGCGAGGAGGCATGTACACTCTCTTCGATAGTATTTTCTACTCTTTGCTCCCGGCACTGGCGCAAACCAGGATCTCTTCCATCTCTCTCATGTCCCATTTAAATATATAACGAGGAAAAGGACAGAAAGAGGGGGTTTTATCCCCTTGTCCATCCTTGTCTAACATACGTTTCTTAATGGAGAAAAGAGAGAGTTGAAGAAATTCTCGGTGCGCTCCTGGCTTTCGGTATACCCAATATTTACTGTACTTATGCGAATTAAATCTACTCTCATTTTTACTTCCATTTTTTCTTCACCCTGGACTTTTTGATCGATTTTTAACAATGTATACTGTAATATGTATGGGATTCAAATCCAAGCGGAAAGCTGGAACATTCTAGAGTCCCTATATGTAGAGAGTTAAGACAAGTGAAATCATGGGCGCCGCCATTGGATGCGATTTTGCACATTTGTTTACATTCTGAGGGCCGTTATTGTGTTTTCGTCCACTGCAAAGATTACAGTGCCGCTGATTTTCTAACGATGTAATCTTTACTGCTTTTGTGGATCGACATCTATTTACGCTTTGAAAGATTCTTTTAGGATATATAGACATTCTTGAGGCATATCATGATTAAAATTAACAGATTCGTCGAAAATTAACTCTTTATCCGCAAAATACCGTTGGTAAACAACTGCGATTGTAAACAAAAGTGCAAAATCGCATCCAATGACGGCATCCATAGAGCCTAAAACTCATCGACCAATCAGAAGTTGACTACCCTCTTGTCTTCAGGGGTGTCTTCACCTGCGAATTTAAAAGCGCGAATTAACTGATTGAGCCAATGAGCTTCTTTGTTGTCGATACATCGGACTCGACCTATCGACTTCAAGGCAGCTCATTGGTTCAATCAGTTTATTCGCGCTTTTAAATTCGCAGGTGGAGACACCCTTTTAACTCTCTACATATAGGGACTCTAGAACATTCAACATTTACACACGGCAAATCCTCGGATCTTTTGGAAACGAAAACTTCCAAAGTGACACTACAACAACAACAGCAACAAGAACGCGAGCTTCAATATAGCACCGAAATTGACTCCGATAGACCAGGATGGGCGGGGCTAAGTGATGCGGTAGTGGGGTAATAAATCACGACACTCGCTCGCTTGAACAACGATGCAATGTGCGCATCGGACCCGGCCACCACCGCACCCGCGCCGCGCCGGTGGCAACAACGTAATAAAACAGTGACGGATCGGTGAACGGTGATTGGTGAGTAGAGAATGGAGCCAATATCCCTTCGGAAACAAAAGGACCTGCGACGACAACGGAGAGCTGACACAAAAACACTTTAACTCGTCGAAAACTGAAAACAGAAACGTGTATCCCCCCCCGCCACCACCGCAACCAAGCTCTACCATCCACCCCCGCAAGGCGCAGACACCCTGATTGCTGCACCTGCACCAAACTCAACAGAGTGCAGTATTTTTTTTCTCCTTTTTTTTTTTTTTTTTTTTTTTTTTTTTTTTTTTTTTTTGTGCAAAATTGCATTCATCCTGAATTTGGTTGTCAGAGTCGCAGGTGCTATAGTGTGCGAATTTCTCCACCACATCCAAGCATAAACGAAATAAAAAAAATAAAAAAAAATAAAAAAATAAAAAAAGAGAGAGAGAGAGAGAGAGAGAGAGAGAGAGAGAGAGAGAGAGAGAGAGAGAGAGAGAGAGAAAACGAGCTGACAGTGCTGATACCTTCCTCCCTAAAATCTCGACTGCATCCACGAATGAGAAAGCGGCGGAAAGGGAGAGCCAGTATATTAAAAAAGAACATTCTTCCGAACAATGAGCCTGAAAGATTTCTCTCCCACTTATTCCTCCATGCTCTCGCAGTCTCACCCAAGGAGCTACACATTTATCTAGAGTGGCGGTTAAATGGGTAACCTGCGTAACCATACCACGGGGGATTTATAGGTTAGGTTTAAGCGAGTAATTTATCCATTTATTTCATTGTATTTTACTGCGGCGCGGCGCACAGTGGATCAACGCATGTTCCAGTCCGTTGTGCGGTGGCGCTGCATCAAAATACACGGGAATAAATGGAGAAATGACTCCCTTAAACGTAACCTAAAAATCCCCCATGGTGGTTACGCAGGTTACACATTAAACCGCCTCTCTAGAAATGTATAGCTCGTTGGTCTCACCAGTCACCGACCAGACCAGCACCAGAGTGGTCCAAAATATATGCGATTTGACCTTGACGGCGAATGATCAGCAAGTTAAAATCAACTTTAAACCTTTATCTTTTTGGAACTGAACTGATTTCAGGCACTCTGTCTACATTTTCCAGCTAGAATCATTACAGTTTGAAATGGTTCTAGTGAGAAAAATTTATAATAAAATTTATAGGTCTTGAAGTTTGAAGTTTCTTCATCGCCAAAATCAATCCCTCATTCCAGCCCACTGAGCAGCCTTCCGTAGATCTCAACTGTACTAACTGCGCGTTGAATGAGAAGGGGTTTTCTCCACTGCATCCCTTATTGAGTAGGAAAAAAAGAAGAAGAAGGGGAGAAAAATAACAAGAAAAACAAGAATAACATAATCGTGGGAAGCAATATGCGACTACATAGACCATATGTTGACTGTAACCAACGAGAAAACTCCGAAGCTTCGCTCTCATTGGCTACTGATATGAGCAGTTTTGCTGCGATCATCCAACGCGTGGTCCGGTTGGTCGTTTTTTGCTCGAGATCCTCGAAAAAAAAAAAAACAAAGTTGCCACCCGATTTTAACATTAGAAAGATAGATAGTGCTTGGTTTCTAGTAAACTGTATACATGCACAATGTACATTATCTCCGATGTAAACAAATGTGCAAAATCTCATTCAATGGTGGTACCCATATACCTTAGCTCTCCGTATAGGGACTCTACCAGATACGAGAGGGATATACATACATATTATAAGGCTACCGAACTGGCCTGTCGTTTTTTCCTTACACCTGAAAAAGTTATGCTGGTTTCGGCAAATTAAGGTTTCACGCTCAAAAGAAATATTGCGTGAGGAAGAATGAGATAAAGAAAGAGAGAGAGAGAGAGAGAGAAAGAAAGAGAGAGAGAGAGAAAGAGAAAAGAAGAGAGAGAGAGAGAAAGAGAGAGAGAAAGAAAGAGAGAGAGAAAGAGAGAGAGAGAAAGAAAGAGAGAGAGAGAAAGAGAGAGAAAGAAAGAGAGAGAGAGAAAGAGAGAGAAAGAAAGAGAGAGAGAGAGAGAGAGAGAGAGAGAGAGAGAGAGAGAGAGAGAGAGAGAAAGAAAGAGAGAGAGAGAGAAAGAGAGAGAGAGAGAGAGAGAGAGAGAGAGAGAGAGAGAAAAAAAGAGAGAAAGAGAGAGTGAAAGTGGGAGGGAGAGAGAAAGAGAGTGAGAGAGAGAGGAGGAAGGGAGAGGAAGGAAAAGGAAAAGGAATGAAGAGGTTTAATCAAATCAGAACATTTTAAAAGTCGATAAATGTTTTTGTCGTGACCCATTTCTTTCTCTCCTAACTCTCTGTGAAAGAGGTTAAAGCGCCGCGCAACCCGGATTATCTCATTCCTCGGGAAAAGCGACATGATCATTTCCCAGAGCGATTGTAAAAAGATACATATCCCACGTCGCTACTTTTTGATGAAGGAGTAGGCGCAAAGCATTGAAAATCGCTCCTCTACCCTGGCTCTTCTATAAATCTCTCTTCCTTTCCCCGCTCAAAAGCTTTTAAGTTCATAAGTTGTCTTGTTATATTTGGAATACATCTGAGTGCTTCCAATTATATTCATTGCCGAGTAGAGGTAGATGTAACACAGAAGTCCACCACCTTACCTCCCAAACAAGAATAATTTAATGTATCAATAAAGAAAGAGACATGTGATGATGTAAAAGAAAATAGCGTATGGAAGGGCGATTGGGCGAAGGGGCTCCCGCCCATTGAGATACAGAATTTGAATGCTTATACCAGCCCGATTTTGTGAAAAACGGTAATTTGTGTAGGGCGAAACTCGCCAACTCGGCTACAAAATGCACCGCCATTATATGCTCAAACAAAAGATATCAACTTGCTGATCATTTGTCAGTGTCTTTAAAAAAAATGCTAGTCAGTCCAAGCATCCGATAGAAGGGGATAAAGTTCCCAAATTTCGGAGATAGCAGGTAGTTGCAACTATATTCAACTATCTCGAAAATAAGCTCAAACGAAGAAGAAAATAAAAACACTACAATGATTTTCAAGTTGAATTCTTTCGTTTGAGAATATATCGAGTTTAAATAACAATTCCCTGCTAACTTCGCATTTTTGGGGAGCCAACTCTAGGTATATTTAAAGCCGAGCGCCTGGAATTCGAAGATGCCCAATTTTGACTCGCAATTTTATTTTGCAAAGATTCACATCGGCCGGACTATGACAATTTTCTGAGCCGAATTTCACAAAATTCGAATACCACTTTCCTGCTAACTTCGCAAGTGTCACATTATAAAAATTGATCGATGTGCAATGCTAAGTGTTACAAGTAGAACGGGTAGTGATTAAAATGCTCTATATATAGTAAAAAAATATGAGCAGTATAAAGGGGAGGGTCGGGAAATTAGAAGGAGGGCATATCAACAAGTCAGAGCTCACGAACAAACAAAATAAAAACGGGAGGGGAAAAAAACTATTCAGACCTGCATGAATAAAAAGTATGAATGGCCTTTGCACCTTACTATAAAAGATCAGCAATTTCGTATATGTAAATGAATCGTTCATCAGTTCTCAGCACAACACGCGGTACTGAACGATAGAATTAAGATTCTTTCAATGAAAATATTCATTTCTTGTCTTTCTATGTGCAGTAAGTGAGGGTCTGAAATGTGGTGGTTTTTACGAAGAAATGAAAATACTTTTGATGGGCCGGAAACAAAGGTATCTTTAGGTTTTCTGTGGGAGTTCTGGATTCGGAGATACACTCGTGTAAAGTTGCAAACAATCGTGTGAGTATTGACGTCACAACGCGGAATTCCCATTTAAAACAATGCATCTTCGGCAAAAAACGTTTCTCCGGAATTGAGAAACCAAGAGTATAAGAAACCAAAGATAGCCTTGTGATTGATTCCAAAGTAAAATTGCGGTAGAACCGCACATTCAAAAGATTCACAAGTTCCAAAATCCACTTACAAACTCAATAAATGCTTGTAACAAAATTCAAATATGCCGGTCAAATGAGAGTGTCACAACGGAGGGGGGGGGAGAGTTCTATCTAATGGGGCTATTGCACACTATTGCTATAAGCGATTCAATAGTTGATTATGGCATAAAGACCTCAACAAATAACGATGGCGGCACTAAAAACTTCCAAAATCCACTCCTAAACTCAATAAACGCAGTTATTTGCGGGAGCGTAATGGTGGCCGAAGGCACTAACAATGGGAGATTCCCATCTAACAATTCTGAAACTCCATCAAGAAGTGACCAATAAGAGACTACTTTCATTTGACACCAGTGTCACTTGGTGTTGAGGTACCATTCATCGGATGTGGATCATCACTCTGATGACTAATTACTCTGTGAATCATCCTTGTCAACATAGAAAGAGTGACGAAATTAAGATAAGAATATCCCATTGTTAGTGCCTTCGGCCACCATTACGCTCCCGCAAATAACTGCGTTTATTGAGTTTAGGAGTGGATTTTGGAAGTTTTTAGTGCCGCAATCGATATTTTTTGAGGTTTTTACGCCATTATCGACTATTAAATTGCTTATAGCAAAAGTGTGCAATAGCCCCATTGCAGCTCTCGCTTTGACGAATCACTTTTCTCAGCATAGAAAGCTGCTATTAGATGAGACCTCTCTACTGTCAACTCCGCTCATTTGACCGCCATCTTTGAAATACTAAAACACAATTTATTGAGTTTGTGAGCAGATGTCAGACCTTTTCAATGCATTCAATGTGATTGTCACGCGATTTTACTGCGGAACCGACCATAGCCGTAGCCAGGATATTGTGTTTCTCTCTCAGCCCATTTAAACGCATGTATTAGAAAAGGACAGAAAGAGGGACTGAAGTCACGTGACAGTCCATAAATCCATCCTTTTCTAACACATGCGTTCAAATAGGCTAAGAGAGAGAAAGACAATATCCTATGGCTGCGGCTATGGAACCGACCCTCTATATCGCTGCAGTAATACATTGCAGCCAACTCATTATGATAAAATAAATTGAAGCTTATAAATAAATAATTATTAAATGATAAAATAAAATGAAGTTATTAAATGATTATAAATATTAAATCATTATAGATCAATAAATATAAAATAAGCGGAACGAGACATACCCAGTGAACTCAACCGAACAAATCGCGAATCGATTCTCTCAGAATGATCTTTCCTATCAAGGCGAGAGGAGTTTTTTTTTTTTTTTTTTTTTTTTTTTTTTACTTTCAGTTTTCTTATTTTATTTTTTATTATACTATGTAAAGATTTTTATTCTCCAGCAAATACGAAAGGTCCTTCCTCCTCCACCCGCGGCCGCTTCGGTCCCTGGGTTGAGAGTCATCGGGCAGGCAAGCGAGGAGATGAAGAAGAGATAGCAGGAAGGCAGGAGCACAAATCGAGAACGGTGTGGAACGTGGAAGGCAGGGACTTCTGCGGGTATATCCAGGAGATGGAGGGTGAAGGAGGGAGAGGCAAGGATCTGACGGGGAGGGAGGGATCCGTCGCGGCGGTGGGAGGGGAGGGTGCCGTGCCGTGGCACGCGACCAAGGAGCACCAGAAGAAAGGAGAGCTGAGCTGGCCGGCGTATAGTATACGAATATTCGTAACGACTTTTAACGGATGTTTCGGTGCACCTGGTCTTTTACCCCTCCTATCCCCTCCCCTCATTCGTCAATACGACATGACCTCAAGCATAGTGCCTTCCTCTCGATATCAAATCTATAATGGTTGAGAGCAGCGCGAGGGCGAATGACAACAGTGCTGTTGCCAAACTTCTTTTTTATTTATGTTTTTAGTGTTGCGGTGTTCCATCCTTAATGTTTATGACTCCTGTTTGTTTTGTTTTGTTTTTTGTTTTTTTGTAATTTGTTTTTTGGTTTGTTTTGTTTTTTTTTTGTTTTTTTTTGTTTTTTTTTTTGTTTTTTTGTTTTTTTTTTTTTTAGAAACGGCAGACAGCAGCTCATCCCTCATTCCTTTTCAGGTCTGTCTTTTCGCGGATCTTGGTCAGAATTTTTCAATCCACCGATGATTCCACTCAGTAGCGTACGCAGGAATATGTCTCTCTTTCTCTTCTACCGTTTGAATGTATGTGCTGGAAAAGGAAAGAAATAGGGGCTTAAGTCACGTTTTAGCCCCTGTTCTTGTCCTTTTCTAACACACGTGCTCTAATGAGGCAAGAGAGAGAAAGACAAATTCCTGCGTACGCTACTGAATTCCACTACCCCGCTGGTTGACAAAAAAAACTACACAGTTCCAGTGGCGTAGCGTGCATTTGGCAACGTTGCAATGTGTCCATTTAAACTGATGATAAAGGTCGAATGCGAAGGTGTTCACCGAAAACCCAATAGTTCGATATTTTTCATGGATTTAAATGGACGAGTTGCAACGTTGTCAAATTGTACCCAACGCCACTGCACAGTGCAGTTGGAGTTTATAGAGCTCGTATCAGAAGTGTATAGGCGTAGCTCACCGATGATGGAGTCTTTGGCGAATTTTTAATTTTCGTTTTATTTTTTAATCAAAAGAAAATTTGCCTGCTGTGGCGCGATTGACAATAGTTCAGATGAGCATACCTGTTGATCTATAACCCTGGGTAGCAGCACTAGAGAAGTTTAATCGGTTTGCTTATCATTTTGCTTTTAGGAATATCTTTTTTTGTTTTTTGTTTTTCTTTTTTTTCCGAGAAGGTTGATGTCTCTCTGCTGAATTGGACTGTGTTCTGTATAATCTTTTCGTTGACCGTTAAAATAATCAGTGAATTCAAAAAGCTCCTTTTTCAGATCCGCAAAATGGCAACCTTGCCCTTCAATCTTTTTTAGCTGGCTTTATTTATAAGGAATTGACCAAACTCAATGCACGGTGTTGAATTTACGTGAATTCACATGATCTATAAGTCTGCCCCGGGTCAAAGGGTTTCGTGCCTCTCACATTGTGGCTCGGATTCTCTTGGCATTTTATTTTGACGCAATATGAAGCTGACTGTTTCAGTTCCTTTATATTTAATTCCTTTTCACGAAGAAAGTCTCGGTCTCGAGAAAGATTACATGAATTTTCTGGAATCAAAACATCACAAGTTGAACACAAAGCTGTGGAATTTCTTCGCAGGACTTTTTTCTCACTCTCATCAATGAAAAACGAACGCGTTTTGTACAAATTCTTTTAACAACATAGTTTTCTTACATTGTGAGGAAGGTTTTATTGAGACTCGTACGAACTTTTTGCAACGTGTAATACAAAATACGAACAACTATTAATATCTTGCTTTGAAATTTTTGCGATGGTATCTGATTGCCCGAAAAATTGTAGTTACTTTTCTAAAAAAAAAAAAAAAAGAAGGCCAGGTTTTTCTTCGAAAAGATGAAGCATCAGTGAAAATTCTACAAACGCCACTTAAATGGACTGTTCGCCGACTTAGCACATATGATCTTTTGACTAATATGTATGTATCGCTGGTTTTGTTTCAAAAAGAAAGGAAAAAAAAAACGGAAAAAATTAATAAAATAATAAAAACAATACATACATAATGGAATAAAGAAATAAGTCATAAATGAAGCGGATAAATTTGATGCCGGTATAACAGTTTACTTCTTGTTAATCCTCAAAAGTCAGAAAATCTAGCACGTAGTCGAAGCTTCTGATGGGAAGAATGCGTACGCACCATAAAGTATATCTATATATTTAGATACCGAATCTTCAAATGAAACTAATTATTTAAAGTTGTTTGGTTCAAATGAGCATCAGCGACTCAGATTGATTCAAAAGTCAATTTATTTTCCTAATCCCACAGAAAGCATATTTAAAACGGTTGCCCGTTGAGTTTATCTTTCGAGATTTTCTTGGCAGTTAAGTGTTATCTTGAAGGTTTTCTTTTGAATCCAATTTCATGTCGTGATCTCCTTTCATCTCGCGACAGAGCTGCCGTTTTGTGCAGGTACTTATATATGTATTTCAGTGGCGGCTCGTGCGATTTGGCAACCATGCAATTTTTACATTTAAACTTAGGTAAAAGAATCGATTCTTGAGGAGGCTGACAGCCTCCGGGAGAATCGATTATTTTGCATTGATTAAATGGGAGGAGTACACTGTTGCCATATTTCACGAGCCGCCACTGATGTATTTACTAAATGACATTTTTCAAACTACCGATGATTCCTCCGGTTGACCAAAAGATGACACTGTTTGATTCTGTGCATTACTGGAATACACGAAAATAATTTGATTGGTAATCTTTTCGGAACCGGTGATTAGTGGAGTCTCCATCTTAATGACTTCAAGACCTTCGAGACCAAAAAAAAAAGCGACGAAAAAACACTACATTAATTCGGTACGTTGAATTTTGATAAGTAAAAAAAAAAGGTCATTCATTTCAAGCCCCCCTTTTTTTCGACTACCAGCTACGCCCCTGTTAAGAAATTTTGGAGGGGGGGGGCTGGCTTATACACACGGAAAAAAAAACTATGGTGAAAATAACCATACGGATACCTGATTTTGGCACCTGCTAGATGTTATGGTAACGTTAACCAGAAGTATACTATGTTTTGACTAGGTACTAGATGATGTTACCTTATTGCATGTCGAATTTACTCAAAGTATCGGTTAATGTATCATACTTCTGTTCAAGTTTACCATAACATCTAGCAGGTTCCAAAATCAGGTATCCGTATGGTTATTTTCACTAATCTTTTTTTTCCGTGCAAGTCATGATCCTATTTATTGAGAGTATGGTGACTGAAAGGTTTATAAATAATACAAAAAGCAGATCTGCCTCAAGATCCAGATCTCTTCGTTTTCTATAACTTTCATCGCACGTGAGTCGTAGCCTTGAACCAGTTTGGTGATTTGCGGAAAGACAAGGCAAAAGCTTTCAACCAGTGGCGAAGCGTGCAATTTCGCAACGTTGTGCAGCGTCCATTTAAATTCATTAAAAATATCGAACTATTGGATGTTCGGTGAACACCTTTGCATTCGACTTTTTACATGGGTTTAAATGGACACAATACAACATTGCCAAATTGCATGCTACACCGCTGCTTTCAACAAGGCAGGTAAGGGAAATAAAATTATACTGACCCCGCCCATGATAAAAATTAACATCAGTACCCTGGGCTCACAAGAGTTAATTACATTTATTTCCTACCAACGATTTCATTAAACCTATATTCTATGGATCAATTTCTTAATAACCTACTCAATCGTTTTAATCAAACACAAAAAAGAGCACATAAATTGATCCATTTTTACCTATTTGCTTATTAATCAGTATTTATTTATCGATCACACGTAGTTCCATATTTATTCAATTAAAAAACCACACCGAATTCTTATCAATTTAAACGGTTTTAGTCATCTGACAACCATGGAATTGTCAAACATAAGAGATTTTCTCCAAATCTGCAAGAATCGAATCATCCGGCCGTGGCATCCACGCTTAAGCCCGAGGAAATGATTGATCCATCCAACGTCAACCCTTAACCCATTGAATTAGCCGCAGCAAATTCAATTTATAGATTGAATCCTCCACTTACAGGACCGGCAAAGAAATCTTGAGGGATTGATTAAAACCATCCGAACTAATTTCAAACGAAACAAACTTCAAACGTGACACGTAACTGATAAACCACCGGTCGATATTAGATTAGCCACCCCCGCCGCTCCACCGTCGCGGATATTTCATCCCTGGTCGATGAATGTAAGTAGTTGAGTTTGCGGAAGCATGCTCTGTCTATATAGTGACTACAGCCCAAGGATATGACCTTTTCTATTAACTTTCGTCAGCGTGAGCAGTGGCGTCGCATGCAATTTGGCGACAATGTATTCTATCCATTTAAACTCATGTAAAAGATTGAATTCAGGGAGTTCACAGTGCACAAGGAAAAGTCGATATATTTAATGAGTTTAAATGGAGCAGTTGCATTGTTGCGAGATGGCACGCGACGCCACTGTATTTTTGTATCGTCAGTTTTGTATCGTGGATTCCAGAGTGGAATTTCTTGGACTCCTATATTTCTAATTGGTGTAACTTTAATGCTCCCTCCCCCCTCCTCGCCTAAGTTCATGAAGTATGCTTATTCGGTCTTATATTTGGCTTTTATATATGTGAAAGGGAAAACTTGAAAACATTTTGGGGAAAAAAATCTCCTATGGTCGTGATTGAAAGAATTTTCCAGGCATTACCGCGATACAGTGGCGTCGCGTGCCATCTGGCAACAATGCAACTGCTCCATTTAAACTCATTAAATAGATCGAATTTTCCTTCTGCACTGTGCACCCCCTGAATTCGATATTTTACATGAGTTTAAATGGATAGAATACATTGTTGCCAAATTATATCAACGAGCTATAACGACAGAGGGGGCCATACTTGTTTTAAGTCCTATCTCGAAGTGTGACAGCATGGGCGATCTAAATTTGGTTTTGTTTCCTCGCGTTTTATAACCTAAAATCAAAAATTGTATTATGGAGCTGTTGCAAACTTTTGCTACAGGCTTATTAATAGTTGAGTATGGGGTAATACCCTGTAAAAATAACGATTAGCGCACTAAAAAATCACGAAATCCACTTCTAAACTCACAAAATGCTTTTAAATGCGAGACCTTAATGGCGGCCGAGGCCGCGGTTTTCTCATGGCAATTGTATGCTTCTTCTTCTTCTTGTGTGGTGTTGCGAGAACACCTCGTGTAGATGGCGCTGATTGAAGATAGGGAAACCCAATGCAAACCGCGGCCCCGGCCGCCATTACGATCTCGCGTCTAAAAGCATTTTATGAGTTTAGGAGTGGATTTCGTGATTTTATAGTGCGCTATTCGTTATTTTTACAGGGTATTACCCCATAATCAACTATTAATAAGCCTGTAGCAAAAGTTTGCAACAGCTCCATTAATCCAGTGGAAATTAGTGGCGTAGCGTGCAATTTGGCAACGTTCCAGTTTTTCCATTTAAACCCATGGAAAAGATCGAACTATTGGGTGCACTATTGCTCAAAGTTCAAGAGTTTTAGAGTGGTTATATCTGGACTCAGAATTCTAACACAACCATCCAGGTGAGAAAATGATTTTTTTCTGTCATGCGCCAGTACCTTTATCGTGAAAATCCTCCCAGAAGAAAAAGTTATGTATATAAATTTCTGAGTCCAGATACCCACTCTAAAACCGCACTTGCATTTTCGTTTAAAACCAATTTCAAATGAATTTGTCATTTTTTTTTTTTTTTTTAATTTAAAGGTTAAATGTAAAGGTTAAAGGTTAAAGGACCGAGTCTGTGTTTGATTACCTGCACGGATCTGTCCTACACCAGTTCCGTTTTGTATACCATCGAGTGAATGTGAAATTCAATGCCATACAGGTCTCCAAAAGGCAACAGCGTGGCTGTTAATAAATTACACGGGGGGAGGGGGGAGGGGGAGGGGGAGGGGGGAGGGGGAGGGGGAGGGGGAGGGGGAGGGGGAGGGGGGAGGGGGAGGGGGAGGGGGAGGGGGGGGGGGAGGGGGAGGGGGAGGGGGGAGGAAAAAAGAAAGAAAGGAAAAAAAAAAAAAAAAAAAAAAAGCAATCCTGATTTCAAAAATCGTCATCAGAAATTGTTCTGTTACTTTAACCAAGCGAACTGCGAAAACAGCAAAACGCCATCGGCAAAATACAGTGGCGTAGCGTGCAAGTTGGCAAAGTTGTATTGTGTCCATTTAAACGCATGTAAAATGTTGAATGAGAAGGTGCCCACCGAACACCCAATAGTTCGATCTTTGTTATGGGTTTAAATGGACATACTGCAACGTTGCCGAATTGCACGCTACGCCTCTGGCAAAATAATGAAACAAACTGTTAAATAATAATAAAAAAAAATATTGTTAATTCAACTCAACAAATGTTTCATGACTTTCAGTTGAGGATCAATTTGTTGATTAAACAATCTGCTTTCAGTTGAGGATCAATTTGTTGATTTATAAACAATCTGATTCGTCAGTCCAGCAGTGTCATTTGCTTGATTTAAACCGTTTTTGTTTTTGTTTTTTTTTTTTTTTTTTTTTTTAAGGGAACAAAACTATATTTATTATGTCAACAAGATTATCAGCAACAGAAATGTTGAGTCAGTCTTTCTTTTTTTCCTACATTTTCGAAGTGGTGGCTCGTGCAAATTGGCAACACAGGTTAATCTCCATTTGAATTTATTTTAAATAATCGATCCGACGATGAAGCAGCGCTTCACCAGCAATCGAATTGTTGTACATCAATTCAAATGGAGGATATACATTGTTGACAAATAGCATGAACTGATTTTACGATAAGCCCCGAAAGAAAATAAGAAAAGAGAACGTAATTTTGATATTTTATTGAGGAGATAAAATCAGGTGTGGCAACAGTGTGTGACTAGCGCAGTTGCATCGAAGGATAGGACAGGCCAGGGCGCAGTGCACAACGCGCTGGGTTTCAAATTGCGTACGATCCAGAGCAAAGGCTACGTAGTTTTTGGCGTGTGCCTGCCTGGACGCGGCGTAAGGCCAGGAAGAGCCGAGGGGCGCGGGGGCACCCTCTCTTCGGTTCGACCGAGACACGACAGCTGTTCCTTGACATAGCTTCCCTTCCCCCTATTGCCATGGGACCAACAATACAAAAAGAAGGCATTCGTACAAGCCAGGGCTCAGCCCCATTGGATTTGCCTTAGTGGCTTTTAGTCTCCATCCCGCTCTTGCATTATACGCATACAAAACGCATGGCTGCTACCGAGTAGCCGATATTTATTTTTAACGGTTTTTTTTTTCACGAAAATTCAAAAAAGTTTTGCCCGTTGCCTAGTCATAAAAATTGTTATTTTGTTTCAGTTTCAAAATTTTATTCATTTTTTTACCCGCTTTGAGTTCTCGTTGTTTTCACATTCATATATTTGTGCGTTTCGTTTGCGTATTGTTTACGGTTTGTGACACATTTTCAATTAATCAGAGCGACGATCTATTCCGCTGCGGAAAATTTAAATTTGATCTGTGATAGTTCGGTTTTGTGACTTACCCTGGATTACGATCATTCTGGATTACCCGAAATTGCTGTAACAAATTTTAAGTTTTGCATTACCGTTGATTTGGTGATTTAGTTTGTTTTTTCAGGTAATAATGTGGAAATCGTTTGTGTACCTTGCTCCGGAAAAATTAGTTCAAGTGTCAAAAAAATTAATGTGTGTTCGTGATTTTCTATCCATTCATTAATTAAATTCATTGATAAAATCCAATAGATTTGTGATTCGAGCAGCGATCACTCCATATTTTATTTTTTGATTTGTAAAGAGAGTTTACGACGAGCTTCGTGCAATTACAAAGTTTTTAACGGTTATTTGTGAAATTCATCTGTGGAAAAAAAAAATCACTCAGTTTTAATTGATAAACGAGTAATTTTCTGTGCGTTTTTGTCATATTTCTTAAAAAAAACTTTTTTTGTGATCCGAAAAAATGTCGTCCGAACAGAACTGCTACTCAAACCCGGGCTTCACGTCTCAGAGCGAAGATCGGTACGAATTTATCGACTCCCACGACGAAACAGACGAGGAGGATCGTAGCCACCATTGGGAGGCTGACAACGAAACATTCGTCGACGATTTCGACTGCTACGAGGACATCCAGCAGTCCAACACGAACCTCTTAAGAAACGTCAACCCAGCATCAGCTGTTCCATCGAAAGTAAAGCTCGCTCGGAGCTGTTCCCAATACCAAGCGAATTCCAGTAACTTCCGACAAAATGCCTTCCCGTACCGTTCCCTTAACCTCAAAGCTCAGCAAACCGTCCGAGCATCCCCGATAGGCGCAGTTTCAGTGAACTCTTACAAAGAGGACAAACCTCCTGACCTACCTCCAAAACTTCCCCCGCGCCCTCCTAAACCTTCAAGCCTGATTTCCCCGGTGACCGGATCCCCAAGAAAGTCTACACCTATTTACAGTCCACTTTGCAGAACACCTGTTAAAAAAGTTCTCTTATCAAGAGCCCACAGTGATAGCAGAAGATCACTGAGTGTCCCCACAAGGAAACTTGATGTGATGACTGCTGATATTCTCGCTCCGATGATAGCTTCGGCGTTGAGCAAAAACGGCAGTTGCAATTCATTGAGGAGAAGCCGCTCGACAGTTGCTCTGCGGCAAAGTACTACGTCACAGATCAAACGGGTGAATTCGTCTATGCTCCTTAGTTCACCTGAATCTCCACCTTTATCCTCGATCTACGACACGGGTTCTTTCAAAGGGAATGGAACTCCTAAACGTCATATAGAGTCAGTCTTCGAAGTTTCATCGACACCGTCAAAGTCCAAGGTGAGACGTCACAAAGGTGCGAAACTTCAGCGGCAGCTTTTTAAGGATTCGCAGCGGGAGGACGAAATGAGTGGTCGATCGCTTCTAAGGCAGCAACACAATTCGTCCTTAGTTCATAGGAGTTCGCCAAAAATTAAAATTAGCGCTTCGAATAGCTTCACTCACAGGAACACCGCGGTAATAGCCCCTTTGTACAGTTCGCAGAACTTGGCAAAAGCGAACTTTGAGAACTTGGAGTGCGAGCTCGACGTGCCTTGCTGCAATAACAATCATTACTGCGCTTCCCCATACAGATCGCCGGTCAAACCGTCCTGGGGTCAACTTCCAACCCCGAGCTTAGCTTTGGGGTCTCTATATTGTGCAGCTTTTCTTCTATTTTCTTCCGGGTTCGTTAGCTGTCTATTATGTTTCTATTTAATGTCGAATAGAGGTCGAAGGTACTACTTAGATTTTGCCCTCTTTGCTGGCTTCGTTTCAATCCTTCTAGGCTTTTTGGGATTTAGGTTCCAATATTGGAAATGGTACCCGAATAGGAACTATATATCAGGATATATTTTGTCTTGTTTGTTTAGTTTACTTTTGGCAGGATGCCTGACAACGTTGTTGTATGAGCCAGACCTTGATCCGCCTGTATTGGATATTGCAGGGGGTGCTCTTTGCGGCGTTGCCATTATGTCAGCTAGTATTACAGGTTTCGGACTTATGTCTTCGTTTTGTTGTAAATATCCACCGCCTGATAATAGGGTTGCTCATGCCGCCCAAGGCTTCTCTGTATAGTGATTTTAGTTCCTAGTCCCAGCAATGTTTTTTTCTTCTTTTCTGTTCATTTTTTTTTCTTTTTTCCGAGATTTGCTTTAGAAAAAAGGAATCTCACTTTATTCTCGGTAACTTGAATACGAATATTCAAGCCAAATGGTTTCCGTAAATTGAAAAAAAAATAAAATAAAATAAATGGGAAACGATTAATGTTAATCGACGCTGGAACTTTCCGATGCTCGAAGGCAAATCCTCTGATATAATTATGACCTCAATTTAATAGTAAAACAATAAAAAAATAAAGCAAACAAAATAGGTTTTTAAAAATCTCGAATTTCGAATGGTGACTAAAGTCCATTCATCTCAGGTGATTTTCATTTGCAACCAACGGCTTTCTTTACGCGCTCCACTGAATCTTAGAAGAAAAGAAAAGAAAAATTGTAATTACTGCCTCCTGCCTTAATTTTATATCCAACGCACGTCCCTGTTGTCATTCCAGGGTTCTGCGAAGTACAGAAATAGGCTAAATAAGATACCTTCCTGTTATCATGAAAATTTTAACCGTAAGTTTGGCAACATGGATTTAAGTTTGCCCTCTGTTAATCCCTGCACTGTTGCCAGATGTCAGGTTATGTGTTGTATATTTTACATTGGCTCTCACAGGAAATATATCACCTAAAACCGTACATTTGGCAACGCTTAATCCACCTTCCTTCCGCGCTCCAAGAATTATGTGCGACCCACCGCTTCAAAGGAAGCGGATGTCCTCTTTATCTGTTTGCGTTGAGTTCTCACCCCTCTAGTGTTAAAAGAAACAAGAGGAGAAGAAGAATAATGAGACTCGTAGAAAGGTGCGCAGGTCACATCATACAATCGGAAATGGAATCAGAAGTTTAAATGGACAAAACAGTAATTATGGTTAGAAGAGGGAGGAATAATATGAATTAATATAAGTTATCTAAGAGATCGGTATTAAAATAGAATAGAATTAAAAATTATGAAAGTCAATTTTCCTTACATTTCTTTTAAGATTCAAAGGTTTTGCGTTCAATTTCATGACAACATAAATACCCGTCCATGTAAACCCACGAAAATGATCAAATTATTTGGGGTGCAAGTAAGATTCCCATTTTCTATGGGTTTAAATGGACGAAATGCAGTGTTGCCAAAATTGATCTAGACTCCTCTTATTGGGATGATAAACATAGAATGAACTAAGCAGACTGTGAAAAGGGGAAAAAAATTAATGAAAGGAATACTTTTGAATTTTGGTGACATTCACTTTTTTTATTTCGCCATTTTCTTTTTTGACTTTCGTGAAAATGACTAAGTGCGGATTTATTTTGCAGCAATAAATATTTATTGTAACTTGAACACGAATAACTTTTAATGAAGAAAAAAGAGGTGACGCTTGCAATATGCCCAGGAGAAATTTTACTCCATCTAAAACTATGTAAAATAACCGATTCTTGAATAAGCTGTTGAGCTTCAAGAAAAATCAATTATTTTACTTAAGTTTAAATAGAGTAGAGCCTCTGTTGCCAAATTGCACGCTTCGCCTCTGTAAAAGGAAACACCTCCCCCATTCAATCTTATGGTTGAATTATATGCGAATATGTTTATGCATCATTTTAATTCAATAAGAACTTTTTTTTAATTTTTTCATCGTGAGGGGAGAAAACAAATAAACAATCAGTCTGATCCATAGGCGAATTCTATATTAACATAAAATGATCCAATTTAGAGCTGTATCGTTGTTGACATGCCAGGTGTGGCCCCTATGCTATGGTACATTTTTTCTGCTCATCAATTTCGCCATGTTTTATGTTGAGCCGTTAGAACTTTGATTCAGAAGCGTAAAATGTATATTTGCTTGAAATATACCCGTTGTAAACTTCGAGCGTTTTATTATAGAATATGACTGACACAAACAAACATGATTGCACGATAAAATTTAATTCTCAACTTGTATGCAATCTCTATAAATTTGCGCTCACAGCCTGCGTGTACTTTTCACTTTATTGGCGATTTAATTTTGAACGTTTCCCCCTGTATTACGTATCGTAGTTAACATGCATAGTAATAAATATTCATCGCCATTTCTTGCGAGTGCATTGCGTTTCATCCAACCTGTCCGATGCAGGGGCAATTTTCATCATTTGAGTAGAAACAATAATGAAATAAAAGTTTATTGTGCTCGATTCGCACTGTAATTCTTTGATGCCGGCTCCGTCCCAAAGTGCAGTACTCAAATTGTTGCGGAACGCTGTCACTTTCAATCAGTCAGCACTGAAACTGATTAACTGAAACCCATGTTGCCAGATATACGTACGATTTATCATCAAAAAAAAACTTATTCAAGCGATCTATGGGTCTGTTGCAAACTTTTGATACAGCGTTATGGAAGGTTAGTTCCGACATATAATCGCACTTGAAAATAACGCTGAGCGCATCAGAAAGTACCGAAATCCTCTCACAAACTCAATAAAACCGTTTAACAAAATTCAAAGATGGCTGATGTCGAATGAGAATTGGTTACACGGAAAAAAACTACGGTGAAAATAACCATACGGATACCTGATTTTGGCACCTGCTAGATGTTATGGTAATGTTAACCAGAAGTATAATATGTTTTGACTAGGTAAGTACAAGGTGATGTTACCTGATTGCATGTCAATTTTACTGAAAGTATCGGTAAATGTACCATACTTCTGGTCAAGTTTACCATATAACATCGAGCAGGTGCCAAAATCAGGTATCCGTATGGTTATTTTCACTAATCTTTTTTTTCCGTGTACAATAGGGGAGTACCGCAGAGCTGCTGCCGTTATAATTACTGATTTTTTTTTAATTCACCGCGATGGTTCCACCGGTTCAGCAAAGATTACACAGTTCAGTTCAGTGTATGGCGGTAATGCACGTAAATACTCTGATCTGTAATCTTTCCTCAATCGGTGGAAACACCGTTAATTATAATTAAAATATCCGTAAGTTTTTTAAAGTTATCGACGACTCCACCGGTTGAGAAAAGATTACAGATGCGAGTATTTTAGTTCATAACAGGCATACAGTGAACGGAACTGTGTAATCTTTTCTCAACCGGTGAAATTATCGGTGAATTGAAAAAAAGCATTAATTACACGCAAAACGGCAGCCCTGGAGTACCGTATAGTTGCAGGCTTCTCTTTGATGAATCACTTCTCTTAGCGTAGAAAGCTGCAATTCGACGAGACCTCCCCCTCCCCCAATTTCACCCGCTCCTTCTACCCCCATCTTTGAATTTTGCGAAACAGATTTATCGAGTTTGTGAGTTGATTTTGGAACTTTTTAATGCTTTTGAATCAGTGGCGTATAGAATGCGATTTGGCAACGTTGCAGTTCGTTCAGTTAAACCCATGAAAAAAGTCAAACTTTTGGGTGTTCGGTGAACACCTTTGCATTCGACCTTTTATATGGAGTTAAATGGACTCAACACAACATGACTTTCACGCTACGCCACTGTTTCAACAGCGGCGGCTCGTGCAATGTGGCAACAATGGATTCCCTCCATTTAAAACTGTGTAAAATAATCGATTACTTGGTGAGGCGTAGCGCCTCACCTAGTATCGATCTTTTTGCGTACGTTTAAATGGCAAAAGTGCACGGTTGCCAGATTGCACGAGCCGCCACTGTGTTTCAAAGGTTATTTTGAAGTGATTTTACATGCGAATCAGCCCTACATTGTGATGTTGCAAAAACTTGCAGCTGTCTCATTCTTTCACAATAACATAATACTATTGTAAAAAAACTCTAAATTGTAAGTTCGATCTTTTAAACGAAGCAACAACAAGCGTTGCTGGAGGTTCGTGCAGTTTGGCAACAACTTTTTTCCTTCATTTTGAATCTACTCTAAACAATAATCGATTGTTGGTGAAGCACACTGCATTGTTTTTCATTGGATCAAATTGAGGGGAAACATTTTTGCCAAAGTGCACAAGCCGCCACTAGTTCTTGCACGATTCCATAATTTTATGTACGTTTCCTCAGACACACAGAAAAAAACTTTAGAGCTAGATAGGCAACCTGAAATGCATGTGTTTTACTTATGAGCGCGCATCATTTTAAAATATTGTTTATTATATACTTTAAATTATATTAAGACTCTTTAAAGTTTATATGATCCCTATATTTATTTTGTTAATTTAAATTTAAATTGAATTATTTATGATGGTTGCCTATCCACAACTCTTGCACCCGTTTACGATGAACACGTTATCACCTTCCGCATTCATAACTAATGTTAATCGATCCAAGACGCGATGAATGAAGTTTTAGTCATCCATGGATTATACCTTTTCTTGAAAACCTATAAATAATATTGTATAAAACTTTATGCACACGATCTGTGCCTTTAAAGGGTATACCAATCAGTGGTGGGTCGTGCTATTTGGCAACCATGTGTTTTTGCCATTTGAACCTATGCAAAAGTATCGATTTCTCCGGGATTTAGTGAATTTCCGGAAGATTGATTATTTTACAAGGGTTAAATAGGGAATCCAGTGTTGCCGCATTGCACAAGCTGCCACTATAATACCAATCGATTGCAAGTAACTAAGAGAAAAGTTTCCTAACCTAGTGTAATCATTTCTTGCGCAATAATCGCCAATTTTTAATTTTGTTTCCTTTCATTTATGACGTCCGACTAAAAAAAAAAAAAAAAAAAAATTGAGTAACTTTTTTTTTTTTTTTTTTTTTTTTTTTTTTTTTTTTGCAAAATATATTTAAAGTGTTGCATCAAGTGCGATTTTTTACCATGACATTAATGTTCCCAGTTTTTCAATAAGAAATAGTGTACCCTTGAGAGGATATGTTGACTCTCGTGGATAACAAAATGCAGCATGAAGTCTATTTCTTAAGTTAATTTTTGCGACTCACATCATTTCCTTTTTAAACGGCTCTAACATTTTTTTTTGTCAACAATCCACCTCAATGCCTTTTGGAAATGAATGTGACTGACCTTGTAAATTTCGTGTAGGTTTAGGAACTAAAGCAAACTATCATAATTAATTAATTCCGTTCCTTTCTTACCTAATTATATAATTTTATGGTGAAAACTTTGTAAAAAAAAAAAGAAAAAGTACATATTGTAAATAAAAACGGCATTGTGGTACTTTATCAACCTTCAGAGTGCTGCCAAATCACTCGATTATAGATAAGTCTCATCATTGAAATGAAATGGATGGTTTTATACTGAGAAGTGGCTTGAGAAAAATTGGCTGTCCTTTTCACCTATTTGATTGATGCAAAAGTATCGATCTACCAAGGATCGATAATTATTCATAGGTTTAAATAGACAAAATATCGAAACATCGCAATTCTCAAGCACCACTGGTCTTGCCCTTACATTTGGTGGCATATCTACTATCATATTTTTGTAATTTAGCTTTGTAGTAAAAGAAATAACAAAGAAACGCAGCTCGCACATGCACAGATGTAATGATAACAACTTTTATTTTATAATTTTATTCAAGCCTTTGATTTTGGTTTATTGACAGGAAAAATAGTCCTGCGAATGGTACTTATTTTATTGTTATTTATTTCTAAAAAAATGTTTTATTTTTTTATGATTAAAGAAATGTTCATATTATTGAAATAGTTTCGTTTTGTTCATTAATTACAAAAAAAAAAAAACAAAAACAAAAACAAAAACAAAAAAAAAAATGAATTCTCACAAAGAAAGATGTAGTTGTCAAGACATAATAATAATTTTATTGAGGGAATAAGTGCAATAACTGAGAACTTTTGCGGGAAAAGGGCCCATAAAACAGAGTGTGCTGATTAACCACGAAATAGGAAAAAAACCGGCACAACCTCAATGAAATAGTAAATTCTACTATTATTTTTGATTAAATTTACACCGGTCGATTTAAATTAAAACAACAAAAAATGGTAGAATTTATTATTTCCTTGAGGTTGTGCCGGTCTTTTACTATTTCATTAATGGTTAATTTTACACAATTTTTTTTTCCTGTGTAGTGAGATTGACCATACTTTCTGGTAGACTCCAAAATAAGCAATGCGGGAGGTAAATTCTACCAGTATTTCATTTCCGCGTAGTTCATCGAGAATTTTGAACGAAACGCTATGGAGCCACCTTAAAAATATGAAAAAAAACAAGCGTTACATAATCATTTGAGCTTGTTTCCATTTTGGATGGGGGGGGGATCGGGGGCTGGGGAAGTGGAGACTCCCTCAGATTCCCACTCAAAAAGTCAGTCACTCAAAATGATGGGACAAAGTGCAAGTCAAATCGTTGTTTCTGCAGTAGAAAAAAGTGATAGATAGATAATATTATACTTTTGGCCCACCCTGTATATTGCTGGGCGTAGTCTTTTAGCCATGATTATAGGGGAGTTTGGATTACAAAATACGTTTCCAGAAATTACAGTATGGTCCTACGATATTCTATTTGTCGGGTAACAGAAATAATTCGTAGTTTCAATTTCAACAAGACGGAACGGGCTGATCAAGGGGTGGAAAGGGGGGGGGTGTTGGTCGAAGTTTTAGCTTTATTAATTCGTTTCGAAGGTAAGTTAAATTTATATCGTATCAATTTAAACGTTTCAACAAAATGTTTTCCTTCTTTGTTTTTCCATTTAATTGGTCAATGTTTTCTTCAGATATTTCTTGGAACATCATTATTTATATGAAACAAGTAAAAATGATCATCTTTATCTGTACAGATTGATGATTTTTGCATCGCAGTCGGAAATACTTAAACAAATATGCTCTCTTGGCAAGTATTTCAATTGCATATTTTACAACTCACGATGAACGCATGTGATGATAAAAAAAGCTCAAGACATAAAATTAACCTTTGTGAAATGAAAAGTGAAAGCCACCGGCGGCGCGGCGCAGCAAGGATCTCTTTTATCTCTCTCATTTTTCCATTCGAACGAGGAGGGAGAGAAAGGGTAACAAAAGGGCCAGAAATAAGGGCTTTTTCCCCACTGTCTATATCCTTGATTAACACACGTGTTTCAATGATGGAAAGAGAGGGATAGAAACTTCCTCGTTACGATACGTTGAAAGCCTTTATTACATTTTAAAATCATAATGAAAAGACAACAAAAAATAGAGAGAAGAAAATCCACTGTTTAACTCTGGGTGATCAAAGGGGGGGGGGGGGGGATATAACTCCGCAGACTAATTTTTAACACTAGAACGCCCGGACTTTTGCTCCCCCCTAAGACGCCCAATGTACCAAAAATGGAACAATGCTATGAAGTGCTGCATTTTATCATACATGTTATCGATCAACGTGATATTCGGGCAAATAATTTCTGTCAGGGTATTTTAGGGAAATTTCGACCCTATTCATCATGTATTTATTTTGCCTATTCAGGTAAATGAACCGGCAATAATTGTCCGTTTGTCATGTGTATATATTTGAATTTGATACCTGATAAAATTACGCAAAATGTTAAATCATACCTGTGCAGGCAAGCTATACAGGGTGTCCGAGAAATGAGTTCACACTTTTGCTGTGAGCGCCTGGTTGATTGTAAAAATCTGAAAAATTCAGGAATAATCTATTACCCCTAAGCGACTTCAGAAAAAATATCGGGGGGCTCCCACTCACCTTTACGGGGGGCGTAGGCCCCAAAATGTACGCCGTGTTGCCAATATATCGCATATTTCAAATGGCAGGGGGTATTTTTTATTTCATCATTCAAAGGGGCTGAAAAAACTGAGTAATTTCGTCTTTTTAGATTTTCGGTAGCCCCTCTCAAAACAAAATGGCGGCCAAATAGCTACCCCATACTTTAGAGGCCCATAACTTCGGTTTGAATTAATATTTTTTCAAAAACTAAAAACTCTCTGAATCCTCAGAACGTCTTCTTTCCAATAATGTGCCACACTTTATCATTTGGTGGAAAAAAAATGGGGCGCGGAGCCCCCCAAAAATGTGTGAGTTTGGGGGGCTGTAGCTCAAAAAAGTCAAATGTAAAGGGGGGTCGTGTTGTACATCAATCTAAAGGACTTAAAAAAAGAAAGAATTTGGCGCAAACCCGAAGTCGCTACAATGCGCCATTTTTAAATGGCCGCCATTTTGAATAGACGCATTGTAGCGACTTCGGGCTTGCGCCAAATTCTTTCTTTTTTTAAGACCTTTCGATTGATGTACAACACGACCCCCCTTTACATTTGACTTTTTTGAGCTACAGCCCCCCAAACTCACACATTTTTGGGGGGCTCCGCGCCCCATTTTTTTCCACCAAATGATAAAGTGTGGCACATTATTGGAAAGAAGACGTTCTGAGGATTCAGAGAGTTTTTAGTTTTTGAAAAAATATTAATTCAAACCGAAGTTATGGGCCTCTAAAGTATGGGGTAGCTATTTGGCCACCATTTTGTTTTGAGAGGGGCTACCGAAAATCTGAAAAGACGAAATTACTCAGTTTTTTCAGCCCCTTTGAATGATGAAATAAAAAATACCCCCTGCCATTTGAAATATGCGATATATTGGCAACACGGAGTACATTTTGGGGCCTACGCCCCCCGTAAAGGTGAGTGGGAGCCCCCCGATATTTTTTCTGAAGTCGCTTAGGGGTAATAGATTATTCCTGAATTTTTCAGATTTTTACAATCAACCAGGCGCTCACAGCAAAAGTGTGAACTCATTACTCGGACACCCTGTATGCATTTTAAAATCCTCGGTTTATTTATGACACCCCCCCCCCCCCCACTCCAACCCATCTTCCCCCTCTCCACTTTCTTTTCCAAAGCAATACGTAAAATCGTCTCACAGCTACTTTGTACGGAAAGTGAGATGATGCATCAAAGTTTCATTTTCCATTCTTAGCACTTCTACCTATTTTGAAAAGTGATATCAATGATTGCGAGAGAAAATTATAGGGGATATTTATAGGAGGGGGAAAAACGGAATTAAAACAAAGCTTACCTTTTTTGCAATGATCATTTTTTTTCTCATGTTTTTTACTAAATTTACTTAGAGCAGAGTCGGAAACAATTATCGTTGGGGATGAAAAATGAAAAAAATGGAAGCCGAAATTTGCATTACAGAAAAAACAGAGTATTAGCGGGCATTAGAGAGAAAAAGAAAGGTTTTTATTTCTTTCTAAGGGATTAAATAATAAGAACAACAATAACTGATAAAAAAATTTAAGTTTCGTCGCAGTTGGAACAAAGCTGGTATGTGGTTTTTACGCACTGTTTACACGTGACTTTTTTGAATTTTGCACAGGAATATTTGCTCTTTGCCCCCACGCCGCAGTTCTGGCGAATTTGGCAAAGTTGTCGCTTAGGCAACTCCTGAACATCCTGCGGAAGATCCATAACAGCGAGAGGTCGGCGGCCAGTTTGGTATCGTTTCGCCAACTCTTCTGTTAGGCGTAAAAGAAAATCATCGTCTCTTGATTCGCGAATTAGTACACTTCTCAATCCTCATACAGAATCCAGGCATTTATTCCACACGGGCCAGCGGTATCACGAAAAACGTTTTGTTGTGCACGTCGACAGACAACGGGCTGTTCTGTCGAAATCACACTCCATTCCGTACCGTCGGGAGCAACTAGGGTTGTACCTACCACAGTATACTCATCCTACACAGTAGCGAAACTCTATAGCACAGAATACTCTAATCAGAACGGAAACTCTAATTAATTTTGAAACATTCTTTACTTCGGGCAGCCATGTTCGAAAGTGAGCATCTTCGGCAATCTTCGGCAGATCTTCGGCAACTGGCCGAGTTGTGATTGGCTGTATATAGCATGTCCACCATTTTGAGAAGTGAGTAGGCACAGTTGCCAGTTTGTGCCAGTGAATTCCAAATCTTGTTTCCATTGGCTCTTATGGGAGTTTTCCGTTCTGATTAGAGTATTCTGTGTCTATAGGAGCGCTTTGGCGAATGTCGTTTTTCAATGTAATCAAATTGGAAAATTGAGTTGTTAGCCACCCACTACTTGGGGGCGCCACCGTCGCGTCTAATGCAAATCAAATGGAAGATTTTAGTGTTATCCACAGACCACCAGGGGGAATTTGCCGTTTTTTTAACATTGAGTTTCGCTACTGTGTCAGATAAGTATACTGTGGTACCTACAGCCAAACTTTTCAAAGCACCCTTATATTAGGTGGATCTGCGTTGCGTTCCGGCCCGCTGCCACGTCCGCGACCACGAACGCGAGCACGACCGCGACCACAATTACGTCCACGATTCACAATAAGATTTCCGCGATTTCCGTGTTCAACATTATTTTCGGAATCAACACTACTGCCGTTTTCAACATCGTTTCCATGACGATCACTATTTCTGTCAGCGTCACCGTTTCCGCGATTCTCATTATTCCGAATTTCCCGGGGGTACTGCTGTGTAGGCGCGGAAAGATCATCGTCACCAAAGTCGTAGCCAGGATATTGTCTGTCTCTCTCTTAGCCCATTTAAACGCATGTGTTAGAGAAGGATGGACATAGGGGGCTGTCACGTGACTTCAGCCCCTCTTTCTGTCCTTTTCTAACACATGCGTTTAAATGGGCTAAGAGAGAGAAAGACAATATCCTGGCTACGGCTATATATGATCGTCACCACTATAAGTCATAGAAGAGGCCGAATAATCTTTGTCCCTTGGAAAATCAATCTCTGAACCTTCCGATTCAACCTCAGAAATATAATGTAACTCCGCGAGAACTTGGTCAGCGGAAAAACCGCGGTTTCCGTAAGCCATTTCAAGGAACAGAGGACTCCTTGACGTTCAAAAATTATAAGTTTACCCATGCACACGCGTTTTTGAGGCTCATGAGAGAAGTTGCATCCTTTTATGCCTGGAAACTGTAAAAACAACAGCTTGTTCCAAAAATTGTACCAAACATGGTGCGTTGGGTGTTATAGGTAGATCTATTTTTTCTCTCAAAAGAAATGGCAGATTTTGATGAGACTTGGTGGTGAGGGGGTACCCCTAAAACGATGAAAAGTCAAAAAAATTCAGGGCTCTTGGTCGAGTCATTGGTCCGTGCCACAACTTGGAATTTTGAACTGTTTCAAAAATGGTATATTGGGCGTTCTAGTGTTAAAGGGGGGGGGGGCAAAAACTGAAATTTGAACAATTTATAGTATCTACAAGCACAATCTTGTACCTATGTATTCCTCGATGAGGATATTTAGAAATTTTCTGTTAGAAACATCGGGAAATCAAATTATCCCGTATTTAGCGGTGAAAAGTCGCCCCCCCCCCTTGGGCATCACCATATTTTCCTGCAGTTTGGAGAGGGGGAATTGCTCTTAGTTTATGATATTGTTGCTTATTTTATGTAGTTTTCGAATTTGTAATTTTTTTGGGATTATTTATGCATTTACATAAATTGAAGGAAAGCTTGTTAGAATAATTCTTTGAAATATTTGAACCAAGAACCTTCTTTGGAAACCTCGCTAAATGATTAAAAAAAAAAAAAAAAAAAAAAAAAAAAAAAAAAAAAAAACCGACTACTTAAATATTATTTCTCAGAGAATATTGGATAATTTGGTACAGTTTTAAGTGGAAAATTGTCATTGAATACAAAAATAATTTAATATTGTCGAAGCTCTGTCGTCTTATCTGGTTTTACTAGGCTTGACTCCGCCTGCCGCCGGATGTATTGGTTCCTGCTTCGCCGAAAGAGAATTTTATTGTGTGCGCTCGTTTGTTTACGTAAGTAAGTAAGTAAGTAAGTACATGTGTATATGTAGATAGAGTTGTCAATGGCACGAGACTAAATTGTGTAATTAAGTGGCGCTTAAGTATATCGCGTCATGCAGATAGAGTTTTAAACATGAGCACTGGCATTTACATAGATTTGAACTTTCGGAAATAAGTTCATATTTCACTTGCAAATACCATACTTTTACTGCGTCTATTTCAAATGAGACTCTTTTTCGTCAACATTCAATGACCTTCGGTAGCTCAGTTGGTAGAGCGGTGGACTGTAGTGGATAATAGATCAGTGATCCATAGGTCGCTGGTTCAAATCCGGCCCGAAGGCGATATTTTTTCCATTGACATTGTTGCTGAAATTCATTGGTATGGTTCGTGCAATTTGGCAACCATATTTTTGGCCACTTGAATCTATGCAAAAGAATCGATTTTTTAAGGATTCAGTGACCCACCTGAAGATCGATTAATTTACTTAGGTTTATGTGGAAAAAAACCAGTCTTGCCACATTGTTTAAGCCGCCACTGGAAGCAAAATTACATTCAAACGGATGGATGAATACGCCGGGTATTTACTTTATTTGAATACAGTAATTTTTATTCCATTTTCAAATGAATTTGCTCCGAAACAATTAGATTTAAAATTGTAAATTAAGGAATGCGATTTACATACGAAAATAAGTCTGCCCCTTTTTCGAAAATTCACCCAAATAAAAATTTGTTATTTTTCACGTCATATTTAACCACAAGGAGAGCGATTAAACAAAGAAAAATACGTCGAGTATTTTCAATTAAAAATATTCGCATTTACTTAATACGGGTTTCCTTGCGAATATGAAACTTCCGTCGCTTTACTTTCTCTGTTCCTATACCATACTGTAGTACATCGGTGGCGTCTCACGCAATTTGGCAACTATGTTTTCTTTCCTTTTAAATCCATCATACACAAGTAATTAATTGCTACGGCGCGGCGCGGCGGGGCAGGTGGCGGCAATGTGGCATCAACGGATTCTTTCCATTTAAATAAGGGCCGAATAATCGATCTAACTAGACCTCACTGAGTCTCCGAGAGATCGATACTTTTGCATAAGTTCAAATGGCAAATAACATTGTTGCCAAATCGCAATAGCAGCCACATATGAAGGACATAGCCTTAATATACAAAAGTATCCTAATAACTATATTATGATTGAAGGAACGGATGTTAAAAATAAAATAGCATCCTCAATTTTGTAGATTTTATCTAACGCACTGTTAAAAGAAAAAAAAACCTTTGCTCACGTTTGATTTGTTAACTAAAGTTTAAATAAAGAGTGAATACAATTTAATAAGCTCTAAGATGGATTTAATTTGAGACAAAGTAACTTTAGTGGGGCGGATTTAAAGAATACTCATCAGGTAGAGCAAAAAGTAGCAGTATGACTTCTTTTCTCATAGGTACCTCAAAATATTGATTATTTATAACATTTATAAAACTTCATGTAAAGGTAGTTTCAGAAGTGTAGGCGGACCTAGACCGATAATCTTTGGAATTTGTCAACATTATTTCTGATATTACTCGATGAAAATGAATAAAAATTAAATTGAGAGTTCACTTTTCAATTAGGAAAACTTTAAACACAAAAGAATAAAGTCAGGGGCGAATTCGGTATTGATTTGAAGGAATGAAAGTGGAAAATTCGCCACAGATTATGGTTTTGGTCCGCCTACATTTCTAAAACTACCTCTAGAAGTGTAAAAAAAAGCAAAAAAACAAAAAAAACACTTATTTAACCTTCACAAGAGGGTTGAAATGATTTAAGCACTGCACAAGGTTTAACTTTTTAAGTAGTTTTTATTCTACTTTGGGTAGGAACTTAAACAATTTTCAACGCTGATTGAAAAAAGTTTGAGTTTTAACGAAGTTCTCTTGGTTTGTGCGGCAATACAGCGATCACCACCTCACTTCACCGGTGTCTGCTGCTCGCACTCACACTTCCGCTGTTCCGAGCAACGCATTGTCATCAAGTGATCAGCAGAGCAGATCACTGGGGTTCAAGTCGGTGCGGTGTTTTGAAGTCCGCTCCATAAACTTTTACGAGGGGAGAAAACTAAGGAAGAAAAAGAAAAAGAGAGAGGGGCAAGGGAGGACAGAGAAAAGGGAAAGAGACATAGAGAAGAGAGAGAGAGAGACAGACGTAGCAACCGTTGCAGAAGTAGTGGTAAGAACGGCCAAAGAGTTAACGGATGTAAGTCAAGGTTAAGTTGGTAGCAGCCTAACGTTTAATGGGCCACATGAGGAGGGCAGTAGCGCACCGAGAATTTCTTCGTCTCTCTCTTTTCTTTATTAAAAAACGTATGTTAGACAAGGATGGACAACGGGATAAAACCCCCTCTTTCTTTCCTTTTCCTACTTATACATTCAAATGGGAAGTGAGAGAGATGGAAGAAGGGAGGAGGGTGAGGAGAGGGGTAGGGGAAGGAATGGGACTCCCCCATATCATCGGCCCAGGGTGCCACTGATGATGGAACAGAGAAAATAACTTGCATAAAAATGGTTCCGTGTCCATTTCAGTGTATAAATGACTCTCTGATGCGTAATAGCACTTCTGAGTCGATAATTATGTAAGCCAAGTGCAGTGCAGGCGTAGTGACTTATGGGTGATCAGGGCAATCACCACCACCAGCCCACCCCGCTCCCTTCGAGCCATAATAGGCTCGACCATGTAAAGGACCATGTAAAGGCGAAGAAGTACAAGCAGAGCCATAAGTCCTGCGTCGACAATTTGACGCAACCCGCACTACGCACATGAAATAAACGCTCTCTTATCTTTCTTTTCTTTTGTTCTCCCAAGACCGAGCTACGTATAGTGCGGGTTGCGTCGAATCTTCGACGCAGGACTAATGGCTCTGCTTGTACCTCTGAGGCCTTAATGGATTGAAATTGATAACCAAAAAAAAAATCAGGACATCACTTTCAAGTCCCCCTCAAATTTGACCCCATAAAAATCAAATCTGATCCCCCTCCACAGTTCTCCCATAATAAAAATTCAGTTACGCTCCTGATTTGAACGGAGTAATTTCAGAATGGCTCCATTGGATGAGTGTTGGAAAAAGTTGAAAAAATCGCTTTATTTGTTTACAACTTTGACTTCTTGTGAAGCTATGTAACAAAGCTTTTAATACAGTGTAAGATGAAAATCTTATCCTGGGTCCAAAAGTCAAAAATGGACAATTTTTTTGGGGCGTGATGAAGTTTTTCCTCGCGAGTCTTTGTTTAGTAAAATATTTTTCACTCAACTTTTTTTAGTTTAAGTACCATTGAACTGCGTATCGAAAACAAACAAAAAACCATACTGCAAGGACCGGTGCCGAAAGTCAATGAATTTTACGCTCTATTTCAACTTTTAAAAACCCGAAAAAATAGAAAAAGAAAAAAAAGCAATGTACATATTATTTTATAGATTCCGAGTAATCCCGAGTAACCAGGGGGGGGGCGAAGGCGAGGGGCTCTAGCGCCGCCACCAGGAGGGATCCCAAAAAGTTTAACTTTGCTGAAGCTGTGAAATTACATATCAAAATATTGATTAAATATATTACGTATGTATTAAAAAATATAAATGAGGGGGATATGAACTTTTGGATCACCCTTATTTATTACATGAAATATCAGATACGTGTTCGTTACACACGACTATATCCGTGATCCTACCTACTTAAATGTAGACTTTATGCATTTAGATATTTTTCACTTGACGTCTATCGAACAACCGCAAGTGGGGCGCGTATACTTTATAGGCCGATCTTCATGATATCAGACATCAGGAGACAGAGAGAGGGGGGAGAAATAGGGAGAGGGAGAGAGAGAGAGAGAGAGAGAGAGAGAGAGAGAGAGAGAGAGAGAGAGAGAGAGAGAGAGAGAACGAGAACGTTGAAGGTAGAACTGCTGAGCTGAGACGACCTCCTGTACTTCAGGAAGTGTGGGAAGTAGGGAAGATACCATTGAAACATTGAATATTCAACAATTTTGCCGGCAAAAAAATATCGCTTTCCCAAGCAAATTTCAGCTTCAAGGGCCGCGCCACTTCAAGTGGCCACTCAGATCAGGCGGGTCCCTTCACCTCTCTCGCGCGACCTCCCGACCCCAAAAGACCTCCTGCCCTTCTCTTCCTGCTCTGCCAAACCTTTTTTCAAACCCCCCTCCCCCACCCACCGCACCTTCAAATACTACCCCCCCCCCCATCCCATACCATTTCCGTCTCGAACACAATCCTCGAAGAAACACTTCAATCCCTTATATCTCCTTCAAGATACGAATACCGCCACCGCGCGTGTATATTTTTTTGTGCCGAATCGGAACCGATTTCCCATTTTCCCTTGAAGAATGAAGATGCGACGTGACATTGTGTGGCGTATGGCATGCTCACGAAGGATCCGCGGGGATATCTCGGGGTTTGAATCTATCTGAAGGAAGGACGGATGGATGGACAGAAGGGCTGAGTGACTGAGTCGTCGGGGTAGAGCCCGCGGGAGTGAGTGCTGGTCCGATTTTCAAACGAAACCTCTCGAGGTTTAGCTGAATAATATACAGTTTTAGCTGGATCCCAGATCGTGCGTTTTATGTACAAGCCTTGATTCCTTCCAAAAAAAAAGTAGGTTAAACAAAGATACGCCTTGTATACAAAGAGTAAACAAGAGTCCCAACAAAACGGTAGGAGAGCGTGGCATAGTCGAATTACTATCGAATGTCACTATCGATGGTACGGCCTCTGATTGGCTGGCGAAAGCCTGGTCCCTGTGAAAGCGCTCTTATGGAAATTTAAAATGGGACTTTTGACTTTGCTTCATTTAAAGTTAAATTTCAAGAAAATTATTCTTCCTTACCTTCGGGAAATTTAAATTATATTTTTTTTAGACTATTTTCTCGTGTAAAAAAGAGAGAGAGAGAGAGAAAAAAAAAAAAACACAAAAAATAATGATTTCAGCACTCAAAACTTCCAAAATCCACTCTTAATTAACGCTTTTATTTGAGCAAGCGTAATGGTGGCGTAGGGCAGCAATAATGGGAGATACCCATCTAATGATGCTGTAACTCATCAAGAAGTGACCAGTAAGAAGACTACTTTCAGCTTTGACACCGGTTTCAACAGGTGTCACGGTACCATCATTCATCGGATGTGGATCACTATAGTCACTCTGATGACTATTAACTCTGTGAATCATCCTTGTCAGTATGGAGAAAGTGACGAAATTAAAATAGGAATCCCTCATTATTACTGCTCTACACCACCATTGCGCTCGCACAAATACAAGCGTTTATTGAGTTTAGGGGTGGATTTTGGAAGTTTTTAGTGATGCCATCGTTATTTTTGGAGGTTACTACACCATCATTAACTAATAAAGCGCTCGTAGCAGAAGTGTCTAACAGCCAGCCCCATTGTTGAACTTGTATTGCTTTCACGAATAGATGGCGCGGCGGGGGTGCTCCCCCCCTCAAATTACCTTCTTAGACCGGAATCTCTCGTAGTATATATACCACCATTAGCTCCACCATTCCGCATTGTCAGATACAGGGAAGGAAGGGGGTGAGAGGGGGTAATTGCCCTCCACTTCGGCCAAAAAATGGGAAAAGAGGGGGTAGGACGAGAGTTAGGAAGAGAGAAAAGCAAAAATGGGGGTCACTGAGGGGCGAAAATTCCAAATTTGGCTCCCCCCCTTCCCCGACGGCTGGATCCGCCTTATCATTTTTCTTTAAACTAATGTCATTTTAAGTGAGTCTGTGAGTGAATTTCGTATTTTTATAATGTACTCATCGTTATTTTTGCTGGGCTTTACTCAAGAATTAAGTATATACAGACGCTTGCAGCAAAAGCTAGGAAGAACCTCTTTACGGAAAAAAAAGACTGATAGAATTTACCATCTGCATAGCTGATTTTGGAGTCTGCAATCAAAAATGGTAAATTTCACCAGATTATGGTAAATTCAATGAGCTATAACTTTAGAGTGGCAGCGGGCTGGTCCACCTTGTGCCACACAGGGTAGAAGGAGCCCCGGGAAAAAGCGGAATTTGGACGGAAGATTCCAAGGTTTGAGGTTAAATTTTGTAGGTCGTTTCCGGCGATGCCCGAGTTTGTTTACGAAACGACCGGAAACAACCTACAAAACTTAACCTCAAAATCGATTTTTACGGCAAGATGGTGGCGCCCTAGGTGACAACAATGAACCAGCGGAACTTTCCTTGATGTGCCACTCTAAAGTTATAGCTCATTGGGTAAATTGTACAAACCAACATATTACCTTAATTTACCACAAGGTACGTCGAATTTACCATATTATGATGAATTTGACCATATACTTGCTAGCAGACTCCAAAATCAGCTATGCAGATGGTAAATTCTACCAGTCTTATTTTTCCTTGTTTTTGACCGAAAGGGTTTGCTGAGCAACTATAGGTTTAAATGTATTAGAATAATAATGGTAATGATGATGAAAAAAAAAAAAAAAAACAAGCAGGGAAAATTCCAACACGCAGGTGTTGGAAAAGCGTGCCACTCAAGTCTGAACAGCTTTAATGCTTTTGCTAGCAATGATAATTCATCAAAGAGGAACCATGTGACATGGAGCTTATCTCGAGAAAATTGAGTCCAAAGTTGAAGAGCTAGCATTTAAACAAAAAACGCGGAATTACTTACGTTTTGATTTCATTCAACTACCGTGTTATGTTTTTGCTTTTCAACACCGGAAAAGTGGAATTTCCTATGCAGGAAAGGTACCTACTTAATTTTTAGCGTTTAAAGTGACTTGGTTCCTTTCTTCTTTTTGTTTGGCATAATCACGAAAAACGAGTCTCTAAGAGAAACCATACGGCAGAGTTGGTTTACACTGTTGATTATTTTAAAATCTGTTAATCCGGACTTAAGTCCGTTCCCAATTCTAAAAAAGGAACCAAGACGGAGTTGGTTCCTTACGTGACTCGGATTAAGGTTTAAGAAAAAGGAACCAAGTTCTCATTTTATTTCATCACATGGACAATGACTTCAATGAGGCTTCAATGAGGAAATAGTTGTTATTGGAAGAAGCACTTGTTGCTTCGAGATTGAGTATTGCTAGGTCTATCAATCAATAACTCAATTTTATCAAAAATGTCACTCAGTTCTTTTGTGACAAGTGCTGTCCAATTGAGCTGATTTGGTGAGAAATGATGAAAAAAATAAAAGATCAGATGTATCTATAAGGAGATGAGTCAAAGGCGTTGTTTTTTGTGTTCGTTTTTTGATTTTTGTTTTCAAAACTTTGGAGGGCTCTAGCTCAGAAGAGAAACATTTGCAGCACATATTCGTGTAGGAAAATAAAGCCTTATATATGTGTTGACCCCAAAAATACACTCCATAAGTTTGGCACTTAAATTTTGAAACACCCTATATTCTTGATATTTTGCTCCCCCCCCCCCCGCCACCCTTCACAGAACACAACATCTTGACCATGCAAATTTTTAAAATCACAGTTTGACTGTAGAGATATTTTCTTCCCCTCCCCCCCCCCCCCTTTTCAACGAAAAAGGGGAAAATGGATCGCCTATCTTTGATGTTCGTCGTATGCGCGTGCAGAGATTGTTCGGCTTTACGACTGCCATTTTGGCTTTCTTTATAATGCGTTTTGTGGGTTTATTAATGGATTTATGACTATTTGATGCCGCCAATGTAATTTTCAGGCGATTTTACATAAAAATCAAAACTCTATAGCGCTGTAGCAAAAGTTTGCAACAAACCCATTGAAAGCTGAAAAGAGAAAATTATTTGATAAGGCTCGATCTTTTTTACCCACATGAAGTATAGACAGTAGATATTTCTAAATCCCTCCACCTTTTAAACGGCTTGTTCAGGGATCAAAAATGAGGTTGCGTTCTTTTGAAGTCAAAAAGTGTCATATTCGGAAAAGCCGTGATTCTAAATAATAAACAGTTTTTTTTCTTCTTTTTTCCGTTTTAGGTGCTGTCAGCACTTGTTGCGATTGTCACGATGTAGATATGTAATATGTATAAATGGAACACTTGCGAATTCAGGAAAAAATAATCCTTTAATATACAGAACTAACCATTTCAGGTGCCCTTTACACGTGAAGCATTCTAGGGGTATAGATTATAGTAGGTGTGGAGGTTTAAGACGTCTGTGGATTTTAATTCCCCCTCTCCCCATTTATTTTGTTGAAAAGTATCAAAAGTTTACAGTTAAAACTAAGCCTATAACGCATTGTAATATGATTTTTTTTTCTGTTGCCGTGGGTCGATATCATTTTTCGTTTTGGAAAAGCAAAGTTTCATATGGACCTATAATTTTCAAAATTTTGAAGAGGCTTCCAGTAAAAAATACTGTACACGCGAGAAACTTTTTAGGATAGGTAAATAAGTTATTCCAGAGTCAATTCCATAGCCGCAGGGAGGAGGCTGTCCAGGGGTGGAAGACACGCGACAGCCCCTCTCACTTTTTAGAGCTATTAATTTGAATTTTAACCCCCTCCCTTTGTTCTGGATTTTAAAAACCTTTTTTTCAACAAAACGCCCAAAATTTCCTCAAAAATCCCTTGATTGCATAGACGCTCATTAAGGGGTTTTCAATTTGCCGATCCCCCAGAATTTCAAATGTTTCCAATGACCAAGACCTGTTTAGTGTGACGTCATGAAAATAATTGGTTCCAAAAAAAGGCTCCGTCTCACTCGCTCTCGTGGGTTTTCCCATCTGAAACACGATTCAAATGTTCAAATACAAGTGCTAGTAAACAACATGTTCTTTGCACCAGTTGTGTTTATCACAACATTGGATTTCACGTCCCTTATAAAAATTTCCGATTGTTTCAATGAATTTTCCGATATGATATATATTCCCGCGCTTTGTTTCCCATAAAAATAATCGAAATTTTATAGAGACAATCGGTATTCGTGTAGATTCAAGAGCGCTGACTATAGCAACGATAGGTCTTATGATTGAAATAAGACGAAACACATCTATGGTTCTATTCTTATAGTTTTAACAGCCACTTTTTTCTCAGTGATAAAATGTGAGCTCGCTACCACAAACTTTTTGAAACATCGCGCAACAATGCACAATCACAGCTATATCGAAGAAAGTCCTATGTTTTGTCTTTGTCACACTCACAGTTTCTTATGAGCACAACATTCTAGGATATAGGCTCATCAGCACCATCACGACATGTGTTATACCTCGAACAATAGCTTCGATACGAAGAGAAGTTAGAATGATTGAGTGTCATGGCGGTGATACTCCCATAAGAGACCGTGAGTAAGACGAGGACAAAACGTAGAACATCTTTCGGTATAACTGTGATTGTAAATTCGCTTGTGATCTTTTAGGAATTATGTTAGAGTGAAAAATACTTTAAGGTACGTGGAATCTAATGGTGCAATAAAATTTGAGAAAACTGTGCTTTAACTAGCATGAATATGCGTTCGAAAATTTGGATCTGATTTCTTATAGGTAAATCAACGAGAGTGAGCGAGATAGAGCATTTGTTTGGAACCTATTTTGATGGTGACGTCATCACTAAACAGGTCTACTAAAGGATATGAATGAGCCCCTCTCTTTTCTATACCCCCCCCCCCCCCCCCTCTTCATCAATACCTCGCCGTCACTTCTTTTCGATACCGTCGTCAAACTGATGTTGACACTTTTATGAGTCCTCAGACCCTCCGAGATCCGAGACACAAAGCCTCTCTAACACCCTCTCTCTCCCACACATTCACAAATCTCTCCGCTTAATGAACCGTGAAGAAATCTCGTGACCGGTGGAGCCCAAAACCGAGGGGCAAAGAGGGTTTCTGTGAAGGATGTTTCCACCCCCCTCCTGCCTTGGAATTTTGACTCATAGGTTGGCACAAATGACTTAGGTTGCTGGACCTGTATGGAATTCTCGTTCAAAGGAATTCGACTTTGACGCTTAATAACGTATTGAAATTAACAGGAATACCAAAACTTTTACAATTTTAAGAAAATAGACGCCGAGACCTCCTGGATTGCAGCAATAAATTAATGATTAATGAAACCAGTTTTAAGAAAACACGTTTTTAATTTTTCAAACCTTTCCCGCCAAGGTTTTGCCATAAGCAAAGCATGCAACCTATATATTAGATATGAAAATGAAAACAAAAAGCGTACCGTATATATACGGCACGCTTAAAAAAATCAAGCCGTTAAAGCGCGAGAAAAACAAAAAAAAAAAATGTTACAGCGACATCATTTACGGCGAAAAGTAGATCTTGACAATAGACTCCGTGAGTAGAGGCCCAAGCTCCGCCGACGCTCGATGCCGGAATGATGAACGAACAGTCTCGATCCCGCGATTCCGCCCACAACTTTTGCGATTACTCCTTAAACACGAGCAGAGATCACAATCCTTAGAGCGCTCTCTCTCTCTCTTTTTCCCTCTCTCGCTTTTTTTCCCTCTCTTTTCCCCCTCTCTTTTTTCCTCTCTCTCTCCCTCTCACTCTCCCCCTCTCTCTCACTCTCTCTCTTTTTCCCCCTCTCTCTCTCTTTTTCCCTCTCCCCCTCTCTTTCATTCTCTCTCCCTCTTCCTCTCTCTCTCTCCCTCTTTCTTTCTTTCTCTCTCTCTCTCTCTCTCTTCCTCACTCCCTCTCTCTCTTTCTTTCTCTCTCTCTCTCTCTCTCTCTCTCTCTCTCTCTCTCTCTCTCTCTCTCTCTCTCTTCCTCACTCCTTCTCTCTCTCCCTTCCTCACTCCCTCTCTCTCTTTCTCTCTCTCTCTCTCTCTCTCTCTCTCCCTCTCTCTCTCTCTCTCCCTCTCTCACCCTCTCTCACTGTCTCTCTCTCTTCTTATCTCTTCCTCACTCCCTCTCTTTCTCTCTCTCTCTCTCTCTCTCCTCTCTCTCTCTCTCTCTCTCTCTCTCTTCCTCTTCCTCTCCGATAGTCCGACATGTCAGCACTAGTGATTTGTGATCGGGAATATATCGGAGAGCTGTATCTAATTTTTCGTCCGCCGCCTCCCTGCCTTCGACAGTCCCTATCCTGGTCCTGGTCCTCACTCGATTCCTTTGAACTTCCTAACCGCGCGCGTCTGACGCACTTCCTACGCTCGCGCGAGCTGCTCGAACCCCTAATTGACACACTGCACACTATCGCCCGAGCATCGTCCCTTGCTGAAGAGGAACGGGAAGATGATGCCTCAGATGCCAGATTTTCGGTCAAAATCCCCGAGCAGCACACTTACCTTGAGTGACAGGCAAAGAGGAAGCAAGAGTTGCAATGGAGCTCTTGTACGGTTTTGCTGTAGAGAGGAGAATAATTGATGCACAAACTCAAGAAATGCTCCTTTAAATCCAATTCCGAAATGGCAGTTAACCCTTGTGAGCCTAAGGGGGGGGGGGGGGGGGTAGATTTGTACCCCAGGCCAGTTTTTTTGACGCCATTTTGTCAAAACTGCTCAAAATTTTTTGGGATTTCATGACATTTTAAGTTAGGATACTTAGAACACGTCCACCAAATTTCATTAATTTGTATGAATTTTTGTCGATATTATAGAAATTTAAAGTGTTGGGGTACAAATATACCCCCCCCCCCTTCGTCCAGCCAGTTTTAAGTTTGAAACCATATATTACAGTGAATTTTACGAAAATTTTATGTAGATTAAGAATATTAAGTCAGATCATTGAAAAAAAAATTGGGAATTTATAAAAAATGGAAAAATAAGATGGTACCTCATTTCATTTTTTCCATTTTTCCATTTTTTTTGACATTTTTTTTAAAAGTAGGTGTAAATTTGGCAACATAGCAAAAATTTACTCAAATTGCACATAAATTACTCTCTTAGGGTACTAAGTACATAATCCATCCATTAAAGTTTCAAAATTATTAATACTGACTGTGCTGCATGAAAATACCCTTGGGGTACAAAAACACCCCCCCCCCCCCCCCTTAGTCCTTTGTGTTACCGAAATACCTTAGGCTCACAAGGTTTAAATGCGCGGGCAACAATGGGAGATTCTCATCTAATCGCAACTTTCTATGCTGAGAAAAGTATGGTTCATCGTATAGGGAAAGCTGCAAGTAGATAAAACTACCCCGATGTGACCCACTCGCGTTTGACAGCCAACTTTGAATTTTGTGAAACGCATTTATTGAGTTTGTGAGTGGATTTTGAGACTTTTTATTGCTTTCAATGTTATTTTCACCCGATTTTAAATACGAGTTGACCCTCAATAACGGTGCGGCAAAAGTTTGGAACAGACCTATTCCATGGTAACAGTGCCTTTTACTGACACCGAAATATCTCACAAAAATTGCATCATAAAAATGTTTAAACCAACCAAATGAATGAAATTTTTCATTGAATACATTTGCTTTCTATTCAGCTGGTTCTACAATGATAGACCGAAAAAATGTAATGACTCGTTGAAATTGTATAAAGATATATATAGCAATAAAAACATTCGAAATGACCGTGCAGAATGATAAGGTACTCATTTTGTCTCAGTAGAGTGACATTTTCACTCCAATCTGTGTGACTTCAATCATCAATATATCATTAATTATTATTTTTTTTTATTTTTTTCTTTTTTTGGAATTGCTGGAATAAGAAACGCTTTTGAAATTCAATCATTCGGTAGTTTTTAACATTTTAATAATGGAATTTCTTTGAAAATTATCGGCATCACGAACAATCTGTCATCGTGGAATTACGTACTTTTGTGCCTTTCACAGTTTGTGTTCATTAAACTGCTATATAATGAAAGAACCTTATCTTGGAGATTTTTACTAAAGAGCGCCTTCAATTGATGACGTATGCAAAAACAGGTGCAGTTCGGGACATACAGCAAGTAAGTCAGACGACTCGTGGATTTTTTAGAGGGTATGTTGCCGTTGCGTGCAGTATACAAATTGAGCGCAGACATAGATCAAGGTTAAAGAAATCTTTGAACTATTGCTTTGACCCTTATCGGACCTTACATTCTCGCCGTGCTCTATTTTTGTTCAGCGGGCAACATATAACGTAAAACTCCAGGAGTTTTCTGATATTATTTTTATCCCCGACTGTAAATCATGGTAGAAGGATGATATCATTTTAACTCCTCACTTTGTTAGCGAGACAGAGCGACCGCTATGTGTATTGTATAATAAATGCCATTTTTCAATTCACCGATGATTCCACCGGTTGACAAAAAGAGTTCACAAGCTCAGTGTGTATGACTGGAATGAAATAAAATACTCTGATCTATAATGTTTCCTCAACCGGTGCGGTGGAGTCTCCGTCACCGGCTTTAAATAATTTGCGGATATTTTGATGATGTAACGGTAATTCCTTGACGATTGAGGAAATGTTATATACAGATGCGAGTACTATTCGCATCACGCAGTAGTTATAACTGAACTGAACTCTATAATCCTTCGGTTACTCGGTGGAATCGTTGGTGAATTAAAGGAATGTCTTTGAACCAACCAGGGCTTCAAATCGAACCGCGAACCGAATACCGCTTCGAACTGCCAAATTCATCGTGAACCGCGCACCGGATTGCAGAACGTTTTGTAAAAACTGCACTGAATCCCAAACCGAACCGAACCGAACCAAACTTGCTGAACCGAATCTGAACCAATTCCTCTGAAACGGTTAAATGTCCTTAGAATCTAAAACACTATAATTTCTTAAATTGAGAAATACATCTATGTATATTGGAAACAGCTGCAGAAAAAAGTGAAGCAAAGTTGTTGAGTTTCTGCTCCTGAAACAAAAAAAAATGTCCACAAAGCGAGCAGCAAAAAAAAAAAAAAAAAAAAAAAAAAAAAAAAAAAGGAGAACGTGAAACCATTTTTGTTAAAAATTCTTCTTTCTTTTAAGTTTTCTTTTTAAGTTTGAGCCGGATCGAACCGAACACACTGTCTCCGTCATGAATCCGAACGTAATGTAACCGCGAACCGATGTTTTTATTATTCGCAGGTTTCGAGCCGTGAACCTAAACCGAACCAAACAGATATTGTTGCCTGTTCAGACGTATACTGAAAGAAAAAAATGTGTAAAATTAACCATGAAATAGTGAAAAAAACCGCACGGCGCACAACCTCAAGGAAATAGTAAATTCTACTATTTTTTTTTTGTTTCAGTTTTCATCGACCGATGTAAAAACAAAACAAATATTAGAATTTTCTATTGCCTTGAGGTTGTGCCCGTTTTTTACTATTTCATGGTTAATTTTACTTTTTTTTTTTTTTTTTTTGTTTTGTTTTTTTCAGAGTATTCAAAGCGGCAACTGTGGAACTCCGAAATCGTTGCTTGAAACTTGGACACTGTAGCTGTACGCGCCGCGCCGCGTTAATGCGCCCGCCCGCGCCGCAACCCGCTTCTCTCTCCTCAGTCTCCTCCAATCAGAGGCTGAAAAGTTTTCCTCGAGAGTAAATAACTCGGTTTCCGGAATTCGTTCCTGTGGTGAAAGTTTCCCGAACTTATCTCCTCGAGATTCTCCGATTCATCGAAATCCTCGGTAAACGAACGGGGCCTCGTGGAACAAGAGAGCAAGGCGTAACAGTTTAAGATAGATTTTTGCCGAGCCGACCACACAGTAAGAAGAGATGAAGGGGGCGGGGAGGGGGGGTAAGTTTTTCTTATGCGACATATTTTTATTCAGACGCCTCAGCTAGGCATTTCTTCCCCAGAGGCTTTCCAAGAGATATTTACAGCGTAGGATCTGCTAGGGGATGAGTTTCTCGAGAGACGAGTCTCCCTGTGATTATAAAATCATCCACCTACGTGTTATCGCATACCGCAGAAATTTTGATCGGAAAGTTACTATGACTACAAGAAATAAAAATGAAAGGAACACTGAGATGTATGTATAAAAAAAAAAAAAAAAAAAAAAAAAAAAAAAAAAGTAAAAATAAATAAAACATACTACAATAATCGGATGTTTAAAAGGCGCTATAAAGACTTGCAAAGGAATTATGTTCCAAATTTTGGAATGAGTCGGCTGTAGGATATGGAATCCACGTTCTTCGCATCGACAGAGACCAAACAAACACCTCAAGGATTTTACAAGAAAAAAATTAATTGCTCTGAATCCTGCCTCAGATATATTCTAAAAGTGCCTTTTTTATCTTAAAAAATCATGTCAGAGTGGGACTTGCAGTTGATCACGATGAAGCAAGCAGAAGTCATGGGGATAGGCAAGAGGATCTACGATGAATCTCCCCCTCCCGGCCCACCCCTCCCCACACTCCCACCAGTTGAGATTTCAGAAATAGGTATCCATCGATCTTTTTCTCATACACTGTAGAGCTTCTGGATTGTGTACTGTGTTATACTAATTCGCTATGTAGAAATGTTTGCACTTAATGTTTTTCAATCCGTGAATTTCGGATCATAGCTTGAGTTATAGTTTAGTTATGTCAACGAAAAACTAAAGCGAGTGTAGAGCTTTCACAAAAAAAAACTGTGAAAAGTTTAGAAGAAAGTTTTGTAGGGATAAAAAAAAGAAAAGAAAAGAGCGTAATCTTACAAAAGAAAACATTGATTATATTTTATTTATAAATTAAAAAAAAAAAAATCAAATAAAACCCGCGCACGTGTTTTTTCAATCTTCCGTGATCTTTACTTTGAATAAGCGCCGAAAAAATACGAGCTTTGACCCTTCTTGATATAGACGCAGCGTTCAGATAAGCAACTTATCCTACACATCCTGATAGATATGCGGGTTTTATTTCGTTGATCACGGGCGATTTTGGATGAGCTGGACCATCGGCGAAGCCAGGGCGGGGGCGCGAAGAGACGCTCCATGGCTACAAATACACCCTCCTTAACACCAATCACCAGAGACAAATAGAGAAGCAACTCAAAGCTTGCAACAGGTTACCCTTTTTCCAGCTCTTTTGTCGGGATTCATCGAAACAAAAGCGAATGGTCGCTTACTGTTGAAAGACCGAGAGCCAGCACCCAAAAATTCAACCGGAGAGTACTAAATTTGTGACTATCGACGAATTAAAGATTGTCGCAAGATTTTCACGTGCTAAGTTTCGCGTTCAAGGATCTGGTTCTCCATACTCCTCGCACCTTTTAGGCAAGGTCATAGTGCGGGTGGAGTGGGTAGCCGTTGCAGATCAAGGACCAATAAATGTACGGTACATACGGGCTTTAGGTCGTACCTAAAAATGGCGATTCTAACCTCACATTTCTTTAACGGCACATCGGAATGTTGGGTCCGCTCCCAACTTTACGTTACTTGGGGCGGGTCTAGAGCCTCTCTAACCCACCCTAAGTGCTATTTTGAGGTTAGTTTTGTGGTTGCGCCATTTTAAAACGGTCCGATGCGGTCCGTTGGCTGGTGGCCGATGCTTGTTGAAGTACTTAGGGCGGACTTGGGGCTGACTTGGGGCTGAGGACCGTGTGACCGTACATTTATTGGTCCCAAATCTCACACTCACACCTATAACAGAAAATGTGTGATAATCTTTCGACAATCTTTAATTCGTCGATAGTACTTTTTTTCCTTTCCTTCAACGCATCTGAACAAGGATCGGCCTGTCTGGCAGTCTGAAGCGGGGGGAATCAACATTTACAGAGCATTAAATTTCGAAAAAAAAGTGCACTCATTTCAACCGGAAAGTACTATGAACGAAACCTAACTTTTTCAACATGGAATGTTGTCCCAAATTTATTTCTCGCGGTCTGGTACTCATGGTCGGGGGGAATGTGGCTGCCAGACCGGATCAAATTTCGAAAAAATTGCTCAAAATTTAACCGGAAAGTACCATGGATGGAACAAGTCTCATTTGTCCTCTCTTCTCTGGTTCAAGCTTGGACCCATTTGCACTGTGGTCTGAGATCGTAAAAAAATGTGCAAAAAATCCAAAATTAAATGTCTCATCAATTCAAATCAATTATAAACTTTCAAGACCAATTTTTAACACAAACAACAATTTTAACAATCAACATAAGTTTATTATAATGTCACTGGAAGGTTTTAAATTATGCTTAAAAGGTTTAAAATGATGATTTTTTCTGACATTTTTTCATGGATTTTTTGCCCCTTTTTTCGATCTCAGACAAAAGAGCGTCAGCTGCAAGAGCTGTAGAACGACACAAATTTAATTTGTGGAGAAAAAAAGAATCTCAAATAACCTTTTGATCCCGCGCAATTAATAATTGGAGAGAGCTGAGCTTTAGCGTCCGCTATTCGTTGTAGGAATGAATTTTTTAGCAGTTCTTGGATCTGCGGATTGACGCACAAAACCTTGGATTTTTTTCCCCCCATTTTGTTTTTCTCGTTTTTCGTGATCTTGCGTCACAAAAGTTTTGAGTTCGGACTCAATTATTAAACACGGTCAACTCGTCACACAATTACTGATCCCAGTGCTGCCAAATTTGGCATAAAGAAGACAAATAGTCCATATAATTTAAGGTAAAATGTGTACCTTTTTTGCCGAATGTGGCAGCTCTGATTGCTCCAAAGTGAATAGTTTCATTTGTCCGAACTGCTCTCGTATAACCTTTGTAATTCAGTAGAATTCCCTGTCATCATGCGTCGGGGATTTTTTTTTTCTCTCTTCAACCAATGTTTAAATAAATAAAATAAAGGTAAATAAAAGGGTTTTTAAAAATACATCGTACAGCTATCCTAATAAGTTTGAAAGAATCCTGTAAAAATATTCACCTCTGCAAATCCATATTATTATCAGATGTTATTTAACCCTTGTGAGCCTAAGGTATTTCGGTAACACAAAGGACTAAGGGGGGGGGGGGGTATTTTTGTACCCCAAGGATATGTTCATGCAGCACAGTCAGTATCAATAATTTTGAAACTTTAATGGATGGATTATGTACTTAGTACCCTAAGAGAGTAATTTATGTGAAATTTGAGTAAATTTTTGCTATGTTGCCAAATTTACACCTACTTTTCAAAAAAATGTCAAAATAAAAAAATGGAAAAAATGAAATGAGGTACCATCTTATTTTTCCATTTTTGATAAATTTCCCATTTTTTTCAATGATCTGACTTAATATTCTTAATCTACATAAAATTTCCGTAAAATTCACTGTAATAGATGGTTCCAAACTTAAAACTGGCGGGACGAAGGGGGGGGGGGTATATTTGTACCCCAACACTTTAAATTTCTATAATATCGACAAAAATTCATAAAAATTAATGAAATTTGGTGGACGTGTTCTAAGTATCCTAACTTAAAATGTCATGAAGTCCCAAAGAATTTTGAGCAGTTTTGACAAAATGGCGTCAAAAAAACTGGCCTGGGGTACAAATCTACCCCCCCCCCCTTGGGCTCTCAAGGGTTAAGCATCGAACTATCTTCGGTAGAAGTTGCTGCTTGCGACTCTTTGAGCCTTTGCGTTGAACCCCAAGGCGGATCCAGCAATATGACAACTGCGCGTTCTTCCCATTTGATTATGAGAAACAATCTATTATTAGAGGTATCCTGTTCCTGTTTCAAGAATCGATTGTTTTTCATACTTTCAATAGAGGCAGAATGCATAATTATTGTCACGTCTCCGACCGGCGAATGCCTCTCAGGAAAGATCCACCCACTAACATTTTCAGATGGATAAATAGAGACCCAGTATATGCTATATACTTTTAATGTAATGAAAGTAAGGCAAGTCAAATAGGATCATGTTTGTTCGAGGGATCAACAAAACAGAAGCCAACAGTCACCTCTTGTTGAGTATGGTGAATATGATATGAATTGGTGAGACATTTAATTTTGGATTTTTTGCCAATTTTTGACGATCTCAGACTACAGTGCAAATGGGCCCAACCTTGAACCAGAGCAGAGAGGACAAAACGTATTGCCGGGAAAAAAAAGGGTGAGGGAGAAGCAAGTTAAATAACTTTATAATTTTTCCACCTCGTAAAATCCCAAGTGACGTTCGATTGACGGTCTTTGAAATTCTATACTAGCTATTTTTAAAGGTATTTTGCAAACACCGACAAAAATTGACTATTGCATTTTGTTCGAAATCTATTGCTGTCCCTTTCTTGAATTACAAAAGAGCGGGGATGGGGATGAAAGGGTCAAGTAATCACCTGCAGGGTTGTTTACTTATACTTTACCATTTACCTACGTATGTTTCAACATACCTTTGTCGTTCCAAGAGGAAGCAAAATACCTACAGAGGAATCATTCAGGAGTATATGTAGGTATTACAAATCACTTGGAAAACAACAACAACAACAACAACAACAACAACAAAAACTTCTTTTTCGTGAAAAGCCATTTGGAGGTAATTTATACCCTCAACCCCCTATATGGATACGTTGGTCAAAAACCTTACAAGAGAGTTCAATTGGTTACAAATTACGTATCTGAATCGAAGGTATCTCTAAATCTCTACTGAGGAGGGTTTTCCCTATCGATTGAGTATACATACATGAATTTGTAGGCTTAAGAGTGGCAGACTTATAGCCATTTTTAAAAGTGGATGACGTATGTCATCTACGCGACGTTTCGTGTCACAAATGCGAGCGTGACTTCTCGAGGGTTAACAGTTAGGACCACGGTTAAATACATCAACTTTTAAACCATATTCTTTATCAGACTGAAAAAAAAGAAAGATTGCCAGAAGCACATACCGATGTGTGAACCTAGATAATGAATGGTACTGTTACCAGAATTATGTTTTTTGTATACCAAGGTTCTTGAAAATGTTGAGGACATTCTGGTTTCATGACCAAATATTTTGATAGTAACTCCTGAATTTTCTGTTGTAAACGTATAAGACTCTCCGCCGCCGCCGCTCCGCGATTCACATACCGTCGTTCTTCTGGTAATATTCCCTTAAGATATATCACTAAGATATATAAGTAACCGATCATCCCTGGAAACACATGGATATGAATTTCCAAATACTTATGCGGCCAAAAACTCCTAATTTGAATAAGGTTCTGTGCTCAACATTTTGTCCACGTAATAACTGGCGACAACATTCCATAAACACTCTTGCTTTTACCGCAGCTTAAATAATTTAACTCTCTCAGCCTTTCTGACTTATATTGCCCAATTGGCTTGTCGCGTGACCGAATAATCTGGATTTAATACTCTTGCGCTGTGGATAGACACTCGCACGTCACTTTATTCAGTGAGACCTTCAATTATTTCGGGTGTAGGACATTGCGTGAAAAAAAGAGTGAAATTAAAAATAGGATAAAATCTTTGATGGAGGCCTGTTCTTTACTCTGGCTTCAAACGAAAAGACACAAATATCTGAAACGAGACGGAACGAGGAAAAGAAGGCTAAAAATGATAAACCAGGAGCTTATAACATAGCAGCACAGAATAATACAATCAGAACGGAAACTATCTACCATAAGAGCCAATGGAAGCAAGTTTGGAATTTAACGGCACCAATATAGGCATGCAACGCTGTGGTCGTATATCCCAACATGGCGGAAGTGGTTCATTTGTGTTGAAACTCATGTATTCAGTGTATGATTGCAAAGAATGCTGGAAATTCCGATATTCTTTAATCATCGCGCGGTAAGAGTTACCCATCAAAATAAGTACACAATTAATGTATAGGAACCATTTATAAGGGTAAAATTTATCCTTTCACTTTTTTAGTGAGCTGATAAATTCCAAACCTGGTTTCCATTGACTCTTAAGGGAGTTTTTGTTCTGACTGTAGGATTCTATGTATATATGGTATTGTGATTCGACCACTCAACCATTCATAATTAATTATAAATAAATATACTGCCGTCTCTGATTAAATTATCTCATCTGATCTTTTCATATATGTTTTGAAAAAAAAAAAAAAAAATGTTCATAAATGAATTGAAAAATAAAATACAAAATAAATACTATATACAAAGTTAAGAAATGTTGTGCACTGTTGTTTTTGTGCTCTTAAGTTCCGAGGGGGACTTAATTATTTCATCTATTCTTTTCGTATACGTTTTTGTTGAGAAATAGAATGAAATGAAAAATAATAATAATAATAAAAAAAAAAACTCTACTACCACCCCTTATCATTACAAAGTTAAGTTACACCGTTGGAAAAAAGCGACAGTTTTTTGTGCTCTTACGTTCCAAGGGGACTTAATAAGATGGCCAGTTCCGTAAGCCACGTTTTAAGAGAGCTCTGGCATTTGGAAGGGAAAATTCACATTGCAGGCAGCTGCAAGGCAACTCCACCAACTTCCAACTAGACGATACAGGGTGACTATTAAAAAAGAACCCATTCAAAATTTCGCAAATTCGAGAAATACAATTTTTGGAGCAAACAATGGAGAATAAAGTGCGACTGATTTTAACTAGAGATAATTCGGCGCCATTATATAGACGTAAAGTAAAAACCTTTAGTTTCTCAGATTTAAAAATTATAATTTTTTTGAAAATGAGTCAGTCTAGCTCTTTGCGTGGGTCTTCTTTCTCACAGTCACCCTGTATATACTCGGCGGGATCGGAAATCTAAGGCTAAATGGAGCGGATTAAACGTAATGGCTTAAAATCCTACGGGGACTGAATCCCCGCAATCTTGCCATCCACAGAGTATCTGTTGATACGACGACTTCATGAATAAAATATAGGTCAACCCCAACTATACAGTCACAGTCAGCTCAGATAGGAGCGGTGAAGAAGGTGAGCGGGGGGGGGGGGGGGCGACGCGACGCGGGGGTGGAGTTAAACAGTTAGCATGTCGCGAGATAATACCGAGTTTGGAACCACGTTTTCAAATGAACCCCCCCTCCCCCCTCCCCCCTCCCCCTCCCCCCTCCCCCCTCCCCCCTCCCCACTCCCCCCTCCCCCTCCCCCTCCCCCCTCCCCCCTCTCCCTCCCCCCTCTCCCCACTCTCACACACCCCCTTCCTATCCGCCGCTCTCGCTTCCTCATTTTAGTTTCTCTTACAATTAGTCCCTTGTCTGCTCCTCTTCGTGCATTGCGTGTTGCTTGCCGAACCAAAATCAAGGGGCACGAGTGCATTCAACCCCTCGAAAATTTACTTGTATCAAATTATTATTGGAGACCATGATCAATTGGTGCACAAAATACTAAAAAGGGAACAGTCCTCAAAAACCAAATTTCATAAGAGAGACAACTATAGAGTCCCTTGATGGAAATATTGTATAGGGAGTACCGACACGAGCTCAACGAGTTGAGATTGGTCGTTGGTTTTAAGCTCTCACGGAGTCGAGCAGGAGTCGACGACATCGAAGGATCCACACGAAAGGAGTCGATTCGTAGAGGAGCGTGTGGGAACGGACCGGAATGCCGGCAAATCTGCCAGTCCACCACTGCACTGGTCCACTGTCGAACTTAACCTTCGAATGCGTTCACGCGGTCGACAAAATCGACTCCTATCAAAATGTATAAAGCGTCGTACTCCCTATAGAATATTTCCATCAAGGGACTCTAGAGACAACAATCTTTATAAAGTATCGTTAAATATACAATGTATACCTAGGAACCATCAAAGGGTAAAATTTATACTTTCACTTTTTTCAGTCTATGTATAAGGGGGCGAGCTTGTAATTTAAAAACGTTGCATTTGGTCCATTTAACCGGTGTGTGCCCAGGTTATTTTACACCCTCTGATAACCCGGGAGGAGGGTAGGGCCCCTACCGTAGGGGGCTGAATTTTCACCCTAGGGCAGTTTCTTAAAGATAAAAGGCTGACATTTCAACGAATCTGATAAAGCTTCCGCATGTATTCCTCGATAGGGCTATTTAGAAAGTTTTCCACATAAATCGAAAAGTTCTCGTATTTGTGGGCAAGAAATCCGATGCAGCTAAATTTTGAACCCCCTTTGGCGTCAACGTATTTTCAACCGCAGTTTAGATGAAAAATACAGATACTTTCTTCCTTCGTTATCCTTCTCATAGCTGTATTATATTTAGTTTCAGAATATGTAGTTTTTTTGGAAGCATTTTACAAATAACAAATAAATGTCGAAATCCAAAGAAATTAAAGGAACGTATAGTTATAAGTTTCATTTGGAATATTCGAACTTATATTGGTAAGATTTTGGAAATTTCCTCACCAAAGCGTTTACAAATCAAACAATTTAGAGTGTGAGGGGTTATCGCACATCAAATGGACTACGGAAAGAGAGATGGTATGCGTAGACCGTTGATTTGTTTCTCAATAACTATACATACTTTAATTCATTTGCTTCACTTTCATTTAATTCACTGTGGCCACTGCGGTCACTCGGAACACCAGATTTCTAGTGAATTAATTAAAATACACCACGCTCGAGAATAATAAATAATAATATTATTAATAAATAAATAATACAATTGGTATAATTTTAAAACAAAATAATTAGTAATAAATTCGTATCGTTTCAAAATGCAACTTTAAATATATTGAAAGAATACTTGGAATTAACGCGTTGGAAATAAAGTGGATGCCTGGACGGTCTACCACTTATTTCGCGGAAAGGCTAAGGAAAGAGCCTTGGATCATTTCGCTTTTTAGATCGATGCAAATTAAATTCAAACCAGCTTTTGAAACGTCTCACAGAGGACCATTGTATCAATTTTTTTTTACTTCATTTTTATAAACGAAAGTCAATATCACGAAGAAGAAATATCATTATATTATTAAAAAATTGGGTTTTCTTATATTTATTTTCCAGCTAAAGTCAATCATTTTCTTTTGTCAGGATTGAGCTTTAGACTTTCTTTATGCGGTTTCAATGTTATTTTGGCACCATTCTATAAACATCAAAATTGATAGTATGTTTGCCTAAAGCAAACCCTTTCAAGCGTTCTATTCCGATTACATTTGCAGGAATTCCTGTAAGTAAAGTATTAGTAAGAACTGTCTTTACGCTAGCAGAAAATTTTTCTCAGCGCACTGCGCAACCCCTTCGCAGGTACAAAAAAACAGCCTTATCTTGCGAACGAGTTTGGGTTAGAAACAATCATGCGTGCAAAGTTTATGCAAATAGGACCGTGTCGGTCACCAAACGTATGAAGTTATATCAAGTGCGTCAACACGTCCTTATAATGTCAGTGCGGTCACTGGATTTGCATTTCATACGCATGGATAAATAGAGGTTGAGATATAGGTGTAGATAAGTGGAAAATTGGTTTCCATGTTACTCCTGTCAGCAGCTGACGTTTCGCAATAAGTGATGCGTAATTTAGTTGGGGATATTTATTATTACATCGACAGGTCAAATAGAGGCAGGCGCCGTTTTTTCAAATTTCATACATAGGAGTCAGATGAAATGTGCGAATCTCAGAGAGAGCAGTGGCGATGCGTGTATTGTGGCAACAATGGTTTTACTGAATTCAAATATATTCCAAATAATATGTTTTTCTGATAGCTGACACAAGAATCGATTATTTTGCTAGGTGAAACTACTGTTGCCATCGATTATATTCAACCCAACGGAGTGGCTCGTGCAATGTGAAAATAATGTATTCTCTCCGATAAAACCTAGGTATGGAAATAATCGATCTTTAAAGGATTCATTGAGTCCACGAGGGATCGATACTTTTGTCTTGGTTCAAATGACAAAAAACAGGGTTGCCAAATTTCGGGAGCCACCTCTCATTCAACCCGTTGAAGCAAAAATTGCAAATGTTCCACTTTAGAGTATCAGAAAAATTAATCATGAAACTTTTTGCATAGGGGTCTTTTCTGTCGTCGTTGATAGTATACTGCAATTTTTTTTTTTTTTTTTTTTTTTTTTTTTTTTTTTTCAAAAAGCGAAGCGTGGAACTGAATTTAGTCCGTTTACACCTATTTAAAAGTATCGAACCATTGACGAATCGGTGATTCCTTCCAGATTCGACTTTTCGTATGGGTTCAAATGGACACAGTTCTGCCGTGCAGGATTGTACGCTTTGCCGCATTGATTTTGTCCTTGGCAATAAGGAAACACAATACGTTTTAGGTAGGTATCATGAAGTCACCTCCAACTTATTACTATATTTCTTTCGTTTTAGAGTTTTTCATTGATATAATTTGTCTCCAGTTGACAAACTCGTTTCGTCAGAGGAAGAAAGAGGGCCAGACAGTCTGTCCACCATCCCTTGCTTTCACATTCTTTTTCTTATTATGTCTTGTTTGTTTTTTTGTTAAAAATTTGTGTAATTTTTGTATCGCTTTCTATCGTCAATTTTTCCTGTTTTTTGATGATGAATGAAACTAAACATTTAAAAAAAAAAAAAAAAAGTAAAATGAAGTATAGTTTTCTGTTGCCAGGAATCCAGGATGGAGTCGATTTTAGCAATTGAGTTGAACAGAGGCGTGCCGAGGTTTCTGGAGAGGGGGTGCAAGTTTATGCAATTTAGGTTTGCCGCCCCTCAAAATATATCATGATGTTGATGACCCTTTTTTTCCTTTTTTCTTTTTTGCTTGTTTTTGATTGATTTTTCAATTTGACTGAGTCGACAATTTGATTGTTCTGTCTTCGGTGATGCATGTTGATTGTTGGAAAATAATTTTTTTTTTGCTTGTTCACCCTGATTTTGCCACCCGGGGCAAAGGTGCCTATCACATGCCCCCCCCCCCCCCCCCCCAGGGGCCACCGCAAGCCCCTGGAGGTGAAGTATGTCCACATATTTAGCGTTATAGTCTTTGACACTTTTATGCACATATGCACTTTTCATAATTATGCTATACAATGTTTTTAGACCTTTGCATTGGACGAAACAACGGTTTAAATAGACTGTAGGGTCGGGCTCGTGACCAAGCACAGCTGAACAGCTTTTTCACGCGTGTCGGTTTATGCGTATAAAACACAGTTTTATTACGATTGAAGGAGCGTCAGAGGGCTCGAGAAAAGTTTGGTTTAATCGGATACAGCAGTGGTAATTAAGTTTTAAAAAGTGATTATGGTACTTTATTTCGTAGTCGCCGTATAATTAATTGACTATATACTCACACTAAAAGAAATTTTGCGGGAAATTCCTCGACCACACTTCCCTCTGTTCGTTTTTGTGTGGAAGTATTTCGAACAGTGTTGCCATACTTGGCAAAAAAGTATAGACACGGTTCACATTAAGTCTTATGGGAAATGTGTATATTTTTCTCAAAATCTGGCATCACTGATTTTGGCGCCTTATTTCAGAAATACTCAAATCAGTAGTCTTTGCCTTAATGGGGCTCTTGCAAACTTTTGCTGTGAGCAAATGAATAGTCCAGTCTAATGTAAAACCCGGCAAAAATCAAGAAAATCACACTAAGAAAGTCTAACATTCAGTAATTAACTCTCATGACAGCTTTAACGGCAAATTCGTAATGGCGGTTCAACGGAGTTATCAGGGGAGATTCCTATCTATTATATCAATTTTTCTTCGGAAATACAGAGATATGATCTCAATTTAGATGGGAATCTCCCAAGATACCTGCGTCTCTTTGCCGGTGAGCCCGATTTTGAGAATGAATTTCGTGATTTTTCAGTGTACTCATCGTCATTTTTACTGGTTTTTATGCAAGAACCAACTCTTCAATCCCCTACAGCAAAAGTTTGCGAGAGCCGCATATTGATTGGATCACCGATAGATTGTGGAATACCATTAAATATTCGCAAAACGGCAGCCCTGGTATAAAATCTCTTGAAAGTTTTCTGTTTCATGAACTCTTAAAAAGTTTTAAAATTCATATACTATTTTGGTTAAACTGAGGTTTAAAATGGAATATAGCGAGGAGATTTCAGTTCGAAGACCGAGAACTGAAATAGCGACACTTTTCAGACCCATAACTTTCCGTCGATGGTATTTTCAAGTCATAATTTATGAAATATTGCGAAGAGAAGAAAAGTTTGAGGACTCCGAAACATGGGCTCTCTCTCTCTCCCTCTCTCTCTCTCTCTCTCCCTCTCTCCCTCTCTCTCCCCCTCTCTCTCTTTCTCTTTTTCTCTATTTCTCTCTTTCTCTCTCTCCATTTGATTGAGTGCGTTAAAAAAGGACGGAGATAGGGGCTAAAGTCACGTGATGGGGCCCTCTGCTATCCTTTTCTAACATATCTGTCTAAATGGCAGAAGAGTGAGAAAGATAAACTCCTGGATCCACGGATGCTCCGAACGACACGACACGACACGGCGGCGAGAATCGTCTAAAATAAGCATACTTGAAGAAAGTGTGAGTTAATCTAGCGGAAGGGTGGGGGGAGGGGGAGGGGCAACGGAGGAGATAGGAAAAGTGAAGGCGCGCATGAATATTTCATGCGGCTTCAAAACCTGAGAACAACTTTCTAATTTAATTAAAAAATTGAGGACTAGATTAATTGCCGTGTATTTTTATTTAATTACTCGGTGAGGACATTTTTTAAGGCGATGGTGGACGAAAGGACCTGCCTTTTCCAACCCCTGCCCAAACCTTCATAATTGCCGCCGGCTCTCGAAAAAAAAAAAAAAATGAAGAAGAAGAAGAAGGTGGAGAAAAAAACCCATTAACGCAGACTCCGAGACTACAAAATATGACGGTGGATCTCCCGCTCCTTGTAATTTCCCATACTTTCACCGACGAGCCGGTTCCTCCTTTATAAAAATGTTTGTTTGCATATTTTAGAACGCAAATGAGAGGGTGATTAATAACTGAAAGAATGGAAACGGCGAAAAAACGGCGACTCGACGAGAAAATGGAGGCGTTTCATTACTGATACCTCTGTTTGTTAAATATTTTTCATATTAAGCTTGTTCCATCCTCCCCCCCTATCCCCATTTACCTTGATTTATATGCGCTCGCATCTCTCCTCCACTTCGTCTTTTGAAAAGATCAGGCAAAATAATAATTTTTTAAAATTCACGAGAATAATACGTTTCGCGACTTCTTCGCGTCTCAGTTATTGGTGCCGCTGTGCTGACTCATGTGCTTTTGAGAAATATATATTGTAGTTCCATTGGCGGATACAGGAAAGGGTGATGAAGGGGGCTCCCTAGATCCAGCCAAAAAAGGGGGACAGATGGGGAAGGGAAAGAAATAGAGAAAAAGGAATAGTGGGGGTTGCAAAAATCCCGATTTTGCCCCTCCCCTCTCTTTTGCAAGAGCTGGATCCGCCGCAATGTTTAGCTCAAAGGTCATGTAGAACAACCAAAATTGCGGTATGATTTCGTGTTACCTATACCTTTCGAGATGCCGCTCACTTTGGTTGTATTCGTGCACACTAGGACATGGTTACTTTGCTCGCGACAAAATCTATAAGCATCAATCATCATATCAAGGTTTTAGAGATTCTTGCATTTTTCTCACCAAACCAAGTTTGCTCAACTTTAAACATACTTTGTTATTTAGTTCGGGTGAAAATTTGAACTTTGGAACTCTTCGGGGTACATGAAAGGAGAGAATCAATAAAATTATTTCTATCCAATCAGGAACGTTGTTCATTGTTGCTTCTCACCGTTGAGTTACTTCCGTTGCTCTCATCTCCTGAGAAAGGTACCTGGTACGAGTTCATAGGTTCAGGTGCTGGATCAGTGCCATCCATCGTTTTCGCGACAAAAAAAAATATAATTATAAAAAAAAAAAAAAACAAAAAAACAAAAAAAAAAACAAAACAAAAAAAAAAAAAAAAAAAACAGGGGCAGCGGTTGAATCCAGTGAAAATCTCACCGGGACCAAATAGTAAAACTATCTTTCAGTAATGATAAACCATGATTTAAAGCCATAATCACTTACCGACATTTCTGTAGCGGGATGATCGATGAAGACCATCTCGGACTCGGCACCGTCCAACAGCACCGAAACCGTTTTCTCGCCAAACTCGTCATCTGAAACATTATTACCTAAGCCAATTTATTATTTGCTTATTATTAATATTTTCCTTTATTTTACTGTAAGTTCACGGGAAAATTAAACTGGTGTGCTTATATTTAAAAAAATCGTATAGGTACTTAAGACACAAAGTCTTCTATTCTTCTGTTACGCGATTCGATGAGTATTTCTTTCGGAAGCTTCCCATCAGTATTATTATTTATACTACGTGTAAGACAACTAAGCGAACTTTCATTGACCTCCACCCTGGTAAAAATGACGACTATAACCGTTCCAAAAACGACTATAAACATAGTTGGCCAACTATGGATTTATAGTTGGCCAACTATAGATTATAGTCGGCAACTATGTTTATAGTCGTTTTTGGAATAGTCGTATAGTCGTCATTTTTACCAGGGCAGGATCTCGAAAAGGTCTGAAGAAAGAAGCTTGACAATTTTAGATGCATAACTTTATTTTGTATCCTCAGCCGTTGGATTATACGGTAGCGATGTCAACAAAACACCCCCTCCTTCCATCTAATTGGGGAACCACCCAAATCCAAATCAAGACCATTCGTTTACCTAAACGCGTTTTCTTAATTTATTATAGTCGAATCATTCCTGCTCAGAAACCATATTAAACTGGAAGAAAATGCTTGGAAACAACGATTCGTCCTAGAAAATGAGGCACCATGTCAAAATGAAAGAAGAGCTGCCGTTTTGCGTGTATCTAATATGCCATTTTTAATTAACCAATTATTGCATTAATTGCGAAAAGATTACATTGTTCAGTTCAGTTTATGACTATATTTAAGCTCGAAAATACTCTGATCTGTAATCTTTTTTTTTTTTTTTTTACCGGTGGAGTCATCACTGATTTAAAAAAAAAAAAAAAAAAATTGCGGTAATTTTAGTAATTAAACAGCGATTCCATACCCATTGAGAAAAGATACATAGTATTTTTTCAGAATTACAGTCATAAATTGAACTGAACTGTGTAATCTTCTCTCAACCGGTGAAATCAATCATTGGAGAATTGAAAAATGTTATTAAATATGTACACGGAACGGCAGCTCTGAACGAAAGCAGCGGCGCGGCGGCTCGTGCAATGTGGCAACAATGGATTCCCTCCATTTAAAACTGTGTAAAAAAATCGATTACTTGGTGAGGCGTAGCGCCTCACCTAGTATCGATCTTTTTGCATACGTTTAAATGGCAAAAGTGCACGGTTGCCAGATTGCACGAGCCGCCACTGAACGAAAGTTGCAGACTGTCATTTCTCACACTCTACATAGGGACTCATCTAAAACGATTAAGCACTCTACTATATATATACCTAAACACCCTTTAAAAATTAAAACAAAAGAACAAAAATAATCATCAACTACAATAGACACTTTCATTTAGGTCTTATCTGAGTTAACAATCAATGAGAGTTTGCATTTATTATATCATTCACCTCAAAGTTTGACTTGTTGATTAAGTAGCGCATCTTTGATTAAATTCGGCTTCCTTCCTGACCAAGCCTTGCTATGTCGAATTCACTGTGATTTCTCTGAGCTCAAAATATTTAGTTCGTATAAATAAGTATTCTAAATATTTCAACATGAAGTGTACCTTAAAATGGAGTTTGAAACTCTTTATTTCATTAAATTGTACATTCAAATCTAACTCTGAAGCCTCTGATAGTCGGTGAGTGTGCACTTTTTTTTTGTAGATTTACACCGTTTTTTTATTCGTCGTACAATTTTGCGTATAGTTGCGATCTTTGCCTTGAACTTGTATACCTTAAGCTCCATAAAAAATGCGTCAAAAGCTGAAATTTTTATGTGCGCCTACGTATCTGAACATTATTTTATTTCCTACCTCATTTCATTGACTTTCAAGCAGCAATTTATTGAATTTTTCGCATTTTTTCAATGTGCTTGAAACCGTCTGAACAATAAGTTGTAGTGTCTCTGTAGCTGTGGCATGGCGTCCAGTGCGATTTTTTGTCAATAATTTAATTTGTACATTTAAAGCCTTTGAAAATGGATCAAACTATTGGGGGTGCAAAACTGCACGGTACACTCCATCGAATCGATATTTTATATGGGTTAGAATGGGCAACACATGGTTGCCAAATTACACGTGGCGCCACGGATTATAATTCCTTTTTCTCAAAGATCTGCCGATTATTCCGAAGTACGTAGGTATTCTTTGAAGAATAAATTTCCAATTTTTGCTTTCAGCTCTTTCGACAGTAAAAACGGTCATTTGAATAGTCTAACTCAAGAGTCCGGACCCAATAGAATGATATTTGTAAGTAATGCATATATTTAGAAATACATATTATATTTATTTATTTATTTTAATTTTCATTCAAACGGCTAAACTTTAAAAAAAGCCTCTTCACTGGGCATTTTTTTTCTTTCGGTTTTTGTTTTTTGTTTTTTAATTGATAGAGAGTTATTTTAGCCAGCCGTCTTAAGACTTAATTAAAAATAGAACCCATGATACGTAAGAGCCTACCTTACTAAGGCCTGAGGGGATTTTACATGGCTTTGGAGCAGTGGCGAATCTAGAAACCTTTCAAGGGAGGGGCTAAGGTCCCATAGGGGAGGTGGAGGGAGCTACAGCCCCCTCAGCCCCCTCAGCCCCCTTTGGAGGGTTTGCGATGTATGTGCCATATCAATTCATTCAATTTTTTTACGCGTATTTCCTCTTACCAGAATATCATCAACGAGTGTGTCAGACTATTTTATGAACTCTTAATGCATACATTCTGAGTATAGTATAAACAAGTCGAAAATCATTTATTTGGGGGGGGGGGCGGGGGTGGCAGCTGAGAGGTCTCAAAAACTTGTTGATAGTTCAACATCTGGCGAGGAGGTAAGAAGTGTTAATAAGTATATCTTCCGACCACTTTTTGCCAAAAAGAACAAAAACAAATAAACGAAAGCAAAATAAAAACAAAAACAAAAACAGTAGGAGGAAGAGAGGTCGAGACAAAAGCTCCAGAGGGAACATTGAGCTATTCTTTCTTCAATTTCATTAAAATCAATGAGCGAGAATCTTCATTCTTCTTTGTTTATCAGTTGAAATTGGTTTTGTTGATGATTTATTTGTCTATGGTTTACAGATGCAAAGAGCTTCATAATGGAAACGGACATTATGATAGTCAACAATAATTTAAGGCCGCACTATCAACTATGCCAACAAAATTAGGGAATCCGCAATGTACACTTAACTCTTTCGATACCATACGACCAAGTTTATTCGTTTTCGTGACTTGATCTGCCTCTTACGATTTCAATTTCTCATTGATAGTTAAAGCGACTCCAAATGGCTAGGTTTGTGCGCCTTCAATCAGAGGCATGGACAAAATAAACACTGCGGAGTAGGGATATTCAACTACCTACCATTATTTACCCTTGATTTTTTTTTTCAGTTGGTAGTTGAAGGGTTCAAGTATTTGTTACATGTAGTGTGTGAGTCATTGAACTCATTTTTAGACTCAATGTGTAAATATCAATACATGTCGTAAAATTCTGCAACAGACCCATTTTTCAATTTTTTCTGTTGAAAGGGTTACGGACGCAGTGGTAACGCAGACAAAGATTCCGACCAGTTCGCGTGGGTCCGCAAAGGCAATTTTTTTGTCGACAAAACAGAATTTATCAGGGATTTTTTTGAGCTCAAAGACGACTTTGTTTACATCACAGCTCCTCCAAGGTTTGGCAAAAGCGTTAATTTGGATATGATAAGACTCTTCGCGGAAACCAGAGTGGAGGCCAATGGGACAGTCCTTGGGCCAAAAACCGTCGAAAGCTTCAAGCTCTTTCACGGCACGAAAATATCAGCTCATCGAATATTTTTCAACATGAACTGCCAGAAATATGCGGTTATTCGCATGGATTTCGGACAGTTTGAACTTGTCGAAAACTATGAAACTTTTCAAAGCGAATTTTGCAGCATCATTTGCAACACGATGTTATTTCAGCTTCAGTTCAGATCATTCGTGGAAAATTTTATGAACATGACAGGCGAGCATCTACACGTAACTGCTGAACCTTGTCACTACTTTTGTAGAACCAATTTTGACAAAGCTCTGCTTCTAGGTGTATCATTACCCAGGGCGCTTCAATCAACAATGCGAAGGAAAGTGATTGTTCTCATTGATAAGTACGACTCTCTATTACAAGCGTTAGTAGATAGAAGTGTTGAAAACCTTGATAAAATAACACACGATCTTGGATTTTTCATGCGGAATCTTATCAAGGAAAATGACGCGGTAACAAAAGGGCTGTTCGTGGGTATCCTGACTTTCGGTGGAGTTTTGTCAACACTTTCCGACAATGTTGCGCACGTGAAATTTGACAGGAATCAACAACTTGGAAAATACTTCGGGTTCACTTTGGACGAGGTCAGAGAGCTGCTAATGAGATTTAATCAGACTGAAAATCTGGATAAAGTTCGAGCGTGGTACGAAGGATTCACTGTTGAAAATGCGCCGGGACTAGTACTTTTCAATCCCGTTTCTATCGACATGTATTTGAGCATTAAAAAATGTGAATACTTTTGGATGGAACACATGAAGAATTTACTTCATCTTTTCCACCCTTACTTTTCACATCCTTACATCGGAGGCAAAATTGAGCAAATTTTGTTCGGTGATTCGTCTTCATTTAGTTTTACTGATAACAAATCAACATCGTGGCAAGTGTTTGACAAGTTAAGGCTTAAAATTGAAGACTCAGGTGAGATTAAGAAGATAGAGGACCAAGAGGTTTCTTTTTTGATGCAAATATTGGTAGATAGTGGGTATTTTTCTTTGCAGTCAGCAGATTATCCCAAAGGACTAAGATTAAGCAACAAGGAAACGGAAAGAATGATTGAAATGTACCTCTTTCAAAGTAATTACTTTCAAAATGTGATGCATGTGACCGAGAAAGTTAGACAAGACTTTCGTGCCGCGCTAGTAAACCTATCTGAGAAGGACAAAACTTTCCAAGAATTGGCGAAAGCGTTTCATGAACTATTTGTGAAAGACTGCTCGTCAGTACAAAGTGGGGAAATAACTGTGCAAGGAATCCTTCTTTCATCTTTAAAATATATTTTTCATCTGTTCGACCATACGGCTGATATACCGATCATTGAGCCAATGGCTGCAGCAAGCAGTACGAGAGAATGGTCGCAGCATAAACATCGAAAGAAAACAACAGTGTTGCTCATAAGAAGAGATCAAGTGGGTATCATACTAGAAATAAAACTTCGCCGCTCTTCGGACGAAGTTTTGCGAGAATTACTACGAAATGGATATTGGAACACTTTTCAGGAAAAACATCCTCTCGAACAGATCACACAAAAAATTATTTTAGGAGTCAATCTTGATGCCAAATGTGGTTGTCAAATAAGCTACTTGTTCAATTGCGTTGCTATAGATGCTATCCACAAGGTTCAGTATCCTTAATAAAAGAATCTAAAGACACTATATGTATAGTATTTTTTTACCCTTCACAACACAACAAATTTAAAAAAAACTGCAGGTATTCAGAAAGCTGACGCTTAGCTCTAGCTATCATCCCTGAAAGTTCCAAATTTTTCTGAGGGGGGGCCACTCCTAATGGTAGCTGGATGGACCCCTTTTGGCCCAAAATACATTGTTTTAAATGGGAATTCCGCGTAGCGACGTCACTACGCACACAGTTTTTTTTACAACTTTACACGTGTGTTTCTCCAAAACCGGGAAACTTAGAAAGAAACCAAAAGTACCATTGTTCTTAGCTCATCAAGTATTATCATTTTCTTTGTAAAAAGGTAAAAACACACAATTTCAGACCCTTGCAACTGCCCAATCGGCCAGAATATACAATTTGCATCACATCTAATACGTGTGCGTTGACTGGTTAACTGCACGCAGAGCTCACAGCGTATCGCATACCTTCTCCAGCGGGCTGATCCTTGAGATTCCCGACTTTTGGATGGACTGGATATAAGAATAGAAAACGGAGTCACGTTGCCAAATCCAATTAAAACTAGGAGTATATTAAATTGTTTATATCAGCAAGACTGCATATCGGGCAGACTGATGGAGCAGATAACCAAAATTAGATACTTAAATGTTGTATTTTGATTTGACTTGGCAACCGCGTGACTCGTATCTACTAAGCATCGTTTTCCATTACTTTTCAGTCTATCCAAAAGTCGTGAATTTCAAGGATCGGTCTGCAATTAGTATCTTTGCCCGTGCTAGTAAATACAATTTTATTATTTTAATGTTATAGTAATGGGTCTGTTGCAAACTTTTGCTACAACAATTATGAGTGTTTAGTCTAATGTAAAATCGCCTGAAAAGTCCATTGGTGGCATCAAAAAGTCATAAAATGCAATAATAAACTCACAAGAGGCGTTTAATGAAATCCAAGATGGCGGAGAAATATCGAGCAATTTGTATGCGTGCACCACGAACATCCAAGGATGGCCAACTTTGACAACCTCACTGGAGGTAGAGATTATGAGTTTGTTTACGTTGTGATTGGTTGTGATCGATATTGTGAGGTTGGCTATCCTTGGATGTTCGTGGTGCATGCATACAAATTGCTCGATATTTATCCGCCATCTTGGATTTCATTAAACTCCTCTTGTGTGTTTATTATTGCATTTCATGACTTTCTGATGCCACCAATGGACTTTTCAGGCGATTTTACATTAGGTAAAACCCTCTCAATCGTTGTAGCAAAAGTTTGCAACAGACCCATTATTTTTTACAGTCGAGTTCAGACTGTTCAGAGGCAAATCCTTGGTAGAGATAGGGCAATCCTCCTGCTTTTTTGTGACCCTGAGCAGCTCCAAAAATATTTATGCTCTGTTGATGAGGATTTTTCGAAGAAAAAAAAGGAGAAAGAAAAAGAGAAAAAGAAAAAGGGGAGGGGGGAGTCAAACTTTCTCATTACTGGCGTTAGAGAAAAGCTATCAAAGTCGTTTGAAAACGGAGCAATACATAATTAATGCGGAGGAACGCCGCGCCGTTTATTGCAACAGGTGCTCGTTCTTGGGCCACAAATCCAGTGTTGCAATTTAAGACAGAAATTACTCGAATTTTACATTGAGTTACATGAAAAATTATGATAATTTCTGCCATTAAGTGCAACACTGTATAAATCGTAACTTTTTTGTTCGGCTTTTCTCTGGAATTCTGTGCCCATTAATTTACTCTCAATTGGACCCAATTGGCTTTTTTACTTTCCATCAAAGGTGGCTCATTAGGCGAGCTCGCAGCTCGGCCTTCCTTTTAATTTTTTAGGACAGAAGAATTATGGTCACAACTTAGCCCATTTTTCATCGAACGTTGTCGACGGAAATCACTCTCAAATTTAAAAAGTGCTCGGGCGGTCTCTAATTTCATATTTTTCCTTTCCCCCCTCACTCTTTTGTCGCCTCTCCCCTTCTCAAAGCCTGCCTTAGAAAGTGAGAAAGTATGCAAAAGTCACTTTCATCGAGGAAAGGAGTTGTATATTTAGTGTAAATTAATCATTCTGAATTATTCACTTCTATAACGCACAGCTGAGACCACCGACCTTATTTCCTCATTTTCAACCAGAATCCTTTTCCCGTATCGTCTCAACCTTTACTTTACTGCATGACCCCCCCTCCCCCCTCCCCCCTCCCCCTTCTCGTTCGCTAATATGGTTTTCCGATAATTTTTTACTGAAAATGAAAGAGAGAGAGAAAAAAAAATCCTACAGAAATCCTACACCGGTCATTTGATGCTGCGTTTAAGAGGCCAGCTGGCAAATCTTTGAAATTTTCGACTTTTGGGTAGATTGGTATGTAGGAATGAAAAACGGCGATTGGATGAAAATACGGAATTTATCATTGGCTATCGGGTAGTCTAAAGCATCCGGTAAACAATAAGATAAATTCTGTATTTTTATTAAACTTGGCAACCATGTAACTTTTCTCCACCAATCACCAGTTTCCATTCTTATTCGCAATTTATACCCAAAAGTCAGGAGTTTCAAGAATCGGTCCGCTGGAAAGTATTGAAATTAATGTGGGCCGGCATGTATAATGAGCAATGCCAAGGCTTGAGTCAATTAGGTTTTTTTTGCATTTTTTATTCTGCTTCTATCGGACAGTTTTTGTAGGTTAACATCCTAGAATTTCCGAAATTTTTATTTTTGAAGTATGCTCTCAAATAGTTTGGTTTCGACTGTCCGTTTTTGTCTTTACTCGCAAAGTATAATATAATTAATCGTAATGACTATCATCAAAACAAGCAAAACACGAAAAGGATGAATTCAATCATGTATTTTAAAACATTTTCAGATTTTAGCCTCGAATTGAAAATTTTGTTGCAGGAACTCGTTTCTGTAGACGACACACCCAATAATCTTTGGAATTTCTCCACTTCTTAGATAACGTGACGAAATGGGTCTGTTGCAAACTTTTGCTACAGCGCTATAGAGAGTTCAATCTCATGTAAAATCGCGTGAAAAGTCCATTGGTGGCATCAGAAAGTCATCAAATGCAATAATAAACTTACAAGAGACGTTTAATGAAATCCAAGATGGCGGTAAAATATTGAGCAACCTGTATTCATGCACCACGAACATCCAAGGATAGCCAACCTCACAATCTCGATCGCACCCAATCACAACGTAAATAAACACATAACCTCTGAAGTTGTGAGGTTGTCAACGTTGGCAATCCTTGGATGTTAAAGGTGTATGCATACAGATTGGTCGATATTTTACCGCCATCTTGGATTTCATTAAACGTCTCTTGTGAGTTTATTATCGCATTTCATGACTTTCTGATGCCACCAATGGACTTTTCGGGCAATTTTACATATGATGAAACAATCTTTCTCGTTGTAGCAAAAGTTTGCAACAGACCCATTGTACGGAAGCTTTTGTTTTCCATGAGAGGGTGTGTAAAAAGCGGTTTCGAGCAATTCTTGTTTGAGGTTGAAGAGATTCGCAATTTCAGAATTCAAAGATTTCAAAGATAATCGATGAGCTTCGCCGTCATCATTTGAAACGAGATCCTCCAAAATAACAGGGGCGGTGGCACGGCGGCGTTCGTGTGGTGTTGACATGATGCAGGCAACTCCGTCGATGGCTGTTTGTGGAGGATATGTGGCAGTGCAATAATAACAATAACAAAGCGCATTAGTGTTCATGTTTGGCTGCGCCTTGACGATATGCAACGAAGTCAAACAGGGCAGCAAGCGGATTATGCAGATGTATACGCAGGAATGATGAATTTCTGGGTTCCACGGTGAAATCACTTACGGAATCGGATGATATAACCAAACTTGATTAATTACTCGCGGTGAATTTCAAATTTATCTGAGAGGAAAGTAAATAACAGAATATTTCCCGCTAACGCTCCCCAATATCCCCCCTTTTCACCCCTCCCCATTCCTCGCTCTACCTTCTGATCATCAAGTAACCGCTCACAAACCGACCCGTTCTATACACACTGCCGTGTTACCGAAAAGAACAGTAAGTCACAATTTTTTAAAATTGAGATTTCTTCAAAATTCAATTTAAGTCTGTAGAATCTATTTAACCTAAAGAAAGTTGGAAAATATGCCTTTTTCGCAATAAACGAGAGCTGCCGAAAAGCACAGTAAGTACGTGAAAATTGCTGTTAAGTTCATGGGCAGATCCAGAGGGGGGGCACGGCGGCATGCCCCCCCTTGAGCCCCCCCCCCAAAAAAAAAACCAGTTAGAGGAAGAGAAAGATGGGGGAATCAAAAGAAAAAAGAGAATCTAAGAGTGATCCATGTAACTTTCTAATTATTATCTTGTTTGGGAATGGGGAAACAATAGCAAAGGCGGGATCTTCCACTTTTACGAACAAACATTGAAATGAGGTAGTATAAAAATGAGGAGTAAACGGTTAAAAGATGCCTCAAATTGGCTGTAGAGAAGCTTAAATTTTCAACATTTGCTGAGGGAGGGACCCCCATTGACTGGGGGGTGTCCCCTCCCATACCCCCCACTCACGTTAAAAAATGCCCCCCCCCCCCTTTGAAACTTTCCTGGATCCGCCTCTGGTTAAGTTAAGCAAGAAAGCAGTAAGTCTACGTTATCACGCAAGACAGCAGTAAGTCGCGCTTCAGCTTGCTCCTGCCGTGTATTTCGGCGATTCCTCTGTCATGGAAGAGAGCAGTAAGAGCGCGAACGCAGCACGTCATCTACCTTGATTTTTCCATTGGTTTTATAGAACTTTACTGCTTACTTGCGTAACATGGAAGGGAAAACGTCATTTTTTTATAGTTGAAGACAAAATCTGTCGGTTTTTGATCATCTCAACGATTTCAAACACCCTGAGTGATGTTTCCTGAAAGTTTCATGAAAAACGGAGAATTTTGAACTCATTAATTTTAGGTTTGAAACTTCACAGTCAGTTTTCCCAAAATGTCGATTTTGCTCTTATACTACTCTTTCCGGTAACACGGCAGCACAGGTCCGTGCATTTCTTCGAACCCTTACAACTAGAGTCCCTGTATGTAAAAGAGTCTTTATTGTCATGTGGATATTGAAGAAACGGAGGAGTACACGCGGGAAAGGAGGCGTCCATTCTGATTGGTTGGGTTTGCCAAGGAGACATCCGCGTGTACACGATTCTCAAGGCGCAGAAGTTAATTTCGTTATTTTGCTGCAAAAAATTTAAGAGGAGCAGTTTGAACGCGTACGATGGATGTATATAACCCCGAAACAAAAACCAAAAGGAAAGAAACGAACAAACAAAATTAGCTCTACTGGTGTAGATACACATTGGGTAACCTCCGCCGTCAGTGCTGTCAGATTTGGCATATAGTATTAACAATTTGCATATAATTTAATGTAAAATCTGTATCATTTAAGCCAAATCTGGCAGCTGTGCCCGCTGTTCCCATCTATGCAATAAAGAAATATTATATACCACTTTCGTTGAGCCAATCGTTAAAATTAATATCAATGGGTCTGTTGCACACTTCGGCTAAAGCGTTTTAAAATATCAATTCTGGTGTAAAAAGCTGTAAAAATAACAATGGCAGCATTAGAAAACACAAAAATTCAATAATAAACTCACAAATTGCGAAAAACACTAGACACTATTCACCCCTGTATCTTTCCACCACGTGCACGATATTTCGCGAAATTAGCGCGGCACATTCAAATAATCACGACCGTCTTTCATCACAGCTGACTTCATAAACAAATAAACAGTAAACACTAACGACGTCTGTTTGAATTCTTACGTCTCAATATCCTCAATTCCTCACAAAAGATTAAGAAAGGTACGGAAACCGACATTTGTGTCGAAAACTTATCAAAATGAAACAATAACACACAAGAGTTCCAAAGATGATGATTGAAGTTGGATTCATACTTGGAACTCCTGTGTGTTATTGTTTCATTTTGATAAGTTTTCGACACAAATGTCGGTTTCCGTACCTTTCTTAATCTTTTGTGAGGAATTGAGGATATTGAGACGTAAGAATTCAAACAGACGTCGTTAGTGTTTACTGTTTATTTGTTTATGAAGTCAGCTGTGATGAAAGACGGTCGTGATTATTTGAATTTGCCGCACTACACGGAAAAAAAACTACGGTGAAAATAACCATACGGATACCTGATTTTGGCACCTGCTAGATGTTATGGTAATGTTAACCAGAAGTATACTATGTTTTGACTAGGTACTAGGTGATGTTACCTGATTGCATGTCGAATTTACTCAAAGTATCGGTAAATGTACCATACTTCTGGTCAAGTTTACCATAACATCTAGCAGGTGACAAAATCAGGTATCCGTATGGTTATTTTCACTCATCTTTTTTTTCCGTGTAATCTCGCGAAATATCGTGCACGTGGTGGAAAGATACAGGGGTGAATAGTGTCTAGTATTTTTCGAAATTTGTGAGTTTGTTAATGAATTTGTGTGTTTTCTGATGCTGCCATTGCTATTTACACAGCTTTTTACATAAGAATTGATACTTTAAAACGCTCCAGCCGAAGTGTGCAACAGACCCATTGATGGCCACAAATCGAGATACACGGGATTGATAGGCCTGTTATTGATGCTTTCGATCGATAACTCATGAGGGCATATCTAAGGAGTTAGCTTAAATTAACGAAAGGTAAAAAGATTTCCGAGTATAATTAAATGATCGATAACTGCTGTTAACAGTTTACACCTTTAAAACAAGCAGATAGTTCTGACACTACAGTGTCAGAGAAGGCGCACCTTGAGCAAATTTGGTCCTCATAAGTCAAATTCCATTTCCACCATCTCAAAAATAATATGTCCAGCAAAAACCGGGTCCGAACCTGGATGCGGCGAGTGGGTAGGGGTTAGGACCACTACATACGATCTTATACGGGACAAACCCTTCGAATATTCCACCACCTCAGAAAAAATTGTGCAGCAAAAGTGAGAGTCCGAACCTGTGTGCGGCGAGTGAGGGGGTGTAGAACCCCTACAGACAATCTTAGAACAATCCCTTCGAATTTTCCACCATCTCAAAAAAAATTTTACAGCAAAAGTTCAAGTTTGAACCTGTATGCGGCGGGTGGGGGGGGGGGGGGCACTACGGACAATCTCAAACCCTTCGAGTTTTCCAACATCTAAAAAAAATTGTCCAGCAAAAGTTAGGGTCCGAACCTGTGTGCGGCGAGTGTAGGAGGGGGGAGAACCACTACGGACAATCTTAGGACAATCCCTTCGAATTTTCTAACAACTCAAAAAAATTGTCCAGCAAAAGTTTGGGTCCGAACCTGTGTGCGGCGAGTGGAGGAGGGAGGGAATGTAGAACCACACTGAAAAAAACAAATTGTATGAATTAACAATTTAATTGTTCAGAATGGGGCCTTCAAATAGTTTTGTTAATTCAACAAAACGAAATGGTGAATCAACAAAATAAGATTGTTAAACTGACAAAACACATTGTTGAATCAACAAATTTTTTGTTGAATCAACAAATTGTTTGTTGATTCAACAAATTGTTTGTTGATTCAACAATCTATTTTGTCAGTTTAACAATCTTATTTTGTTGATTCACCATTTCGTTTTGTTGAATTAACAAAACTAATTGAGGGCCCCATTCTGAACAATTAAATTGTTAATTCATACAATTTTTTTTTTTCAGAGCACTACGGACAATCTTAGAACAAATCTTTGAATTTTCCAACAACTCAAAAAAACTTTTCCAGCAAAAGTTTGGGTCCGAACCTGTGTGCGGCGAGTGTAGGAGGGGGGGGGGAGAACCACTACGGACAATCTTAGGACAATCCCTTCGAATTTTCGAACAACTCAAAAAAATTGTCCAGCAAAAGGTAGGGTACGAACCTGTGTGCGGCGAGTGTAGGAGGGGGGAGAACCACAACGGACAATCTTAGGACAATCCCTTCGAATTTTCTAACAACTCAAAAAAATTGTCCAGCAAAAGTTTGGGTCCGAACCTGTGTGCGGCGCGTGGAGGAGGGAGGGGATGTAGAACCACTACGGACAATCTTAGAACAAATCTTTGAATTTTCCAACAACTCAAAAAAAATTGTCCAGCAAAAGTTAGGGTCCGAACCTGTGTGCGGCGATTTGGGGGGGGGTAGGACCACTACAGACAATCATTGAACAAACCCTTCGAATTTCCTACTGCACATCACTAAACGTACGTAATGAACAATCAAATACTCACAAAACAATTTTAATAAATGTATTGCATAATGCCACCCCATTTTAAGAAGAAATTGACTCGCTAACACAATTTAACTTAATTTTCACCAAATTGTGGTGTACGACTTTAATTTTCAGCAAAAGTATAGCCGCTCACTCAATTTCCCCATTTTCTCCAATTCCGTCTTGTTTTCTTTTTTTCTTATAGCGTTTGAAGATATTTTTGCTCAAAACTGTGCGCTCACTCAAGTTTCAGTAAAAAACAGCACGTACGCTGACATAATTTTCAGAGGAAATTGACTCGGTAACACAAATTTCAGAAAGAAATGGAGCGCTGACTCATTTCTCATCATGTGACGCTAACCTAATTGTAACCAAATTGTGAGGCGCAAACTCAATTTTGTGCAAAAGTCTAAGCGTTAGACTTTTAGGCATGACTGATCCAACCTCAACACACCTAATCAGTCTCTAATTCTGATTATTAGCGTTAAAAATATTTTTGGCTCAAATTAGCGCTCTCACCTCAGTATCAGTAAAAACCGATGCGCTGACATAATTTTTAGAAGAATTTGATGAGATTACACAATTTTCAGAAAGACATGGCGCGTTGAGTCATTTTGCAACAAAAAAAAAGCGTGATAACTTAATTTTTACCAAATTGTGGTGCACGACTTTAATTTTCAGCAAAAGTATAGCCGCTCACTCAATTTCCGCATCTTCTCCAATGACGTATTGTTTTCTTTTTTTCTTATAGCGTTTGAAGATGTTTTGGCTCAAAACTGTGCGCTCACTCAAGTTTCAGTAGATAAACTGTAGGGAATACCCTACGAACACTTTCTCACACCATTTTTATCTGGGGAGACCCCCCCCCCCCTAAAGAATTCTGGAGGAGACCCCCTAACCCCCTAAAGAATTCTGGGGGAGACCCCCATACCCCCCGCAAAGCTCAAATATTTTCACCTCCGGACATAATTCTGCCTTCAATTCGAAGAGTTTGCAATCTTGTAGAGAAGCTGTAGGAATAGTTGCCTATTTTGTTATTTGAAGGCTAATTGAGAGCCGTAATTTCTATTCTAAAGAAATGTCTGCCTAGGCTGGTTGCAAACTATGTAATTTGCATCGAACTTAATTGAGTCATACTTGAATTACTTATTCCAAATATATTATGTTTGTCTTAATATTTGCTTACAATTAGTTTCAAAAGATTTTTGCTCGATCGTACCTATATTGCCCCTCAAAACAGTCTTAAGGTTTTTATGAGGACTGTACCAGAAAAATATTTTAGTGCACACAGTGCAGTGATTAGTGTATTTTTTAACACATTATGTTTGTGCAAAGTTTTGTCAAAATCCATCCCATTACCTAATGATGGACTCCAAGCTTAAAATTAATTCCTCACTTTAATTCTTTTTTTTGGTCGAACACGCTATTTTGATTTTTTAAACTCTCTTAAAGGTTGTCTATTGTAAATGTAAGGGCTACTTTCTTTTGTAAACTAATTGTAGATTTTATTTGCCAGATTTTGTCAAAATTCATTGGACCAAACCTGAATTATCCGAAATAATAAGATTATGTTTTTATTTGCTTATATACCCATATTTTTTTCTCAATCGCACCTATATTGCCTCTTGAAAAGGTCTAATCGGTTGTGTATGGTGATCAAGAGAGGAAAATATGTTAGTACTTTGATAGTAGATTGTGTGTAAAATGTTTCATGAAAATTCATCCAGCCATTATTGATTGACTCCAAGTTTTAAGATGACTTAATTTCTCACGATAATTCCATTTTTTGGCTCGAGCGCACCTACTTTGATTTTTTCAACAGTTTTGAGGGTTGAATATTGTAACTACAAGTAGTTTATTTTATAGTAGGCTGGATGTAGATTTTTTTTGCTAACTTTCATCAAAATTGATTGAACCAAACCTGAACTATCCAAAATAATAGGATTACCTATATTTTTATTTGCTCTTAATCCCAAATTTTTTGCTCAATCACACTTATATTACCTCTTGAAGTGGTTTTATCGATTGTTTTTGGTGATACAGAGAGGAAAATATTTAAGTTTATTGATAATAGATTGTGTGTACAAAGTTTTATCAAAATTCATGGAGCCATTATTGATTGACTCCAAGTTTTAAGATTGATTCCTCACGATAATTCTATTTTTTGGGCTCGAGCGCGTTTATTTTGATTTTTTAAACAGTTTTAAGGAATAAATAAAGGAACCATAAGTGGTTTATTCTTTAGTAGGCTGAAAAAAGATTTTTTTTTGCTAACTTTCATCAAAATTGATTGAGCCAAACTTGAATTATTCCAATTTTATTCATTTTTATCCATTTTACCATTGATTTTAATGAAAATCATTTTTTCCCCATAACTACCCTAAAAGTTAAAATTTCAAAAAAACAAAAAAAGTACCTCTAGTGAATCTAAAAAGCAATAACTGTGCAAAATCTGGATGCATAAGAATCAATGGTTCAAAAGTTATGCCTAGGTACGGACTGACGGACTGACGGACTGACGGACAGCCGGACTGACGGACTGACAGACAAACGCCACAGATTTTTTTTGCATAAATCTCTCTAAGTAAAATACTTAAAAGGGTTAAGAAATATGAAAGTATGATGGAAGGATGTTCTTATGGATGGTATTAGACATGATAAGAGGCCATTACTTTGAATAAATCATGATTGACTTTGTCGTGAGAGGCCAGCTATCGCAACAAAATACCTTGAAAATCTCTGCGCCATCGCAATACTTTCTCAATTTTTCTATTTTCATTAGAGTGAGAAAGTAAAAACAGCACGTACGCTGACATAATTTTCAGAAGAAATCGACTCGGTAACACAAATTTCAGAAAGAAATGGAGCGCTGATTAATATTTCATCATATGACGCTAACTTAATTGTCACCAAATTGTGAGTCGCAATCTCAATTTTGTACAAAAGTCTAAGCGCTAAACTTTTAGGCATGACTGATGATGATCTCCGACAAAATAGGTGACTGTCAAAGGTTATAGCGGACTACCAAACTATATGATTAAGGAACCAGTTTGAGTGTCTTAAGATACTTTGAGACATATAAGGAGAGTGACAGCTTAAATCAACATAGGTAGTACAACAGATGTAGCATAAGGTAGCATAAGAAATCAGGAAGTTCCTGGAGTACTAGAAATTTACTTGTAAATAGAGAAAGAGCGAAATAACTGCATTGAATAAATGATGCCTTGAAGCGCTAGGTCATTTGACGGGAGTTGCCAGACTAAATAAAATGTCAGAAAATTTGACCGCAAAGCACATTCCTTTAAAATTGAAAGAGGGCTGACTTCCTTTAGGACCTTCAAAACCAAAAATGTAGAGGTAGAGAAATAAGACGCATTTTCTTGTTTCGTTCTGAATAGGACTAAGAAATTTCACATACAATAACAACATATGATGGAAAAATAAAGCAAATCAGCACATCACACTATTCAGAGGTCCCATTGTTGAACCTTTGAACTCTTACCAATTCACGAGTCATAGCTACTATAAACGCAAGCAGAGTAATTTTATTACGTTGAGCGTAAACAAATGGCTGAAAGTTGATAGGAAATATGGAGGAGGTTAGGGCAGGGACCACTATGGAAACAACGACATCAGGGCTGAATAATAAGAGATCCTCTTCGATGCGCAGTAATTTTTGGTAATTAAATGAGAATTCTGAGTATTGAGATAAGGAATCTTCAGAGTTCTTGCTGTAGGGACTTTCCGTTTTGCGTTTGACCACACGCTATAATTAATTATAATAATTGCATTTACATGCAAAAAAACAAACATTCAGAACGGCAAATGATTGGTTCTCTTGATCACCTAGAATATATACCGGGACAATTTGAAATAATCAAAAAGTGAGGTTGGAAATTTTTGACATAGAATAACTTTAAAAAAACGTCAATCAATGAACATGAAATTACTCCCAACCAACTCAGAATTCAGTCGTGGCTGGGAGAACATTAACTTTTCATATGAAATTAGCATAAAAAAAACACAGGACACAACCTAAATTTCACGACATCAAAAAAGCTCATTTCGCCATTTGATCACAAGGGGGCGTAGTATACTCTATTGAGTATCAGGGCGATTTCAATAGGCGCACGTTGTGCCAACGGTGCGCCTAAAAATATAACGATGGGGATACAATATGTATTAAGAAAATTACCATTCGATATCGTTAAGTTTTGATTGGTTTGATAAAACGCGCTGATTGGTTTTATCCACGGCTCGTTAGAGTAAAGGCACGTTGATCAGCCCGCAACCAACTATATCTAAAGTAAAATTTCTTGTCAAGAGAGCTTTTTCAAGAAGCATATAGGGGCACCCCAGTCGATAATAATCTTCAGCAAAGTTTCAAGTTTTCCTCGATCAAATTAAAACAAAACTTGCCTAAGACCTTCCATTTCTAATTTACATAACGTTATTCTATGCCAATCCAAAGGCTCAAAAATTCATTTTCATTCATTTTCAGCATGCGATTCTAGAAATAACTGAAAATAACGTTTGAGAAATTCCAAAGATTATCAGTCTCGGTCCGCCCGCACTTTTAAAACGATCCATTCAACAGGGGCCCGATCAAGTTGGCACGAAGTAGGACTTGACTTGATCCATCGCAAAACCTCACTCTTTGCTCACCAAAAGGCATCGATGACCCTCAAGTCAAGCTCTCGTGTGGTTCAAGCTCAAGGTACTTAACAGGTATGCTCGCTTCGCTTCCCGCGTCATCTTCAGAGGTGCGAAAATAAAAACAAAAAGGAAAGAAGAAAACACTGGACGTGGCGTGGGACATGATCAGGAGAAGGTAATGTTATGAAGATGGATGGAAGTCTAACTTACTATTTAGTGTTTTTTTCTCGCTTCGTCGATTTCAGTTGATTTGATTATCTCTCTGTGAATTCTTTTACACCGACATGATTATCCAGTGTTTTCTTCTTTTGTCGGCCATCTTTGATTCTGCCTTTGATTTTCGCGCCACTGAAGATAACGTAGGAAGCGAGTCAAGCATATACCTGTTAAATATAAGTACTATCGACGAATTAAAGATTGTCGCGACATTTTCACACATTTTTAGTTATGGGTGTAAAGTGTGGGACTGATCTGCAACGGTTTTCCCACCCCATCCCCCACTGGCTTCTCACCTGCAAGGTGTGAGGAGTATGAAAATTGGCCAAACCAGAACCGTGATGGCGAAACTTATAGTTCGTGAAAATCACGCTACAATCTTTAATTCGTCGATAGTACCTTGGCTCAAGCTTGACTTGAAGTTGACTGATGCTCATCGGTTGAGCTAGATGGCTAGATGGAATCGCAACTTGATCGGACTCCTGACAAGGGGAAAAAAAGAGAAAATTAAGCCCCACTGGCTTCTCACCTGCAAGGTGTGAGGAGTATGAAAATTGGCCAAACCAGAACCGTGATGGCGAAACTTATAGTTCGTGAAAATCACGCTACAATCTTTAATTCGTCGATAGTACCTTGGCTCAAGCTTGACTTGAAGTTGACTGATGCTCATCGGTTGAGCTAGATGGCTAGATGGAATCGCAACTTGATCGGACTCCTGACAAGGGGAAAAAAAGAGAAAATTAAGCCCCACTGGCTTCTCACCTGCAAGGTGTGAGGAGTATGAAAAGTGGCCAAACCAGAACCTTGAAGGCGAAACTTATAGTTCGTGAAAATCACGCTACAATCTTTAATTCGTCGATAGTACCTTGGCTCAAGCTTGACTTGAAGTTGACTGATGCTCATCGGTTGAGCTAGATGACTAGATGGAATCGCAACTTGATCGGACTCCTGACAAGGGGGAAAAAAAGAGAAAATTAACGAGATTTCGTGCTTACCGAGCGAGGCATCGTAGGTATTCATGTATTCTGACGTCATGAATTGTGATACGAGGGCAGTCTTGCCTACTCCGCTGTCCCCAAACAGGACTACCCGGTACTTGGGGATTTCTTCACCTGTTGAATCCGTGCTAATGTTGTTATAGCTGCTACCGCAGCAGGACCCCTCGAACGGACTCGCCCCGCTTACATTGCTATGGTTACTGTGCCTGGAAACAATAAGAGAGAGAAAAAAGGAATGGAATTTTTCATTAAAAATTAAGCTTCCGCTTTTGTTCGCTCTGTCCCTGTTTGTGTTCGAATAGGAGCGGACATTATTTGTTCACGTTTTTTTTACCCGCAGGGAAAAATATATACATATATATTTCCCGATGCTTTCACCTTTCGGTGCCATAAAGTCTGTAAAAAAAAAGCGTGTGCTCAGATACACTGCTTGCACTTGCATTTGCGCATTCATACATATACTGATTGAGCTATAGTGAGTGGTTGCATTCCGTCTACAAATAAGGACTCACGATACTGTCGGTGACTCTTTAGCTTGAAATCAGTGATAGGTTGCTGTTTTGCAGCTTTTCATCGAATTTTCAAATTCGCCAACCGCATTAACAAGACTTTTTGCTAACGCTGACAAATGCCATTGAAATGGATCTGTATTAAATTTTTCCTGTAGTTTTGTGAATGGTAGATTCCTTTATAAATCATGTAAAAACTACATTGAAAGAATCCAAAAGTCTTAAATTTCACGAACAAACTCAAAAATGCGGGGGTTTTAACAAAAAACAAAAACAAAATTCAAAGCTTTAACAAAATTCAAAGATGACGGTAGAATGAGTGGGTCACAATTCTTAAACCCTGGAAACCCTTAAGAGCCACGAAAAAGAAGTCTGACGATGATTTTATTTTCCAACAATTCTCTAAGCAAAAGAAGCTATATCTTTCGGCACTTCCTCCTTTATAAAGACTTTTCTCGTTCCTTCCTCTCGATGAAAGCGGAAATACGTTTGACCATCATTTTACGTCTTATTTGTAGACAGGGAAAGTTATTGCCTTTGTCTTGTCAGGACCAAGGCTGAAGAAGCAACAGCCGCGCTTTGAAACCGGAGTTTGTTTACGTTTCACGTGAATTCCAATCCAATTCTCACTTTGATTGTTTTTACTTTCGTCATCCTTTCATCAGAGTAAGGACTTTGAGAGGAGTTCCTCTTTTGTTTGAATTGATGAGAGTTGGATTGCTTCCTGAGTACGTGGAGGTAGATGTATAAGACATGTTGCCTCGCGCACGGAGAGGGGGGGGGTGCCGGTTGCAGCACGCACCCTGACGTTTTTGTTTTCAACAGGTGAAACTTCATTAAATACGTGTCAATGGCTGAACAAAGAGCCGGGCGGGATGGTTCCGAAAAGTCACGTGAAGAGGGCCCTGATGAGTGATGGGTCGGCCGTGGCGCGTGGCTGATATTGGAAAAGGATGAAATCTGGTTTTTCAAAGGTTTAATTTAAACGAGTGATTGCAAACAGTGGCGTCGCGTGCAATTTGGCAACAATGTATTCTACCCATTTAAACTCATGTAAAAGATCGAATTTAGAAGGTGCACAGTGCACAAGGAAAATTCGATATATTTAATGAATTTAAATGGAGCAGTTGCATTGTTGCCAGATGGCACGCGACGTCACTGATTGCGAATGAACGGTCCATTAATTCAATAGACCGTTATTGCTTGAAAGAAGCTACACGATTTCTAAAGATCTACGATCAGAGTTGGGGAGGGGGGGGAGGTAATAATTTCCGAAACGTTCTTTCCAATCGTGAGTGACGGCAGAGCATGGAAAGCAGAATGAAGACGAGGATTTTTGATCGTAAAAATGCCCAGTTCCGGCGCGCAAGTGTGTCCGCTCAAGTAGTATGGAAGGTCCAATTTGAAACCACAACTGGATCAAATCGAATCTGCCATACTACCGTCCGGTGCAGGTTGCCTATACGCTCCTCCGAAGGCGCGGCGAGGTCATGGTATTGCCTATCCGCTCAGTTGAAGGCGCTTTAAGGTCAGAGCCTGCCGTTCGCGCACGGTTGCGATGGCATGAACTATCTCAATCGTAGCAAACATCCGGACTGATTTTCTATACGTCAATTATTCCATGAACTGACGCAAAAGCCTGCGGAACTCGTTCAAACGGTTCTCAAGGTTAAACTCACTCCAACGATCCTCTGCGATTTCTAAATAAGTGTCGTGAGCGAAAATGATTAAATCTGCAGCAATCTTCAACACTTTGAGGATCGTCATGACGCGAGATGGAGCGGCGTTAAATTCACCGCCGCATTTTTCGTACACTTCCCAGGCGGCGTGAGCGAATATTAATATAACCGCGACGGCCAATAAAGTTGAGATTAATTTATTGATGCGAAATGACATTTTTAACTTTCGGACAAATTAAGTTAATGGTATGTTGACAGTCGGAGAGCTACTGTAACAATGAGTAGAAGGGCTGATTGCTCCTCCTTATATACTTCCTCCCTTCATCACCGAATCAGAAACAGACAAAAAAGATTACAGAATCTTGCATCTATTTTTAACACGGAATCGAGAGCAATTTCTATAATCTGTTTTCCCTAAAGAAATACTGCAGACATTTAGCTGATTCGGTGGTGGAGGGAGGAAGTATATAAGGAGGAGCAATCAGCCCTTCTACTCATTGTTACAGTAGCTCTCCGACTGTCAACATACCATTAACTTAATTTGTCCGAAAGTTAAAAATGTCATTTCGCATCAATAAATTAATCTCAACTTTATTGGCCGTCGCGGTTATATTAATATTCGCTCACGCCGCCTGGGAAGTGTACGAAAAATGCGGCGGTGAATTTAACGCCGCTCCATCTCGCGTCATGACGATCCTCAAAGTGTTGAAGATTGCTGCAGATTTAATCATTTTCGCTCACGACACTTATTTAGAAATCGCAGAGGATCGTTGGAGTGAGTTTAACCTTGAGAACCGTTTGAACGAGTTCCGCAGGCTTTTGCGTCAGTTCATGGAATAATTGACGTATAGAAAATCAGTCCGGATGTTTGCTACGATTGAGATAGTTCATGCCATCGCAACCGTGCGCGAACGGCAGGCTCTGACCTTAAAGCGCCTTCAACTGAGCGGATAGGCAATACCATGACCTCGCCGCGCCTTCGGAGGAGCGTATAGGCAACCTGCACCGGACGGTAGTATGGCAGATTCGATTTGATCCAGTTGTGGTTTCAAATTGGACCTTCCATACTACTTGAGCGGACACACTTGCGCGCCGGAACTGGGCATTTTTACGATCAAAAATCCTCGTCTTCATTCTGCTTTCCATGATCTGCCGTCACTCACGATTGGATCGCGAAGTTCTATTATCTAAAATGTTCCTTGTGGTCAGGAAAAATGTCCCTTTCAAGGAGTTTGGAAAAAATAAATAAGCGCGAAAATCACGATAATTGCACTAAAAAAGTCTAAAATTCAGTAATAAGTTCACATAACTGCTATACCGGCAAGTTTGTATTGGCGGTTCAACGCAGGTATCGTGGGAGATTCCTGTCTACTATGTCACTTTCTCTACGGAAACACAGAGATATGACTTAATTTAGATAGGAATCTCCCATGGTACCTGCGTCCCTCCGCCATTGAGCCCGATTCTGAGAGTGAATTACGTGATTTTTAAGTGTACTCGTAGTCATTTTTACGGGTTTTTTATGCAAGAATCAATTGTTCAATTCCCCTATATAACAAAAGTTTGCAAGAGCCCGATTACGCTTAAAAGGTCGAAAACATTAATTTTTGTCGATGTTTTTCCACCGAGTTTTGACCACTTTTTTTTTTTTCGATCACAGAACAAACTGCAAAGAGATGCGATTTGGAATATCACGTTAAATCTGCTTTGTAAAATTGGTGAATTTTTTTTTAGCCTACCTCATCAGTAAATTTGAAATTTCTGGGCGGTTAATGAGGTTGCAATTCCTCACCAATATTTCATTTATGAAACACTCACGCAGCGTAAATCCCGCTCATTAGCTTAGCTAGAAATTACTTTGTCCATTACAATATGTATGTTAGAAAAGGATAGGAAAGGGGGATCAATCCCCTCTTCCTATCCTTTTTCTACCTGTACATTCAGATGAGTAAAAAGAGAGATAGATTGATTTCTAGTTACGCTACTGGTCCCGCTTACCAAGTATATCTCCAATTTGTGGGTTTAACTCCCGGAACCAACTTTCTATTTGCTTTCTGTACATTTCATATTTGTTTTGCCTATATGGTTGATTTGATGTGACTGCAGTGTTGCCAGATGGCAGATCCCGCGGCTTTTTCCATGTGTTATTATGGGAAAAGCCGTGAGATCTGGCAACACTGTGCGACTGTCAGCTGTTTCCGAACACAACAAAGTGACCGCAACTAAATAGATTTTTTTTACAATCGCGAAAAAATTCGTAATCAAAACAGCGAGGGTATTTGCTCTGGTGCTTACAGAGTCAAGAATTGGATTGCAGCCGCGGGTGCACACTAAACGAAACATGGGTTTTTCGAAACGTAAAAAATTGGCAATCTTTCGCTTTAAAAACTTGTTATTTTTGACATTTTCTTGTTTAAAAAACTGTGTGATTTAACTCATCAAAGCTCATAAATTATTTCACTCACTTAAGTTGTCTTCCTGTTAGCTTGCTGACTTTTTCAATGAACGCTTGAATATCCTTAATTCTTGCATAAAAACCAGCGACAATTACAATGAGTACATTAATAAATTACGAAATTCATTCACAGACTGACTCACAAAATAACTTTAAAGTTTAAAACTTATTGGTGGAGCTACGCAGGTATTAGGAGAGAATAGGGCGGATACAGGGAATTGTCTTTCTCTCTCTCCTCCCATTTAAATACGTGCGTTAGAAAAGGACAGAAGAGGGGGCCAAAGTTACGTGATGGCCCCCTCTTCTAGCCTTTTCTAACACATAAGTTTAAATGGAAGGAGATAGAGAAAGACAATTCCCTGTATCCGCCCATGGGAGAGATTCCTATCTAATATGAGGCTTTCCTCCGTTTGTTTGTAAAGAGATAGTGATTTAGATAGAAATTATACGACACCTGAATAGCTCCACAGTGTTTGCTCTTAAAATTATATAGGAATTTCCCATGATACCTGCGTAGTGCGTAGCTATAGGTCACTAGGACTTAAACTTCAAAGTAATTTTGTGAGACTGTGAGTGAATTTTGTAATTGTTTAAAGTGATCATGCGGTATTTTTTGCTGGATTTTACTCAAGTAATAGCTATTCAATAGATTATTGCAATAGTTGGCGAGAGCCTTTTTGTTCAATTCTGGATTTTCATTCGTAAAACGTTGCCCGGGAAATTTCATTTTTCGATCTACTGTGAGGTGGGGCGCGGTTGGCGAATTATTGATGTGAAATATATGCGGAGCAGGCAAATGAACGAAGTCAAACAAGTGCAGTGCAAATCTGACCGTCTAAAATCCATTGCCCCTGCATTCCGTGCTTATAATCGCCGATTGAACTAATTCCACTCAGCTGTGAAAAAGTATACACTTCGGTTGCAGTGGTTTTCGCCAGTTCTTGAAAGCCATAAAGGCACTTTCAGGCAAGGCTCAACGCATGACAGTATAGTTTTGTGAGAAGCGACAATTTTATATACGGATGGGTCGAATGAATGATAGGAGACTTTAATTCAATCGCGCACGTATTTTACCAGAGCTGCCTTTTTGTGTATATTTACTAGTATTTTTTAATCCACAAATGAAACCACTAACTTATAAAAATATTACTCAGTTAATTTATGACTGTAATGTATGAAAATATTCGCATCTGAAATATTTTCTCAATCGGTGAAATCAGTGCAGAGGCGTATTTGCCTTATTGGATTGGCGTCTTTGGCGCAACTGCGCCCGCCACAGTTATATGTATACAACTTGCGCTGAATTTGGCATAGAATATATTTTTCCATTTAATTTAATGTAAAGTATGTATGTTTTTTTGCCAAATCAGGCAGAACAATGAGGGTATTAAGAAAAATCTCCCAGGAAAGGTAGTTGTACGCGCAAAATAGCAGCTCTTGAATGTTGAGCTTTTTTACGATTGAAATTCCATCCTTTTTTAAAATGCCACCAATAGATTATTGATATGCACAAATCTCAATTAATCAAGAATATGTATGCGTTTCGTATAAAGGCAATTTTATTCAGCTAAATTCATCTCGTTTAATTGACAGTGCAAAAAGTTAATAATATTTATTCGAGATCGTTAGATGCATTTTTTCGGTAAATACGTATTTTAAGGTCTTTTATTTTGCTTCTATCCCTTTGTTTTCCTTTTTCTTTTCCTCCTTTCCTTCTTCCCTTAACCCTTCAATTTTTCTTTATTTTCCCTTCTTCCATTTTTCCCGTTTTCTTCAACGCTACTTTTTTTTTATTTTTTTCTACGCTTTTTCCTTTCTTAAATTTACCCCTCTATGGCTCAAGCCTCCCACCTATAATATTGGATTACGCCAATGATAATCCTAATTAGACTGCAAGGGTTAATTCTTAGAAAGAGCGTACCTGCTGCTTTATGACGTGAGCAATTAGCAGCAGCGAGGCGATCACTAAAATGGAGGGGTCTTAAAACAGTAGGTAATCTCTTCCATGGAAATCCTAATTAGACCGCAAGAGTAATTTCTTCGATAGAGTGTACTTAAGTGCTTTTTTATGACATTAACAATAAGATTTGAGGCTAACTTAGATTTGAAGATGTCCGGAAATAGGGGTCATTAAACAATCAGATGTTTAATCTCTAGTGGGATACTTTTAATTAAATTGCAAGGTAGATTCTTAGAAAAAATGCACCACCTATTATAAAGGGTGAACAATAATATTTGTGGTGATGTCCGGGAGGAGGGGTCATAAGACCACGGGTGTTATCTTCCATTGAAATACTAACTACTAAGGGAGGATAAAAGGAGGGATAATTGAAGGGAATCATAAAGGGAGGATAATAAAAACTACAAAGAAGACACCTGTTACTTTATGACGTAAACAATTACAGTGAGGCAGTGTCCAGAAGGAGGAGACATAAAACAACAGGTGTCCTCTTTTGTGGCATCCTTAATTAAATTGCAAGTTAGTTTCTTACAAAGAGTATGCACCTGTAATTAAATTTGTAAGAAGTAAACAATAAGATTCGATGCTATTTCCGGAAAGAGCAAGGGGTCATGAAACAGCAGGTGTTGTCTTTTGTTAAAATCCTAATTACACAGGAGGGGTGATAGCTTAGAGAAAGGGCGGGTGGCACCTGCTAGTTTATGACGCAAATAATTAGCAGTGAAATGGTGTCCGGAAGGAGAGGTTATAAAACAGCAATTGTACTCTATTGGGGAAATCCTAGTTGGACAGCAAAGTTGGAAAAGAGGGGCTTCCCTTATAAGGAACAGATCTGCTTTTCGTGAACAATGTGAATACCGATTTCTAAGTCCAGATAACCGTTATCAAAGTCCACTATTTAACTTTTAAATCAAAATCACCTTCAAAGTTGAACCAATTATGTTTCTAAATTTGAGATAAAAAAAGAAACCTTAAAGCAGCTTTTTTGACTCCAGTCTTTCTATACAACTCGTTGGCTAGATCAAGTTAAGAGAAAAATTGACCGAAAACAAACTAAGCTAATGCCAACATGATCTTCCATAGACTAATTGCAAAAACTGGAAGTCGTTATTGAACAGTGAAATAGAAATTATATTTGTGTTAGCACGTTCGGTTTCTAAAATCCTTGGCCAAAACGATAGAAGTGGAAGCCAAAAGTGATTTTCTACGCCGTATGCGGTAGATTCAAAAGAGCTGCTTTTCTGGCCCTGCTCTTTCTATAAATATAGCTCTTTTGGCTCGATCAAGTATAGAGAGAAGAAAAAACCACAAATAAATTAAGTCCGAGCCAACATGGTCTCCTACTGATGAATTGCAAAAACTGAAAGTCGTTTAGGAACAGTGATATAGAAATTAGGTTCGAGTTAGCACTATCTCAGAGGTTAGAGCGTGCGGTTTCTAAAAGCCTGGGCCAAAACGACAGAGAGGAGGCATTCAGAAGATTGATCACGAGAGGGGTATGGAGTGTTGAGTGAGTTCCAAGTTCCAAGTTCCAAGTTCATATTGTAGAGAATCGCCATTTTTTTCGGTCTCCTCAATTTGAAACGACTTTCAACTTGCTCAAAAACGAGGCGAGAAAATGAATTTATTGCCCGTGTCCGATGCGCTCAGGCGAGGGCGTGGGCGAGCTTTCCTGGCGGAGCTTTCAAGTAAGTTTGCACGAACGCGGCAGTTTTTATACTCGACTGGCTCGGAGAGGGACAGCTTTTTCATTACCACAACCTTTAATAAGTCCCTCTTCCCTCTTCCCTCTTTATCCTTTTGAAAGAAACCACCAAATTTATCAGTGTCCATTTTCGGAACGCTTCATTTTACTCGCCAGTTCAACGAGGAATCCTTTTCATGGCTCAGTGCGGGTTGGTGAGAACTATTACGATAGTATGGTTTTGAGTGCGAAAGGTTTTCCGTAAACATGTGTGCGATGAAACTAAAACGGTGAACAAAAAACAAAAACAAATGAACCGCTCTACTGCACAAAAGTAATAATAATAAAAAAATGTTAGGGCGTATCATGAAATAGCGAACCATAAGAAATTCTTCTCAAAGTTACCAGAATTTTTGTTGCTTCAAAGTTTCGTTCTCATGAATAGCTACAACATTCCATTCAATAAATGATAATTCTTGTAATTCTAAGAGAAATTACTGACTTATCAGTCCACGTTTTATGATATGTTCCGTAGTAATACACGGAATAAAATACAGAAAATAAAGTGTTCCTCTTGTGCAAATAAGACACGCAGTGTTGCTTCAAAGCTAGTCGTCGCGTCCGGTTTTCAACATGAGGTAAAGTGCGTAAAAGTCAAGTATATCTGTTTTAACGACTATCGGCTATAACGTCCTATAATGGCCGGTCCCTAGAAGGTCGTTATATCCGATTTCCACTGTAATAGTAATAATAATAATAATAATAATAATAATAATAATACAAAGAATAATTTTAGTCCATGCTTCATTAACGATAACTTTTTATCCAGATGTAATAATGCGAATAAAATAATTAAGAGGAGATAAATATTCTTGTCGAATATGAAACGAAAAGATTCTTTTTTATCTATATCTAAATAACTAATTGCTTATAGGAATTCTCAAGAGTTCGCAAAAAAGAGAGTAAACTCATTTTCAAAATACCAGGACTCTCATTAAATCCGTCGAACGTTTTGCAGTAATTCTCGATATTTAATATTAATCGCTCAATGCGCTGCGCGTGCAAAATTGCAAAATTGCATCTACTTCATTTAAAGTCATAAAAAGAACCAAGAAGTTGAACTATTGAGGGTAATTAGTGCACTCTCTCAAATCGGTATTTTACATGATATTTTACATGATGTTAATGGACGAAATGCAACGTTGCCAGATTGTACCCGCCGACACTGAAACCGTCCACAGTCTATGAGCTATCTGGTAACTGTAAAGAAATTTCTTTTTGGTCCATACTGTGGTGTACGTACGTCCCCCCCCCTTGTCCTAAGTTAGTACCATTCTTGTCTGCTACTTAGAGGGCGCTCAGCTCGAGTCAGTTGAAGTCTTAGTCGGTCTAGTCCGTCATGTCGAGTCATGTCCGAATACCAAAATGCGTCTTGTCGTTGTAGTCAGTCAAATGTCAAATGTCATGTCTTTCGTCTTTCCATTATAATAATAAGTTCGTTTTGGAATTTCCGTCTTTTCATTCTATCTTTCCTAAATGTGCATACATAACACATACTTCATGATCTGTTCCGTAATTCCAACAAAATGTTGTTTTTGTTTTTTCAGAGTACAATCAATGTAAGCCGTTAAACGCAACGAAAGAAGAAAGTAGTCCAGGCAATGGGGGATTATTGGCGGAACAAATTCCCAGCAAAGGTTTTTTGGGCTTAATCGCTTCGTCTTAGTGTCAGCTATGACCTCCTTAAAGTCCCCATTCCTAGGTGCTGTGCTAAACTCAGGGGAGGGGGGGAAGGGGCCCCAAAATCGATTTTTTCGATATATATCGAAAACGATGCAAGATATCGAAAAAATCGATGCATGTTTTTTCTTCCTGAGGTAATTTCCAACAAGAAAGATCCTATGTGTTTTTACGCTCTGACGATGTCTAAGCTCTCAAAAACACGATTTAAGTTTTCGGCGATTTTCAGGAAAATTGATACCGCGTGGCAACGCTCATTGAACGCAATGTTATTTTTAATGACTTCGACCGCCTTACCGTAGCATTTAGAGTGCTCCGATTTTTATGAAATTTGGTATCCGGGGGTTTTTTAGGTCGCTGATTTCATTTTTAGAGTCCAAATTTCCTTAAAACGTGATTCAGACGAGCTTTTTGAGCTTTTATCACAAAATACAGCTTTTTAGATGAAAGCTCAAAAAGCTCGTCTGAATCACGTTTTAAGGAAATTTGGACTCTAAAAATGAAATCAACGACCTAAAAAACCCCCGGATACCAAATTTCATAAAAATTGGAGCACTCTAAATGCTACGGTAAGGCGATCGAAGTCATTAAAAATAACATTGCGTTCAATGAGCGTTGCCACGCGGTATCAATTTTCCTGAAAATCGCCGAAAACTTAAATCGTGTTTTTGAGAGCTTAGACGTCGTCAGAGCGTAAAAACACATAGGACCTTTCTTGTTGGAAATTACCTCAGGAAGAAAAAACATGCATCGATTTTTTCGATATCTTGCATCGTTTTCGATATATATCGAAAAAATCGATTTTGGGGCCCCTTCCCCCCCTCCCCTGAGTTTAGCACAGCACCTAGGAATGGGGACTTTTAGGAGGTCATAGCTGACACTAAGACGAAGCGATTAAGCCCAAAAAACCTTTGCTGGGAATTTGTTCCGCCATTTGCCGTTTATTGATCCCCATTGCCTGGACTAAAGAGAAGAAACCAAAATATGAATATTGAATTGTTTTATTCTTAATTCTTATAGCCAATCCTTCAGTTTGGTTTATTTGTAACGAAAACGTATGCGGATAGAGTTCGAAGCTAATATAAGCTCATGAGATTATATTCAATCAGTGTATTGATACTCTATTGTATGGCTGCAAGAACTAAATCCATCGCCCTTCGCTCCTGACATTTTCGTTTTCAGGGAAGAATATTTGGGTGCTTTATCAAACCATCCTAATACTCTTGAATTTACCAGCTTATAGTGTTGTGGCCGTAGAGTAACTATATTTTCATCCCTGAAATAAGGGACTGATATTGGAAGAGGAGAAGAGATCGCAGGTCGGCATGGATTTTGAAAGGAGGGTGAGAGAGAGAGAGAGAGAGAGAGAGAGAGAGAGAGAGAGAGAGAGAGAGAGAGAGAGAGGGAGAGAGGGAGAGAGGGAGGTAGGAAGGGAGAGAGCCAGTAGTGCCAGATGTACTCACGTGGACAAAGATACCTAGCCAGCAGGCTTATTCCGCTCTTTTGGACGAGACGAGGCGCAAGATAGCGGGAATCGATTAATCCCATTGGTTTAAACGGCATCACGTGAGTATAGGAGCATGCCTCGGAGTTGTTCTTTTCAGATCAACGACTCCCAGTCACGTTTACATTGTCATTTGACGCCGTTTGAACCTATGGGATTAATCGATTCCCTTTCTGTCTCGTCTCGTCTCGTCTCGTCCAAATAAGAGCGGAATCAGCCTGTAGGGCGAGAGTCTCTAAATGTAAAGAGTTTAGACAAGTGAAGCCATTGAGTGCGTTCTTGCATACTTATTTGTTTACATTTTGAGAGTTTCGACAGTTAACATTCGACAATTAATTCTTTCATCCGTTAAACACCGTGTGCCTTCTTCGCAAGCAAATGTGTGCAAAAACGGATCCAATTATGGATGCGCCCACGTCGAGCCTAAAACTTGCGCGCTGACCAATCAGAAGTTGACAACCTTCATGTCTTACAAAACTCTATACATACAAGGAGTCCAGTCAGGGTATGTGATATACACGGTGTGCATTGGGTACCGCACAGTGGCGTCGCGTGCCATCTGGCAACAATGCAACTGCTCCATTTAAACTCATTAAATATATCGAATTTTCCTTGTGCACTGTGCACCCCCTGAATTCGATCTTTTACATGAGTTTAAATGGATAGAATACATTGTTGCCAAATTGCACGCGACGCCACTGGTACTGCATACCCTGTATTACCCCCGTGTATTACACACATCATATACTACTCAACACATTTATCGGGTGTGTTGCGCGTTGCATAAATTCATACTCTAGCTGGGTATCTTTGCACCCGCTATTAAGGATTCAAGCAGTACATATATGTCTCATAATAATCAATGTAAAACAGATGACGCGCGACGGTTCTTAACTTAAAATTTTGCAACGCTGCAGAGAGCAAATAAAACGCTAGAGCTTTAGAGATGGAAAATATGATCTCGATTTACGATTCGTTTCAAGCCGGTCTGTTCCAATATTTGCGCAGTGATATTTCCTTTCACTTTAGATTCAGTGATGCCGCGTTTATTTGAAGTAATCGGGTTTGTTTACATTCATGGGTGGCACTGTATGGATCAATTAAATCAATTGCTTTTTGAACGGTATACATTTTTGTGACTGACTTTCACTGACAGTGAATCACTTCTTATTATTATGACTATCACTTTTTGCACATGTTTACATGGGCTACGTATTGAAACTATTGCTTACGGACTATCTTGCAATCCCCCCCCCCCAATTGTTAATTTAAACTAGGTATTGCTTACTGCTTCCGGCAGTTAATGTCTATGTGACTAACTCTTAGATATTTACATCATATGTAATTGTACATTTATTTAATGAGATTAAAGGTATCGTCCTTCAATAAAGCTAACTGAAACCAATTCAAAAGTTTTCCTTCGTTTAGCCGTCTAGTCACCGTTTTCTTAATTCACTATCAAGCAAGTCCTCAACTGGTACATATGGATGCATAATGCTTACCATTGCCTATACCATTGCCTACCATTGCCTACCATTGCCTACCATTGCCTACCATTTTCATGATAACTTCCTTAAGAGTATCTATATCTATCTTTAGGTCCTAATAAATAAGTATAGTGACATTTCAAGTATTTCTACAGGCATCTATTATGATTCTTAGAACTTTATTTTGGAACGTTTAAATTAGTCTGTGGTTGCTTTCAGCTTTGCACCCTTACAAGTTACAGCTGACATCCGTAGTATTGAGGAAATTACAAATTGAGGATATGGAAAATGTTAGGATTTGGAGGAACTCTCGAGGTTGGTTCGGACTAGCTTTGAGATTTTCTTCAAATCTCAACATTTTCCATTCTAAATTCTATAAGTTGCCTTAAATATATCCATTTTACTTCTATCAATTTAACATTTTCTCTGCAAATTTCATCATTTTCATAAACCAATATTTTACCATCCCCCATTTACACCAATCTCCCCAAATCTTTATTCAGTTCTCCTTTCTTTGTTTTTTTGAGTTCTATTTTTTTCATCGTTCATGATTTTCAAATGGAACGTTTCAAGTCGAGGAAGTTTTGAGAAAAAGTCAAAGCACATGTAAAAATTTGACCTTATGCCTTATGACTATCCGATTGGAACGGATATACTATTCAGCTTTTAGACTTATTCATATAAATAAAAATAAACAATCATTTGCAGGTCATTCGCATTATTCGCAAACATTTGCATTAAAGAGAGAAGGCAGAGGACCTTCCAAAACGGACTCGTTCAAAAAAGTTCTTAAGGTAAAAGGAAAGTTTTGAATTTTGTTAATGCGGCCTTTAAGTTTATTTAAAAATAACCAAATTGTTGCACCCTCAACACTTGCAGATGAGAATCTCCCATTAATTATTAATGCTAACACCGCCCAAACGGTCGCTCGTTTAAAATCATTATTTGAGTTTAGGAGTATGGGTATGAGTGTCGTAAGTTTTTAGTGCTTTTATCGTTATTTTTGGAGGCTGTTACTTCTGACGCAACTGTTAATTTGCCTGTAAAAAAAAAAGTGTGCAACAGTCCCATTGGTTAGATTGAAAGTGTGAAATTATTAAGCAACGCTTGATCACATTTTCCGCAAGTTAATTTGGCAAATTATTCTAAGAAGCGTAACTATTTTATCAGGAAAATTGATGGATAGGACACATAAAACCCAACAATATTGATTATAGCCAATTGTAAGTACTATAGCAAACGCATAAGTTGTGACTCTCAAGAATGCACTCGGAATGCAGAAGATTGATTTTATTACACGAGGATTCACTCTTTACCTCGATAATTATTGACTGCCAACATTTTTGCGTTTGATTGTACTTGAGGCTCGAGGCAAGTTTCGATTAAACGAATACACTTCTCCTAGGATTCTTAAAACAATCGAATAATAACCGGAAGTGTGGTTGAGTAAAGGCCGGAAGGAGAGGTTCTCCGGAAACTACCGATTGAGGCAGTGAGTGAGGCTTGTGCATTCTGCTCCACGTGCAGGAGAGCTTTTCAGCAAATCATCCCGGAAAACGCAGTGAAGATGAACATCAACATGTTAGCACGGCGCAAAGTGGATCGATTGGAATTTCCCGGACACCATTTTACGAATAAAAATAAAAATTACGAAAAATAAACAGAAAATTAATATAAAAATGTGTAAAACCACACATCTCAGAGCCCACAAAGCTTCTAAATAACTTGGTTTTTGAAATAAAATATCAACACCAAAATATATTTAAAGCAATTAGAAAACAAATAAACAAAATTTTTATTCCGGAAAAATCAATTTTTTGATCCACTGTGCGGTCTGAGTATGGAACATTCATTTTTGAAAGGACGAATCCTCATATTTAATAGCATTGCCGTTGATGACTCTGCCTCCTACGGTGTAACCGGGGCCGCTTTTACTGACAATAAACAGTTTTATGGTCAATTTAATCGGACGATCCTCCAAATTTTGCTTTCATAGTTGCCGGTTATGTAGAGTTGCCGCTTTATGAATGTGGTTTTAATGACATTTTTTAATACACCGATGATTCTGCTGACTGACCAAAATATTACACAGATCTATTGAGTTCGTAGCTCTGATGCCCAAAAAGAACTCGCAACCGTAAACTTTTCTTCAATCGGTGGAATCACTGCTTATGGTTATTAAAATATTCCGTTACTTATTGTAAAAAAAAAAAAAAAAAAAAAAAAAATCACATAGAAAGTGACCACAGAGCCATTTTCCTGGATACTTCGAATATTTTGACTTAAGGGGCAAAACGTGCAATCTAAGAAACGTTATGCATGGCTCATTAAAACTCACAACAAATATCAAACTATCGAGGGATCGGCAATGACCATATCATTCGACCTTTCTAGTGGGTTCAAATTGATAAAATGCCAACTTCGCCACTGCTTTTGAAAGCGCGCTTTAACTGGTCGATACACAAATTATACGTCTCCTTGAAAAAGCCGTTCCTTGTTCGAGCGAGCTGGCAACATGCTCGATTAAACCCTGCTTTCTACAAGTAAAGTATGTATTATAATAAACTACCTCACCTGCTAACCTTAAAACATCGTAGAGCTTTGCAAATCTCGCTGTACTGGGTGGTGCAACGAATGAGGTGTTGAGGGGAGAGAAAATAACTTGGGTGGGATGACGATGAAGGATTAAGAGTGCTCACTCTATCTTCTCTCCTCCTTCGCTCCCCCCCCCCCCCCTTCTTGCATTTCTTTTAAGCGGGAGTTGCTAGCAAAATTGGCGTAGAATGGGTCTATTGCAAACTTTTCCTACACCGATTAAGAGTGTGTAATCTAATGTAAAATCGCCTGAAAAGTCCATTGGTGGCATCAGAAAGTCATAAAATGCAATAATAAACTTACAAGAGACGTTTAATAAAATCCAAGATGTCGAAGAAATATCGAGCGATTTGTATGCATGCACTACGGACATCCAAGAATAGTCAACCTCACAATATCGATCACAACCAATCACAACGTAAACAAACGCATAATCTCTACCTCCAATGATGTCAAAGTTGGCCATCCTTGGATGTTCACGGTGAATGCATACAGATCGCTCGATATTTATCCGTCATCTTTGATTTCATTAAACGACTCTTGTGAGTTTATTATTGCATTTCATGACTTTTTGATAACACCAATGGACTTTTCAGGCGATTTTACATTAGATAAAACTCTCTAAATCGTTGTAGCAAAAGTTTGCGACCGACCCATTTGTCGGATTTGTTATAAAATTATTTGGGCAAACAATCGTTTGGTCTTTGGAAAATAAATGACCGTCAATAATCTAATTGACAATGAACGATGCAGTTGATTCAACACAAAATTTAGGGCCTCTAAGAAGTGCGACTTTGTGATTATATATCTGTGGCAAAGTATATCTTGAATATATTATTCCTTTTTTTTTTTTTTTTTTTTTTTTTTTTTTTTTTTTTTTTTTTTTTTTTATAAATATTTAATATTTCTCAAACTACATGCCTTCCCCCACTGCTTCAGTTGAGAGCTCTGAATATGGAACACTCTTTATCTCTCGTCATCAACTCGGTGAAAACCATGTTTTATTTGTTTTGCTTATTTGAATCTTCTTGATTTTTTATTTTCCATTTACATGAATAATCAGTTTAATGAAGTGGGTACGCTTCGAGGCAAGTTGTGTGTTCTTTTTTTCTCTCTTTTCCCTCTCTCTCTCTCTCTCTCTCTCTCTCTCTCTCTCCCTCTCTCTCTTTCTCTCTCTCTTTTGACTCTTCCTTTCGCTTTTAATATTTTCAATTATATTATTATTTTTCTGGGCCTTAGATGATTTCACAAAGAACATCATTATTTAAATTCATACTTTTTCGGGAACAAGCGCGTCATAGACCGTGAATCCAAATTAGGTGCGGTTGTATCGATGCGCTGCTCACTGTACAAGGCAATGCGCTAAAGTCTTGAAAGGTTGTTGGCCTTAATTGGTCAAAAAAGCAAAGATTATTGAATTCATTTCTTCTTGTTGTAAAAAAGAAATAACTTGCTCTGAAAAAAATGTAATGATAAATGTTATCCTTGGATACCTCCAATATTAAGTAGTAACTTGGGCGTTAATATGCACTGGGCGCACGTGTTAAATAATACAGAAGAAAATCAACAAAAATACAGGTGATCATTAGCAATACCTATCATTTTTAAAATTCACACAAATTACGTATTTAAGTTATAGCGAAGAATCAAGAAAATAAGAGAGACTTAAAATTATAGTTCCAACGTACACTTAAATAACTAATCTCCCACACGAACTGGAAGCTCATAAGCTCGTTACCCAACTGATATGTGGTGAGCTGATTGTAAGCTTTATCGATTTAGCTGTCAAGTCCTTTCATAATTAATGCAAGCGTGTCGGCAAAAGCGTTAGATAGCTAGATGCCCGAAGCTTAGATATTAAATAATTCAGAGTCTCGAGGATGCAGTTCCATAGATGTGATGCGAGAGGATTTCTAAATATGGAAGGAAAAGATTCTGATAAGCCAATGAAAGTTCAAATAATTATCTGCGTCATCCTTAACCCATGTGATTAGCGAACGTTGCGGTGAATGGTGCAGTTCTTCACCACGCTGCACCATGCATCACTTACAACGATGATAAAACTGCGCATGGATCTGAAAATAGATAACTGCATTTATGTAAATGAGCCAACTGTTTCAGATTTTGAATTTGGGCGTCTATCGCCACCTTTCTCACACGGGGAAATAGAGCTCTTGCATGGTTTTCCTGAAAGTGGATGAACCACAGTAGCGGCCCGTGAGATCTGGCAACCATGCATCTTTCCCACTTAAACTTAGGCAAAAAATCGATTCAAGCGGAGGCTGGCAGCCTCCTCGAGTTTCGATTGTTTTACATGTATTTAAATGGGGATAAAAACACTGTAGCCAAATCGCACGAGCCGCCACTGATGAACCATCGCAGTATAATATAGATGGAGGTCGTAGCAATCTTTACTACAGCGATATGAAGGGTTGGTTTGTATGTTAAACCACTCGAAAATAACGTTGAGAGCAAAGGAAATAAGTTCCGAAATCCAATCTAAAACTCAATAAATTGTTCGTTTGACAAAATTACAAAATGGCGGTCGATTGAGCGGGTGACAATGGGGGAGTCCCGTCTTATTGCAGCTTTCTATGCTAAAAAAAAATGATTCGTCTCCCCCCCCCCCCTTTGGGCTCACAAAAGTTAACAAACAAGGAAATGATCGGCCTACTGCATTAGAAACAAGCTGGAGAGCACAACACTGCGGGTGCTTTAAAAGAGTGCTTGACATTTCAACTTCAGCTTGAATTTTTATTGATACGTAAAATTTCATAAAACTGGAACTTTGAAGAATTCAACTAAGGTGTTGCAGGAAAAAAAGATACTGCCTTGGTGGATACCGCCACGCGCCACGCTACTCATAATTCCTGGAGGCAGAGACAGACTGTGAGATAAAAATCACCACGAAACGAGGGCTGTTAAGTGTGATAATCATCGATCAATATCCAGAGAAAAATATTTTCTCATTTAATTCAATAGACAGGGGTACAAAAGAATAACGCACACTCCTTCTAACTCTTTCCCTCGTTGATATTTCGAGAATCGGCTTTCACCATTCTTTTGCACATAGCAATGGTACTATACTAAAAGCAAAAACGTGCCACAACACTTAAGGAAGTAACAAAAATAAAACGAAACAGGGGAACAAATCATAATCAGCCAAAAACCAGCAAGATCCTAGCGCCATGCCAGGGGGTTGGTGAAAAAGGAACTAAAAATTTCCATTTGATAGCTTATGAGATGACGTAAGCTTTTGGAGGTGCTAGTTTATTGGAGCAACCCGATCGATTTTAAAAAGCATGCCACAATGCTGCGGGCACGCTTAAAAAAAGGGAAGTGTAATGTTTACCTTTATATTGTTGGTACGTTGTTCAGCAATTTGGATGGTTAAAAAGTAAGCATACAATAGTGAATATTAACCATGACTGCAAATAGTAACTCACTGAATATAAATATAATCAAGAATCTTGTATTATATATACTATAACCATAGCGCTGTATAAGAAACAGAATTAGGAGGCCCTAATTAAGCCCGAAACAACCAGACTATTGCCGATAGCACTGAATTGTAATTAAAAAACTTCACACAGCCAGCCTGAAGCTAGCTTGGTATTAGGTTTTTCACCGATTACTCGGAAAGTTCAGGGCCGGCGAACTTTCGGAAAAAAGCAATAAAAAGTACTAATTGAGCACTAAATATTGGTAAAAGTCCCATAATTAGTGCTTCTTATGACCAAGCCAACTTTATGGAACTTTTTATACAGTATCCAATGGGGCTCGTGCAAACTTTTGCAGTGAGCGAATAAATAGTCCAATCTGATGTAAAAACCAGCGAAAATCAAGGATATTACACTTAGAATGAGTAAAATTCAGTAATAAACTCACGTATTAACTATAACGGCAAGTTTGTAAAGATAGTTCAACGCAGGTTTCATGGGAGGTTCCTATCTAGTACGTCATTTTCTCTACGGAATCACAGAGATGTTCCTCAATTTAAATGGGAATCTCTCGGGATACTTGCGTCTCTCTGCCATTAAGCCCGATTCTGAGAGTGAATTTTGTGATTTGTTAGTGTACTCGTCGTCATTTCTACAGATTTTTATGCAAGAATCAACTCTTCAATCACCTGTAGCACAGTGGCGTAGCCGGGGGGGGGCCCTGGGGATCTGGACCCCCCCCCCATGACACCAAAATTTGTCCTAAAAAAGGTCATTTTTTGCGTTTTCAGACAAATTTGACCAAATTAGTATCTTTGGACCCCCCATAACAATTTTCGGACCCCGGACCCCCCCCCCCCCTAGAAAAATTCCTGGCTACGCCACTGCTGTAGCAAAAGTTTGCAAGAGCCCCTTATTGGAACCATTTATAATGGTAAAATTTACCCTTCCATTTTTTTCAGTATGACCGCGATGGTTCATTCAATCACAGAGCTGCCGTTTTGCGTATAATCAATGCTATTTTTCTATTCACCGATGATTCCACCGATTGAGAAAAGAGAACACAGTTCAGTTCAGTGTATGAGTGTAATGCACGAAAATACTCTGATCTGTAATATTTCCTTAATCTGTGGAAACTCCATTAATTAATTAAAATATCCGCAAGTTTTTTAAAGTCATCGACCACTCCACCGGTTGAGCAAAGATTACAGAAGCTAGTATTTTATTGTTCATTACAGTAATACACAGAACCGAACTGTGTAATCTTTTCTCAACCGGTGAAATCATCGGTGAATAGAAAAATAGCATTGATTATACGCAAAACGGCAGCCCTGTCAATCATCGTCGATAGGTTCAAAGATTAAGAACTTTTTGCAAAATATCAAAACTCAAGGAGAATTGGACGCAAGATTTGTTTCTAAATAGTACCGATTAACTCAAAGCTCGGTAATAATGTGTATTATTGGATTACATTCCTCAGCCCCCTTCCTCCGTTTTTGAAGTGCACGTGTATTTGCAACAAAAGCTTACGAGACTTGCGGTTAGCTGTAAACATACATTAAAAATATACCCCTTCCCAGTACCCACACATAACGGAGACCGAAATGTTCCAGTCATAAGGAAAGGTAACCGTTTCGCGGGATTTTCTTTTGATACTTAAATGTTGTTTGATGTATATCAAACAGGCGGCGACCTGATGCGGTTTAGTCTCTGAGTGAGTAGCAAGTAGCAAGTAGCAATAAAAACATCAGCCACAGCTTAGCGTGGCTCGCGGTCCCCAAGGAGAAAATCTATAGCAGCCACTCTGCTAGCCGTATGGCGTATACCTTTTTTTATGAGCAGCCTTTTTATCTCTTCCTCCTTTCTATTTTAAAAAAGCATCATATCTTTGCAACAAATATAATTGTTTATATTCTGTTGAGTAAATTATGCAAAGTCACTTTCTCCTCATTGCTACACTACTGAAATTTAAGTCTGTGTTTCCCGCGGAAAAAGTCTAGGTAAAGCTTTTACGGCTCAGAAAGAACAGTGTTGTCAGATTGAGGTTAAAGTTTTATTTTGTTTTTTTTTTTTACACTGACAATGCGTCCAGTGAGAATTTTGTGGCCAAAAACCGTTTGGCAACATTAGGAAAGAAAAGGACTTGTATTAATTACATCTTATATCTGTGTCCTGAGCTGAACGCTCTCGCTTATGCATGCCTAGACTTGCGACGAAAGTTTAACGTATACTTCTTCCCTTGATTCTGATTTTAATCAAATAAGAAATTTGGTAACTGAGCTGCATACATTTATCTAACAGTGGCGCGGCGGTCTAATGAGTAACTTCCGTAACTACTATATAGAGGACTTTGAGGTTAGCTTTAAGGAATAATTCTTTGCACCAAATTTCCAAATTTGAGCCACTGGGCACCTGCACTCAGGGCTGTCGTTTTGCGTATAATCAATGCTATTTTTCAATTCACCGATGATTCCACCGTTTGAGAAAAGATGACACAGATCAATTCAGTGAATGACTGTAATAAACTAAAATACTCGCATCTGTAATCTTTTCTCAACCGGCAGAGTCGTCGATGACTTTAAAAAACTTGAGGATATTTTAATTAACATCGGAGTTTCCACCGATTAAGGAAAGATTACAGATCAGAGTATTTTCGTGCATTACAGTCATACACTGAACTGAACTTTGTAATCTTTTCTCAACCGGTGGAATCATTGGTGAATAGAAAATTAGCATTGCTTATACGCAAAACGGCAGTCCTGTCTGCACTTAAATATGTGGGAATGATGGACAAAAGTATACCTTAATTCTAACCTAAACATACTCCATGGTGGTCACGCGCAGGTTACCTATCAGACTGCTACTCTAGATACATACATGTGTAGCTTCTTGATAGAGACTATTTCATCGATCAACATTTGGCCAAGGACTTTTGGAACACCCTGTAGCTGCGGTGGGAAAGAAATTCGAGAATAAGAACCCTTAATCTGGCCGGGGTGCTTCGGAGACACTCTCGTGGCTACGCTACGTTTACTTTATGAAGCCGCAGGGTTGCGATTTCCCGAATAGATATCGCTTTTTTCCCATTTAACTTAATGTAATTTTTTTGTATTTCTTGCTCAATTTGGCAACACTGAATCACCGAGACCACTGGCCCGAGTGTCCGACGTGACGACTCGAGACGTTGACTTAGCACACTGTGGGTCGTATCATGCAATTTTCTGGACACAAATTCAGAAATATAACTCAACTTTGTGATCATTTAACGTACTGACAAAAAATATGATAAATTTACAGCCGGAAATGTGCGGCATCCAGTGAGATACTAAATGTACATCTTAAGACGTAGAAATAACTGCCCAAACGGTTATTTCTACGTCCTAGGCTGTAAAGGTAGCATATCAAGGGTTTTCGCACATTTTTTAAACACCCCGCGGGATGTTAATTTGACACATTTTTTTTTTTTTTTTTTTTTTCATAGTTCCTTTAAAAGAAGCATCCATGCCAATCAGATTCTTGGGTTTTAAACAGTGTTGCCAGATCGATGGTAAAAAGCAAAGATTACTTATACTCCAGATATGGCACTAGCTATCTTGCCAATGTTAAATTTTGTTGAGCGCCTTCATTTCTAAAATCGAGCTAAAACACATACACTGGCCACGGTTCGTTTACTTTTCGGCAAGCGAGAGACGTGCGGGCGGGGTGGGGGTCGTGGGCCAGCCGACTGGCCCCACCCCGCCCGCGCGTCTCTCGCTCGCCGAAACGCAAACAAACCGTGGGCCAGTGTATGTGTTTTAGCAATGAAGGCGCTCAACAAGATTTTAGCTAGTGCCATATCTGGAGTATAAGTAATCTTTGGTAAAAAGCCGTATCGTCCCCCATTTAAATCAAGGTAAAGCGTACGTAATTCTTTTTCACCCCAATCTAGCAACACTGGTTTTAAACTCCCTGCTCGTCAGTAAAACAGTTAATATCAAAACGTGTTCGCAGCAAAAACAAAAATACCATTTTTATACAGTTCAGAAATTTCGTACTTCCATACACAGAAAAAAAAGATTAGTGAAAATAACCATACGGATACCTGATTTTGGCACCTACTAGATGTTATGGTAAACTTGACCAGAAGTATGGTACATTTACCGATACTTTGTGTAAATTTGACATGCAATCACGTAACATCACCTTGTACCTAGTCAAAACATAGTATACTTCTGGTTAACATTACCATAACATCTAGCAGGTGCCAAAATCAGGTATCCGTATGGTTATTTTCACCGTAGTTTTTTTTCCGTGTACACCGTGCGGCGCACACTGGGGCCGACTGAGGAAAAAATCCCTAAAATGAAGTGTGCAGGGGAGATAAAACCATTCGGTTGAATTTTAGTCCAGGGTATGTAGGTTGATATCCAAACACAGTTTTGCCCAAAAAAAAATTCAGAATGGAGAAAATAAGCTCCGAACTCAGCTTATCTGAAAATACCAAATTTCATGCATTTTTTTATGTTTGATTTTTTGATTTTTGCACTTTTCCTTTAGATATTGACAAATATCTGTAAGCATGTCTCGAAAGTGTGTCTTTAGAGCTTTCGATTCATATGTAGGAAGTTAAGAAAAAAATATTTCAAAGTGACGAACTTAATTATTTAAGTGGAAGGGTAAAGATTAGCCAAATTTAAAGTTTAATGGATTCGCAAAAAAAAGCTCCAAGAGGCTCCAAGTTCTAATATTGATTTTCTGATAGTCAGTACCATTAGGAAGAAGCCCTGAAAATTTAAACTGCTCTTTTTGTGCACTTTTGGAGATATCGATTTTTTAATAAGCAGGGGTCCGATTTTTTTACATCTTTTTTCACGTAAATGCAAGTTCTGCGCGCGGGCACCGCAGTTGAAAGTTAAATAAGAAATGGCAAAACTGTCTGTTTCGATGAGGAAAAGTGCGGTGAGCAAACGCAAGGTATCCCATGTAGGCATAACCGCTGATGCAAAATTGTGGAAATTTACCATTGTTGCCAAATGTTGCATTAAAATTAAAAAAAAAATACATGGAGTAAGTAAAATGGAAAAATTGAAATCCACGATTTGGCAACACTGGATTTCATCTACTTAAATGCAAGTATGAAGTATTACATGCATTTGGCAATCATGGACATCGCGAAACATTAGCTTGGTGACAGGTCATTGCTCTCGGATCTTTTCGTCGCCAACTTGTTGGTCACTTTCTTATCAAAATCACTGATCATCTTTGTTATTGGACAATTTTGGAGCCCCCTGCCCCTAAAAATGACTCCGAAATGTTGGTTTCACGGATACTTACCATGGGTAGCTAGAATAAGTCCTCAGGATTTTAGTTTGCATCCCATTCTTAAGTTTTATGAGCATTTTCCTCAAAATTTAGTAAACTTTCACTATTTTCAGGTGGTTTTTTGCCAATATCTCTCTAACAAATTAAGGCAGAGAAATGTTCTTTGCACCAAAAATCTTAGTTTTTCATGCTGTTTTCACAGATATGCCACATGATGGGGGTTTCAAAAAACCAAAAAATTATTGGGGGGGAGGGGGCCCCCAATTTTGAGTAAATATGGCATCCATCATTTTTGATAGCTGGAGTATGACCCCTAAGTCCACACAAGCTCACATACAAAATTTCATTGAAATCCGTCAAGTAGTTTTGGAGTTACAGAATTATTTCCGATTTTCATACAATCGGCTCCACAGTGCGGCGGGCGTCGGTCGGTCGGCGGGCGACGCGACTTGCCTTGTCACATCATCGCATTGTATCATCGTATCAGCGTAAAGTTTGTTCGCGTAAACGAAACCTGAAAAAGGCGTCTCTTGTAAGTATACGAAAGCTTCCGAGTTTTCGACACAAAGCAGCAAAAAAAGGCTTATCGATCCCTCTCTCTCTCTCAATGCTCAACTTGCCTCGACTAGCACGGCCCTGTTCCACACTGCTCTCTCAATTAACCCTTTGAGGGGCAGTGGCTAGTGCCACTAGCCACCTTTTATTTATTTTTTCCTGAGCTTATGAGATAGTGGCTATTGTTACTAGCCACTTTTTTTGGTTCGTAAGATGTTCTAAAATGGGGAAAAAATATTTTCCACATGGTAGCACAGCGGTAAACATTATTTTTAGACCAGGTAAATGTTGACATTTTGAGATTTTCCCTCCAAGGCAGACCGGCCCCCACTGATATAGTGATATTTTTTTTTCTAGAAGGTTTAGGCAAATTTTTATGGCAGATTATGAATCTTGAAAATATTTTGAACATTTTGAAGTACTAGTGAGTAAAATTTGCTGATTTTGTAATATAATTACAAGCGTTAGAATAAGGTGGCTAGTTCCACTAGCCACTGCCCCTGAAGGGGTCAAACAGTGATGCATTGTCTATTTTCAAGTTTTTCGCCTTTTAGAGAAATTTTAGGGCTCAGATAAGACATTCAGAGACTTATTGTAACTTAAACAACTTATTAAAATTCTAAATTATTGAATTCAGCCAATAATAGGCCTCGGAGATTAATTGAAGCAACATCGTCGTTTACAGCAGTGTATACAGCGTTTTGCCGCTTTACAGCATATTTTGGATTTTTTTCGGTACTTTCATGAAGAATGTAATTTTTTTATTCTATTTATATTATCTTTATAGTCTAGAAAACAACTTGAAAAAAGAAAAAAGTCACATCTTCAGTTGCAACAGAGCCAATAATCACTTTTTAGCGCAGCTCGCAGCAAAAATGTTGCTCTGCCACACACTAAATTCGGATTAACTTCAAAAGTTACAATTTTTTGGGGTAAACTCTACTGAGCAATTTTGTTTTCCATAGTGTAAATAACAATTTTATGATTTTTCGAGATTTTTTGGTGCTCCTCAAGATGTCTAAAAAGATAATTTTAGTCGATCATAGGTCAAAAAGTGCCATTTACGCGTTATTTTCAAGACTAAACCATGTTTCAATAAGTTTCTTGACTGTTTTTACAATTTTTTCTCATAAATAATTGTTTAATTGATTGATTCTAACTTAAAGTTGTCATTATTTGGCCCTTTAAAATTAATTTAAACCTGATTTTCGAAAAAATATGGTAACCAAATTTTCTAGCCCTTTGAGGGGCAGTGGATAGTTACACTAGCCACCTGTTTTCTCCTATACTAGTATATGGAATTGCATGAAAATTTTTGTGGGGTCTATTTTTACCCCAAGGAACCTAGAAATGCAAAAAAATTTGGAAAAAATTGATGTTCCATAATTTGCACCTCAAAGGGTTAAGGAGTGTGCAATAACTCGATTTGGATATACCTTATACCGATGTGAACACACATGGACGATAGCACAAAGTATTTTTGGTTCTATATATTGATGCAGTGGTGGATCCAAGGGGGAAACGGGGGCACGTATCCCCCCAGAACCCTCCAATTTTGCCTTTATTCAACAGAAAATAGCCGGAAATGGGTCTGTTGCACACTTCGGCTACATCGTTTTAAGATATCAATTCCTATGTAAAAAGCCGAGAAAATAACGATGGCAGCATCAGAAAACCTCAAAATTCATTAAAACACTCACAAATTGCGAAAAACACTAAACACTATTCACCCCTGTATCTTTCCACCACGTGCACGATATTTCGCGAAATTAGCGCGGCACATTCAAATAATCACGGCCGACTGTCATCACAGCTGACTTCATAAACAAATAAATAGTAAACACTGACAGCGTCTGTTCGAATTCTTATGTTTAAATATCCTCAATTCCTCACAAAAGGTTCTGAAAGGTACGGAAACCGATATTTGTGTCGAAAACTTATCAAAATGAAACTATAACACCCAGGAGTTCCAAGGATGATTCCAACTTCGCTCATCATGCCTGGAACTCCTGGGTGTTATAGTTTCATTTTGATAAGTTTTCGACACAAATATCGGTTTCTGTACCTTTCAGAACCTTTTGTGAGGAATTGAGGATATTTAAATGTAAGAATTCGAACAGACACCGGCAGTGTTTACTGTTTATTTGTTTATGAAGTCAGCTGTGATGACAGTCGGCCGTGATTATTTGAATGTGCCGCGCTGATTTCGCGAAATATCGTGCACGTGGTGGAATGATACAGGGGTGAATAGTGTCTAGTGTTTTTCGCAATTTGTGAGTTTATTAATGAATTTTAGTGTTTTCTGATGCTGCCATTGTTATTTTCTCGGCTTTTTACTTAGGATTTGATACTTTAAATGCTGTATCCGAAGTGTGCAACAGACTCATTTCTTACTGCAACACTTCAAATTTAAAAAATCATCGGCGTACCCCACCCCTTCCCCGAAAAATATTTTTGATCCACCACTGCCTTGATACATGGTTTATTGTTATTGCTTCTGTGGTTTCTTTATCTAATATATAATCTCTTTATATATACTTATCTGAATATATGTTGCAATCCCTCCATTTGCTTCATTTATTTATTTAAAAAATCCCCCCCTTCAAAAACACAGTTTTTTTTCTTACTCAATATGTAGGAGAGGAATAGGGGGGGGGGGGATTATTGCTTGCTGCAAGTTGGAGACCTACAAAGGATCGAATGGCACTCATGGGCCAGAATAGGGAGCATAATCAAGGAAAACTGTTAAATGTGTTATCCAACGTAATGGCGCTCAATATGTAGGGCGGCACTTTTTAGGACTTCGCCACAAAAGCCCGAGGGAAGTTATGAGGAAAAAAGTAATTCCTTATTAACATGCATGTGCAGAAATAGTGGGAAATTTGCTTTATGTCGGTGGGGTGACCTATTTCATACAGTTAAGAGTATTCTTATTAGAGCTGCATCAGGACATCAACTTCATTCTGCAAAATATTATGTACCTATATGCAATATGCATCAAAGCTGGGGAAAAATGATCGTAACTATCTGTCTGTCCCATGGTCTTTTGCTTTTCGTTTTTGTTTTTTGTTTTTTTGTTTTTTTTTGTATTGTTTTTTGTTTTTTTGTTGTTGTAGTTGTTTTTTTTTTTTTTTTTTTTTTTTTTTTATCTAGTTCAAATTTTCTATCAGTCAGGTCTGCCGTTTAGAAAATGTTGAAATCAATTGTTTAAATTCACCGATAAATCCACCGGTTGACATGAAAAAGAATGCACAGTCAAGTCCAGAATTTAGATGATAAAGCACAACATAATCTGTCTATAATCTTCTTGCAATCGATGAGAACATAGTTGAATATCAAAATTCCATCACATTTTAAAGTCAATGCTGGTACAGTAAATCCCCGGTATCCGCGAGGGTTCCGTTCCGCAAAAACCTCGCGGATACCGATTTCGCGGATGCCGGGCATTATTCTAATGGAAAACGTGGGGTTCGGGACTAGATAAATTTTAAACGTTAGATGCCTCTTACTGTAATCGCCTCCCTACTTCGCTGCTGGTTTCTGTCTTAAGGAGGTCTAGCACTTGCAATTTTTCAATTAATGATAGCACCCTCCTTGGCCTTTTCGCCATGCCTACTCCTTTCGGTTGATGAGCTGATAAGGAGCTGGTGCCGGCAGAGGATGTTGAGGAAAGAGCAGGAGGAATTAAATCTTCTCTGGATCTTTTCTGAGACATTTTTTTGACAAATTAAATTTTGACCGATTAAAGTTTGACAAATTATATTTTGGAACTTTTTAGAAAAAGAAAAAAAACTTCAGAAAAAAAATTGTTTAAAGGAAAAGACAAATAATTCGGTTTAAAAACAAAAAAAAAACACAAATTCTATAACTGTAAATTTGGGAATACGTTCAGAAAGATGAGGCATGAGGATAGGAAATTTTCAAGGCAACTCTCCCTTTCCATAGCAACCGTGCCCAGAAAGAGCGAAAGCTTTTAATTTGTGACGTTGCTCTGTCCGTCGTCTCATTTTAATTATTTTTTCTACTTCTCATTCGCGGATAAGCGAATCAGGAGGTCGTGGATAACGGGACATTCTGCTAAAAATCGATCGCGGTTAAGCGAATCCGCGGATACCGAGTTCGCGGATAACGGGGATTCACTGTATTTCCATCGGCGGCCGAAAATATTGCGGATCAGAATATTTTCGTGGGTTATACTTTGTCATACTGCTAACCTGGACTGTGTAATATTTTTGTCATCCAGTGCGGTGGAATCACCGGTGAATTAAATAATTCGTGTCAATATCGTCAAATTGGCAGCCCTGCTAGCAGCTAACAATTTTTAGAAAAAATGTAGAGAAAAGGATTTAATAATTCAATGAAAGCTATACACGCGACAATCTTGTCGAGCGGTATTTGTATTTTAAGCGTGCCCTGATAGGGCATGCTTTTTCGAATCGGTCTTGCCGGCCGGACCTACCTATTACAGCCACGCCATTTTCCATTTGATTTCATTAGTAGGTTTTTTGAGGATGACCGTTCATCGCCGTTTCTTGTGAACAGTTTAAATTTGGCACGTTTATTGACAATTTGCAAGGAATAAAGTTTGGTAGCGGCTATCCTTAATTTATTTTTAATTATTTTTGTTTTCCTGTGAAGTGATTTTTATTCTGTTTATTTTTACTGTCAAGATCGAACAAAACGACATTGGGGAATCAAGAATCGTTCATAAAAAAACCGTTTGAAACCAAATTTTTTCACTAGTTCATTTCAAGCAATTGAATTACTGCTATTAATTGGCAGAAAAGAATCGTTTGCAATAATACAGCGCGAATCAGAATTAATTGTGGAATTAGGATCTGGCCACCTGGCGTTTTAAGAGTGCTTCACTAGTTCATTTTAAGCAAATGGCGCCGCACCGAGAAGACAACTCTCATCAGGGAAACAGCTGACTTCACTCCATCGACTTTGTATAACTAGATGAGACACTCCTCCGTTTGAAATATGTGTCCTTTTTATGCTCCTTACGGAGAACACTACTCACCGCGCGAAAACAGCTGACTTTACTCCATCGACCATTGATATAACTAGGTGGGACACTCCCCCTCCATTTGAAATAATGTGTCCGTTTTATGCCTCTTATTTATACTGTTGATTGATGAAGAGGGACTTTAACCGTAGTTTACAAGTTGGATTAGCTGTTATTCGAACGATACGTGTTATTATCTATGGGTCAATCAAGCGTTATGAGCATTACTTTCCGATCGTTTGATCTATGTATTCATCAAATCTTCAGCATGTATCCAACATAACACGTGACGCATTCAACCGCCAAGGGCCTTTTACCGTTAGTTTAGTTTTCAGCCACCAAGGGTCTGTTATCATTCAACACTTATTATCATTCAGCCATCAAGGGTCTGCTATCATTCAACCACGAAGGGTTGTTTTGTTTTTTAGCCATCAAGGGTCTGTTTTTTATATTTAGTTTATTAGTTAACAGTAGGTGATTTTTGGCTGTTGTTTTGATGCGTCCTGACTACAAATGAGCTGTAATAGAGAACATCCTTGCTGGTCTTCATATTAACCTGTTTACCTATGTGCTTTGAGGCAATTCCAAAGTGGGCATCATTACAGAGATAAATATACTCTTATTTCAAAGTTTGCTGCAGTTGTTCATTTTCTAGCTTCATTTTGGTTGGAACTTATTGGAACTACAGTCAATTATTGCCTGCTGTTGACTGATGAATGTGTGTTTTGCATGCACCAGACAAAACTTGTCTTTGTTTCCGGCAACGTGGGCCAATCACAGTCTTTTGTTGTGCTTACCACTCAACGGTAGGCAATGTTTATTGTTGCAGCCGGTGACTTCTGCACAAAAATGAGCGTTTTAAACTTTTGTGGACCAATTGCAGCCTTTCGTTGCCCTTACCACTTATTAGCAGGCAATGCTTACTGTTACAGTTTACTATTGAACGAAAATGAGTGTTTTAAACTTGCTTACTTTCTTAACATGGGATGCATGTATACGGTGCGCTGTGTCTCTATTTTTGTTTTTGCACCATTATTTGCCATAGCTTGATATTTACATGCCACTGGTTGGGTGCAAGGTGTGCTCTCCAATCATGGCTGGTATTTTGCTTCAACTAACCACAGATGCCGACATTCGTGTGTTGAATTTTATAAACGTCTGTGATTGGTATGTGGTTTTGAAAACTGTAAAAGGTTTTTTCTTGTGCATAATAGTCTCAAAAGAAAATTACTCCTAAGCATAGCAACAAAGGCACGCTTTTCCAACACTTTAGTGTTGGAACCTGGTGACTTGTTTTTAGTTCATTTGGACCTATCTACGATTATTGCACACAAAGCATTTTCGGTGCGAAATGCTTTTACGTTACTTTTGATTTTGAAATTGCTAGTTCAAAAATAACCTATAGTTTAGTTTTTTTTGTTTTTTTTTTTTTTTTGTTTTTATTATTATTATTATTATTATTTTATTATTTTATTTTTTATTAATTTTAAATTAGTCGTAAAGGAACAAACAAACAAACAAGAATATGCGCTTAAATTAAAATTCGTGGCATGAACGTAACTAACGTGCGCTAGAAAGGGTACAACGTGCGACAAATATAGCATTAGAATGCGCGTATATTTTCATTTCGGTGGCTTCGAACTTCCGCAGGGGTTCAAATATGCGTCGAGTGTTCTCAAAATCGCAGGGCCTAAAATTCACGTAAGTACTGTAATAAATCCTTGCAGTGAGACAAAAAGAGGCACAGGTTTGGGTTCAGGTTTATTCGCAAGCGACCGTTGCGTTGGGCCGAGAAATAAATCTCACACGACACCCGCGTCCCGCCTCCCTTTGTTGTAAAGGCATTCAGTATTAGACACAATTTCCGCTTGAAACTTCAGCAAATTTGGTTCCAGGCACCGAAACAGGAAATTATCAAAAATGTTATGCCCTCCGTGCGTGTGAGAACGTGGAACGTTGACACTGCTCTTGTTTACATCGTCACCCTTTTGATTTCAATTTAAATTCATGCGATTTCAGACACACGTATTCATAACCAGCAAAGGCACGGCTTTGGTTTTTTTGAAAAATGAATGGAGTTTGTAGCAGAATAAATTGACTAAATAGTGCAATAAAAACGGAAACTTGATCGGCGAGAGTCAGTGAGAGCAAAAATGGAATAACAATATTATATTTGTTGATAATAATTATCATCAATAAATCTGCTACTCTGACTAAGTATATGTACAGTAGCTGAGCGGCTGGACATAATGAGCTAGAGTATAAAAAGAACTTTCGATTGATGATTATGGATACTTAAATTGATTGCTGAAAAAAAAAAAACAAAAAAACAAAACAAAAAAAAAAAAAAAAAGCAAAAAACAAATCATACAAACTGGTTAAAAATACACTGATGACCAAGGGGGCAAGGGTGGTCGATATTTTTTTTTTTTTTTTTTTTTTTTTACCCAATCGACTTTCTGAAATACGAGAAAATTTGATGACAATTTCCGATTATGTGTGACAAGCTTCTGGACACCTTCATGGAGGAATACATGGAAACTTGAGGTAATTTGTTGACATTTGAGCTTTCTACATCTTTCAAAAACTGGCTTTGGTACGAAAATTCACCCCCTTCCCCCTCCACACGAGGGTTAAATATGTGCAAAAAACGGCAGCTCTGACCAAGAGGAAGTAAAGAACTGTGTATGAACTCACCTTGACGCGGTAGAATTAACACTTGTATTGCTTCGAGATCTCCTACTTATCATACTATCCCCACAGTTAACGACACCGCCTTTATAAGTGATACTGAAAGTGCGTAGCCTGTACAATTCGTCTCCCGCACGAGGATTGTACGGTTTTTCCGGTAAAGAACATACTCTCGGTCTAACATGATCAGGAACTGAAACAGAAATTACAAGTTCAAGGATTAGTAAAACAAAATGAAAAGATCTCACTGAAAGAAACGCAATGTGTAAGTGTAATACCCATCAGTCTTTCCAATTTGTCAGTAGGTAACTATTCCTGCTCCGCGGTACCTATTTTTGCCTATACTGTCAAGTGAAGGCACTTTAAGATACGTTTTCATGTCGACAGAGTCAGAACGTGGACGTTCTTTTTTTCATGCCAAACACTAATACACCTTGTTCTCTGATCGAATGAATAATATACCGAATCCAAACACATGTTGGATCCAATTGGATCCAAACACATGTTCTATCTCGCTCCTTCTCGTGGAGTTGTTACCCATGAGAAATTACATCCACATTTTCGAATGCAAATTCATTCCAACCAGCTCTCTCAAATTGTATTCCGCCATTTTATTGCGTGCGTAGATTAAAGTATCTTTTCACTGCAATATAATTCATGAAAGATCACAAGTTAACTTACAATCACAATTATATCGAATGATGTAATATAATTGTCCTTTGTCTTACTCACGGTCTCTTACGGGTATATCACCGCCATGACACTCAATCATCCTAACCTCATCTGTTCATATCGAATCTTGCTTGAGACATAACACGTGGCGTGGTGGTGCGGATCCGTATCCTTGAATTATGTGCCAATAAGGAACAGTGAAAGGGAGAAGGACAAAACATACGAATTTCTTCCGGATAACTGTGATTGTAAATTAATTCGTAATATATGTTTCGAAAATTTTGTAAACGCGTAACTGTACTTTTTATGTGCTTGGAATCCAGTGATGTAGTAAAATCTTAGAGAACTGGTTGTTTCCTAGCATGAATTTGCATTTTAAAAGTTGGATCCGATTTCTTACGGAAACCGTGTGAGAGCGAGTGAGACAGAGGAGATTTTTTTGGATCCCATTGGTCTATTTAAATCACCGTAGACGGGTGAGTCCAACCAACTTTCTATACTCACAGTGAAAGATGCGATAAAGATTTGGCGTGCTGCAGTACCTGGAATCGTAATCACTTTTAATGTCTTCTTTGTACTTAAATTTAAACCACTCTGCCATCTATGCAAGGTTTACGAAATTATAATACGAAATTGGTTTGATCTTAAATGATTCGAAATAAGGGTCCTCAAAACAATGGGAGTGCTCTTTCTAAAAATCAGCATTGTGATTGAATAGAGACCAAGTTTCGAAGAGCGTACCTATTGTTTTACGAGCCTTTTTTCAGAAAGAGCCTCAGTGAGGCTTTTGGCGATTTTTCGGCAGCGGTATAAAACCGGCTAAAATAACAATGATAGCACTAAAAACTTACGAAAATCCCCCCCCCCCCCCGAAACTCATAAAATGTTTCTAAACGCGCAAGCAGCATATGCAGGGCAGTGTTGGGCATTAATAATGGTATCTTGATTTCGCCACTCTCCATTCTTTCCATACTAGAAAGGAAGATTCACAGAATAACTACAGCCACAAGAGTAGTGATTAACAGCCGATTAATGGTACCGTGACACAGGATCAAAAACGAATAGTCTGGCCATTTATCGATGTAATTGCAGTAGTTATTAGATAGGAATATTTCAATTTTAGTACTTATACTGTCATCGCGGTCTCTTGTTTAGAAGCTTCTTTTGAGTTTAGGAGTGGATTTTGTAAGTTTTTAGCAACGTCATGTTGTTATTTTTGGAAGTTTTTGCATCTGAATCGAACCTAAAATTGTCTGTACAGCAAAAGTTTACAACAGCCTTATTGGAGGTTGGGGGAGCAACGAATACCACACGAAACGGAAAATATAAAGGCACAAATTGAAAAATAATATTTGGAAACATGGGAATAAAATATGAAAAGGAGAAATTAAAAAACCACGGTTTTCATCAACGACCATGTAACCTGATATTCCAAGCACGTTGGTGTCGTCAGTAAAGTCGGTAAAGTTCACGGTAACACGTGAACTTCACCTTAAACGAAAATTTACACGCTCTTTCAAATATTGTTTTTTCAGGAAAAAAAGGAGGAAAATAAGGGGGAAAAAATAGGTTTTTCAAAGGGTTTGCTTGTAACATAATAACCTGCGAACGGCTTTTTCATCATCAATACGTCAACGTACAAAAAAAAAAAAAAAGTAACACGTGTAGTAGCTCACACAACGCAGCATTTTGTGCTTCAACTTCCTATAGCCTCAATGGATGGAGCTCGACTGTCGCTGTCGCGTCGCACACTGGACCGGAGCCAGTGGTGTTGCGTGGACTTTGGCAACGTTGCAGTTTTTCCATTTAAATCCATGAAAAATATCGAACTATTGGGTGCGCGACGAACACCTTCGCATTCGACCTTTTATATGGGTTTAAATGGACAGAATGCAACGTTGCTAAATTGTATGCTACGCCACTGACCGGAACATAAATTTTTCCGGTCATGAAAGAAAGTTCTGTTATCTAACTCATTTTAAACTCTTGGAATGAATGATTTCACATATTTTAAAATTTCATTCTTTCAACCAAATAGGAAGAAACCTTCAAAAGGTTTAGTCTTGGAATAATGCGCTAGAGATCTGCATTATTTATTATTCATTTCAAGGGAAACTATATTCTTCTCAAGTGCGGATATCCCCCTCCACCTGATGACAGCATCCACAGTCATAGCAATGAGGACTTTTTTGCAGCTTCAAGGGCAATCCATCTCAACAGTAGTCCAACGAGAAATTATATTTCTTTCTCTTTTCTCCATTGAAACGTTATGCCAGACTAAGATAGAAAGGGGGATAAAACATATTATTTCTATCTTTTTTCTACTTATCCATTCAAAGGGAAGATGAGAGAGATAAAAGAGATCCTCGTTGCGGTAGAGGTTGCGGCTACTACTGAGTTCAAAATTTCAATCATTCATCGGAGTTACTATTTCTTTTAGGTTGTAAATTTTTGAGATAAAAGTTTTGTTTTTTTGGAGGGGGGGGGGAGGAAAGATTCTCTGGAGACTTTTCAGTCCAGACCGTCTCGCCGAGATAGTATATACTTATTACTCATCAAAAGAGTTAGTCGCTAGAATTATTCTACTCGCAAAAGCTGGAAACTCTTTTTCATTTGTTAGAATCCAAGACTTTAGCTCCAGCGCAGCGCGTCTCGACTGAAAATGATTCCCAAAAAACGCGAATTTCCGTCATGACTTTTTCTTAACGACTTTTTTTTTTTTTTTTTTCCCCTGCGATTTTTGTCGCCAAGAATCACGGGCACCTACGCTCACTCACATAAATACAGCTTATTTCTATACAGAAACGGCCCACGACTATTCAATGGACTCTTTTGAAGGTACGTAAGTACCTACCCATTACTACTACATTTTTCGAGAAAGAATCTGTCAGTCCCAGATATACTCGATCTCGGAGTCTAAAGTTATTCTTGAATCTTCACGATTGATCAATTTTAGCTTTTGACTTCACCCTCCTCTTTTTGTAAAGAAGCACCTCAAAAGTCTCGAGAAGTCATCGGAAACTTGAAATATGGTGTTCGAAATTTTCTTTTTTTCCGCACCTTTCTTTCTATGTCTCACCAATAATTAGCTTTCAATCAATGACGTTTACTTGTAAACATTTAACCACGCATCTTTGGTCTGTATAACCACATGTTTATTTTTAGAGGTGTAAATGAAAACAACTCAAGGTATATGTGCGGCTCAAAAGCACTTGCTATCTTGTGATGAATGCAGTAAACCCAGCGATATGCCTTATTTTTCTTTTTTAGGATTCTAGGTTTTATTTTCTTTCCAATTATCAGAGAATCTAAAACCACCCACAGAAACGAACAATTATATAGATATTATGGAGGTTTGTAAAGAAATTACGTTCATTTTAAAAGCATTAAAATGATTGATAAAGTAGTATGACTACTTTATCTATGACTACTTTCAAAAGAAAGTACTCTGCGGTCGAAATTATTATTGTTAAATTTGTCTGTTACTTTCAATGGAATTTGCAATTTGTTAAGACGTACTCTACAGTAAGGGGCATGCTGCTTCGTTCTTAAATACTTGAAAGTCACAAAGTTGTTCAAAGCTTATTATTAATATTTGAAAGAGTCAAAATCTTGACCAGAGTACTTTCTTTTGTAAGTCCTAATACATGAATAGGAAAAGAAAAGAGGAAAGATATTAAATTAAACTTTCAGCTTTGAGGCCAGCCCGCCAAAGCTGCTTCTTTTATTGAACATTAAACTATGCAGAAGAATCCAAGGAATTGCGTGAGGTAGTGAATGGAAAGAAGTGGTTTTACACAGATTATTTGAGTTTAAAGTTATGACTTAAACTTATTGATTTTTAAACCATTAAGTTGCATATCTTAATTTGTTAAAAATAACATTTTGAATAACTAAACTTGATGTGATGTTGTAAGGAAGCCTTTGGTAAAAGTGTTTCAAGAAGTTCCACAACCAGCATTTTGTGGACTAAAATTATTTTTTCTTTAAATTTTATTGAATTTCGTGGCTGCGTTCATGGAATGATTTTGTTCAAAACTTTTGCTACTGCAATATGGAGAGTGAAACTCCGTTTTGAAAAATTGCGTGAAAATCACATTGATGAAAGCATCGAAAAATCTCAAACCCCATTCAGAAACTTAATAAATTTGTTTGGAAAAATTCAAAAATAGATGTCAGATGAGCGGGTCAGAATGAGAGAGTCCCACAATAATTGCAGCTTTTTTTATGATGAGAATGTGACAACGTTGCAGTTCTTCCATTTGAACCCATGAAAAAGATCAAACTATTGGGTGTTCGGTGAACACATTCGTATTCGACCTTTTACATGGGTTT